>SZWC01000281.1:302947-327291 GCA_023375785.1 Penium margaritaceum | reverse complement strand
TCCGCAACCAGTTCGCACCACTCCGCAACCAGTTCGCACCACTCTGCAACCAGTTTGCACCCATCCGCAACCAGGTCGCACCACTTCGCAACCAGTTTGCACCACTCCGCAACGAGTTTTCACCACTCTGAAACCAGTTTGCACCACTCCAAAACCAGTTCACACCACTCCGCAACCAGTTTGCACCACTCTGCAACCAGTTCGCAACACTCCGCAACCAGTTCGCACCACTCCGCATCCAGTTCGCACCACTCCTCATCCAGTTTGCACCACTCCGCAACAAAATCGCAACGCTCCGCAACCAGTTCGCACCACTCCGCAACCAGTTCGCACTACTCCCCAACCAGTTTGCACCACTCCGCAACCAGTTCGCACAACTCCGTAACCAATTCGTACCACCCCGCAGCCAGTTCGCACCACTCCGCACCCAGTTCGCACCACTCAGCACCAAGTTCGAACAACTCCGCAACCAGTTCCCACCGCTCTGCAACCAGTTCGCACCAATCCGCAACCACTTGGCACCACTCCGCAACCAGTTTGCATTACTCCGCAACCAGTTCGCTCCTATCTGCAACCAGTTCGCACCACGTCGCAACCAGCTTGCACCACTCCGCAGCCAGTTCGCACCACTCCGCAACCAGTGTGCACCACTCCGCAACCACTTGGAACCACTCCGCAACCAGTTTGCACCACTCGCAACCAGTTCCCACCACTCCACAACCAGTTCACACAACTCTGCAACCAATTCATTCCACTCTGCAGCCAGCTCGCACCACTCTGCACCCAGTTCGCAGCACTCAGTACCAAGTTCGCACCACTCCACAACCAGTTCCCACCACTCTGCAACCAGTTTGCACCACTCGGCGACCACTTGGCACCACTCCGCAACCACTTCGCACCACTCCGCAACCAGTTCACACCACTCCGCAACAAGTTCGCACCACTTCGCAACCAGCTTGCACCACTCCGCAACTAGTTTGCACCACTCCCTAACCAGTTCACACCACTCCGGAACCAGTTCGCACCACTCCGAGACCAGTTTGCACCACTCCGCAGCCAGTTCGCACCACTCTGCAACCAGTTCGCACCAATCCGCAACCTGTTCCCACCACTCTGCCAATAGTTCGCACCACCCCGCAACCAGTTCGCACCACTCCGCAACCAATCTGTACCACTCCGCAACCTGTTTGCACCACTCTGCAACCAGTTCGTACCACTTCGCAACCAGTTCCCACCACTCTGCAACCAGTTCGCACCACTCCGCATCCACTTGGCACCACTCCGCAACCAGTTCGCACCACTCCGCAACCAGTTCACACCTCTCCGCAACAAGTTCGCACCACTTCGCAACCAGCTTGAACCACTCTGCAACCAGTTTTCACCACTCCCTAACCAGTTCGCACCAATCCGCAACCAGTTCGCACCACTCCGAAACAAGTTTGCACCACTCCGCAGCCAGTTCGCACCACTCCGCAACCAGTTCGCACCAATCCGCAACCAGTTCCCACCACTCTGCAACTAGTTTGCACCACTCCGCAACCAATCTGCACCACTCCGCAACCTGTTCGCACCACTCCGAAACCAGTTCGCACCACTCTACAACCAGTTGCCACCAGTCCGGAACCAGTTCCCACTACTCCGCAACCAGTTCACACCAAATCATAACCAGTTCGCACCACTCGCCAACCAGTTCGTACCACTCCGCAAACCAGTTCGCACCACTCCGCAGCCGATTTGCACCACTCCGCAGCCATTTCCCACCACTCTGTGACCAGTTCACACCACTCCGCAACTGGTTCACACCACTCCGCAACATGTTTGCACCACTCAGCAACCAGTTTGCACCATTCCGCAACCAGTTCGCACGACACTGCAGCCAGTTCCTACCACACCCCAACCAGTTCGCACCAACCTGCAACCACTTCGCACAACTCCGCAACCAGTTCGAACCACACCGCAACCAGTTCACACCACTCCGCAACCAGTTCGCAGCACTCCTCAACCAGTTCGCACCAACCTGCAACCACTTCGCACAACTCCGCAACCAGTTCGAACCACACCGCAACCAGTTCACACCACTCCGCAACCAGTTCGCAGCACTCCTCAACCAGTTTGCACCACTCCGCAACCAGTTCGCACCACTGTGCAACCGGTTTGCACCACTCTACAACCGGTTCAAACCACTCTGCAACCAGTTCGCTCCACTCTACAACCAGTTTGCACCACTCTGCAACCAGTTCGCACCACCCCGCAACCAGTTCGCACCACTCCGCAACCAGTTTGCACCACTCCGCAACCAGTTTGCACCCATCCGCAACCAGCTTGCACCACTTCGCAACCTGTTTGCACCACTCCGCAACCAGTTCGCACCACCCCGCAACCAGTTCGCACCACTCCGCAACCAGTTTGCACCACTCCGCAACCAGTTTGCACCCATCCGCAACCAGCTTGCACCACTTCGCAACCTGTTTGCACCACTCCACAACGAGTTCACACCACTCTGCAACCAGTTTGCACAACTCCGAAACCAGTTCGCACCACTCCGCAACCAGTTTGCACCACTCTGCAACCAGTTTGCACCACTCCGCAACCAGTTTGCACCACTCCGCAACCAGTTCACACCACTCTGCAACCAGTTTGCACAACTCCGAAACCAGTTCGCACCACTCCGCAACCAGTTTGCACCACTCTGCAACCAGTTTGCACCACTCCGCAACCAGTTTGCACCACTCCGCATCCAGTTCTCACCACTCCTCAACCAGTTCACACCACTCCGCAACAAGTTCGCAACACTCCGCAACCAGTTCGCACCACTCCGCAACCGGTTTGAACTACTCCCCAACCAGTTTGCACCACTCCGCAACCAGTTCGCACAACTCTGCAACCAGTGCGTACTACCCCGGAGCCACTTCGCACCACTCCGCACCCAGTTCGCACCACTCAGCACCAAGTTCGCACAACTCCGCAACCAGTTCCCACCGCTCTGCAACCAGTTGACACCACTCCACAACCACTTGGCACCACTCCGCAACCAGTTTGCACCACTCCGCAACCAGTTCGCACCACTCCGCAACCAGTTCGCACCACACTGCAACCAGTTTGCTCCACTTCGCAACCATCTTGCACCACTCCGCAACCAGTTTGCACCACTCCGCAACCAGTTCGCACTACTCCGCAACCAGCTCGCACCACTCCGAAACCAGTTTGCACCACTCCGAAACCAGTTCGCACCACTCCGCAACCAGTTCGCACCAATCCGCAACCAGTTCGCACCACTCTGCAACTAGTTTGCACTAATCCGCAACCAATCTGTACCACTCTGCAACCAGTTCGAACCACTCCGCAACCAGTTCGCACTACTCTGCAACCAGTTCGCACCACCCCGCAACCGGTTCGCACCATACCGCAACTATTTCCCACCACTCCGCAACCAGTTTGCACCACTCCGCAGCCATTTCGCACCACTCTGTGACCAGTTCACACCACTCCGCAACCAGTTTGCATCGCTCAGCAACCAGTTTGCACCACTCTGCAACCAGTTCGTACCACACTGCAGCCAGTTCATACCACTCCGCAACCAGTTCACACCAATCCGCAACCACTTCGCACAACTGCGCAACCAGTTCGCACCACTCTGTTACCAGTTTGAACCACTGCGCAACCTGTTCACACCAGTGCGCAACCAGTTCGCACCACTCCTCAACCAGTTTGCACCACTCTGCAACCAGTTTGCACCACTCTGCAACCGGTTTGCACCACTTTGCAACCGGTTCAAACCACTCCACAACCAGTTCCCACCACTTTACAACCAGTTTGCACCACTCCGCAACCAGTTCGCACCACTCCGCAACCAGTTCGCACCACTCTGCAACCAGTTCGCACCACTCNGTTCCCACCACTTTACAACCAGTTTGCACCACTCCGCAACCAGTTCCCACCACCCCGCAACCAGTTCGCACCACTCCGCAACCAGTTCGCATCAATCTGCTACCAGTTCCCAACATTCCACAACCTGTTCGCACCACTCCGCAACCAGTTCGCACCACCCCGAAACTGGTTTGCACCATTCTGCAACCAGTTTGCACGACTCTGCAACCACTTTGCATCACTTCGCAACCAGTTGCCACCACTCCACAACCAGTTCGCACCACTCCGCAACCAGTTCGCACCACCCCGAAACTGGTTTGCACCATTCTGCAACCAGTTTGCACGACTCTGCAACCACTTTGCATCACTTCGCAACCAGTTGCCACCACTCCAAAACCAGTTCGCACTACTCTGCAACAAGTTCGCACAAGTCTGCAACCATTTCGCACCACTCCGCAACCAGTTCGCACCACTCCGCAACCAGTTCGCACCACTCCGCAACCATTCCGCACCACTCCTAAAGCTGTTGGTACCACTCCGCAACCAGTTTGCACCACTCCGCAACCAGTTCGCACAAGTCTGCAACCATTTCGCACCACTCCGCAACCAGTTCGCACCACTCCGCAACCAGTTCGCACCACTCCGCAACCATTCCGCACCACTCCTAAAGCTGTTGGTACCACTCCACAACCAGTTTGCACCACTCCGCAACCACTTCACACTACTCCGCAACCAGTTCGGAGCACTCAGCAACCAGCTTGCACCACTCCGCAACCAGTTTGCACCACTTTGAAACACGTTCACACCGCTCCGCAACTTATTCCTACTACTCCGCAACCAGTTCGCATCACTTCGCAACAACTTTGCAGCACTTTGCAACCAGTTCGCACCACTCAGAACCAGTTCGCACCACTCCGCAACCAGTTTGCACCACTCCGCAACCAGTTTGCACCACTCTGCAACCAGTTCGCACCCATCCGCAACCAGCTCGCACCACTCCGCAACCAGTTTGACCACTCCGCAACCAGTTCGCACCACTCCGCATCCAGTTTGCACCACATTAAAAACAGTTCCCACCACTCCGCAACCAGTTTAAACCACTCTGCAACCAGTTCGCACCACTCCGCAACCAGTTCGCACCACTCTGCAACCAGTTCGCAAAACTCCTCAACCACTTTGCACCACTCCGCAACAAGTTAGCACACTCGGCAACCAGTTCGCACCACTCCGCAACCAGTTCGCACAACTCCGCAACCAGTTTGTACCACTCCGCAGCCAGCTCGCTCCACTCCGCACCCAGTTCCCACCACTCAGCACCAAGTTCGCACCACTCCACAACCAGTTCCCACCGTCTGCAACCAGTTCGCACCACTCCGCAACCACTTGGCACCACTCCGCTACCAGTTTGCAGCACTCCGCAACCAGTTCGCACCACTGTGCAACCAGTTTGCACCGCTTCACAACCAGCTTGCACCACTCCGCAACCAGTTTGCACCACTCCGTAACCAGCTCACACCACTCCGCAACCAGCTCGCACCACTCCTAACCAGTTTGCACCACTCCGCAACCAGTTCGCACCACTCCGCAACCAGTTCGCACCAATCCGCAACCAGTTCGCACCACTCTGCAACTAGTCTGCACCACTTTGCAACCAATCTGTACCACTCCGCAACCAGTTCGCACCACTCCGCAACCAGTTCGCACCACTCCGCAACCAGTTTGCACCACCCCGCAACCGGTTCGCACCATTCCCAAACCAGTTCGCACCACTCCGCAACCAGTTCGCACCACTCCACAACCAGTTCGCACCACTCCGCAACCAGTTCGCACCAAACCGTGACCAGTTTGCACCACTCCGCAACCAGTTCGCATCACCCCGCAAACCAGTTTGCACCACTCCGGAACCAGTTCGCACCACAACGCAGCCATTTCACACCACTCTGTGACCAGTTCACACCACTCCGCAACTGGTTCGCACCACTCCGCAACCAGTTTGCACGACTCAGTAACCAGTTTGCACCACTCCGCAACCAGTTTGCACCACACTGCAGCCAGTTCGTACCACTGCGCAACCAGTTCGCACCAATCCGTAACCCTTTCGCACAACTCCGCAACCACTTCGCACCACTCCGTTTCCAGTTCGAACCACTCCGCAACCAGTTCACACCACTCCGCAACCAGTTCGCACCACTCCTCCACCAGTTCGCAGCACTCCGCAACCAGTTCTCACCACTCTGCTACCGGTTCGCACCACTCTGCAACCGGTTCAAACCACTCCGCAACCAGTTCGCACCACTCCACTACCAGTTTGCACCACTCTGCAACCAGTTCCCACCACCCCGTAACCAGTTCGCACCACTCCGCAACCGGTTCAAACCACTCCGCAACCAGTTCGCACCACTCCACTACCAGTTTGCACCACTCTGCAACCAGTTCCCACCACCCCGTAACCAGTTCGCACCACTCCGCAACCAGTTTGCACCTGTCCGCAACCAGTTCCCACCATTCTACAACCAGTTCGCACCACTCCGCAACCAGTTTGCACCACCCCTTAACTGGTTCGCACCATTCCGCAACCAGTTTGCACCACTCTCCAACCACTTTGCACTACTCTGCAACCAGTTGGCACCACTCCGCAACCACTTCGCACTACTCTGGAACCAGTTCGCACAACTCTGCAACCAGTTCTCACCACTCCGCAACCAGTTCGCACCACTCCGCAACCAGTCTGCACCACTCCTGAAGCTGTTGGTACCACTCCGCAACCAGTCCGCACCACTCCGCAAATAGTTCACACCACTCTCCAACCAGTTCGCAGCACTCAGCAACCAGTTCGCACCACTCCGCAACCAGTTCGCACCACTCCGCAACCAATTTGTACCACTCCGCAACCAGTTCGCACTACTCCGCAACCAGTTTGCACCACTCTGCAACCAGCTTGCACCACTCCTGAAGCTGTTGCTACCAGTCCGCAACCAGTTTGCACCACTCTGCAACCAGCTTGCACCACTCCTGAAGCTGTTGCTACCAGTCCGCAACCAGTTTGCACCACTCTGCAACCAGCTTGCACCACTCCTGAAGCTGTTGCTACCAGTCCGCAACCAGTTTGCACCACTCTGCAACCAGCTTGCACCACTCCGGAAGCTGTTGGTACCACTCCGCAACCAGTCCGCACCACTCCGCAAATAGTTCACACCACTCTCCAACCAGTTCGCAGCACTCAGCAACCAGTTCGCACCACTCCGCAACCAGTTCGCACCACTCCGCAACCAATTTGTACCACTCCGCAACCAGTTCACACAACTCCGCAACCAGTTTGCTCCACTCCGCAACCAGTTGGCACCACTCACCAACCAGTTCGCACCACTCTGCAACCACTTCACACCACTCCGCACCCAGTTCGCACCACTCCACAACCAGTTCGCACTGCTCTGCAACCAGTTCGCACAACTCCGCAACCATTTTGCACCACTCCGCAACCAGTTCGCACCACTCCGCAACCAGTTTGCACCACTCTGCAACCAGCTTGCACCACTCCTGAAGCTGTTGGTACCAGTCCGCAACCAGTTTGCACCACTCCGCAACCAGTTCCCACCACTCCGCAACCAGTCCCCACCACTCAGCAACCAGTTCACACCACTCCGCAACCAGTTCGCACCACTCCGCAACCAGTTCCCACAACTGCACAGCCAGTTCGCACCACTCCGCAACCAGTTCCCACCACTCCGCAACCAGTTTGCACCACTCTCCAACTAGTTCGCACCACTCTTGAACCAGTTCACACCACTCGGCAACCGGTTCGCACCACTCCGCAACCAGTTCGCACCACTCGGCAACCAAATCGCACCACTCCGCAACCAGCTTGCACCACTCTGCAACAAGTTCGCACCACTCCGCAACCAGTTTGCACCACTCCGCACCGCGTTCGCACCACTCTGCAACCAGTTTGCACCACTCCAAAACCAGTTCGCACCACTCCGCAACCAGTTTGCACCACTCTGCAACCAGTTCGCACCACTCTGCAACCAGTTCGCACCCCTCCGCATCCAGTTCTCACCACTCCTCAACCAGTTCGAACCACTCCGCAACAAGTTTGCAACACTCCGCAACCAGTTCGCACCACTCCGCAACCAGTCCGCACTACTCCCCAACCAGTTTGCACCACTCCGCAACCAGTTCGCACAACTCCACAACTAATGCGTACCACCCCAAAGCCAGTTTGCACCACTCCGCACCCAGTTCGCACCACTCAGCACCCAGTTCGCACCACTCCGCAACCAGTTCGCACAACTCCGCAACCAATTCGTACCACTCCGCAGCCAGTTCGCACCACTCTGCACCCAGTTCGCACCACTCCGCAACCTGTTCGCACCACTCCGCAACCAGTTCGCACAACTCCGCAACCAATTCGTACCACTCCGCAGCCAGTTCGCACCACTCTGCACCCAGTTCGCACCACTCCGCAACCTGTTCGCACCACTCCGCAACCAGTTCGCACAACTCCGCAACCAATTCGTACCACTCCGCAGCCAGTTCGCACCACTCTGCACCCAGTTCGCACCACTCCGCAACCTGTTCGCACCACTCCGCAACCAGTTCGCACAACTCCGCAACCAATTCGTACCACTCCGCAGCCAGTTCGCACCACTCTGCACCCAGTTCGCACCACTCCGCAACCTGTTCGCACCACTCCGCAACCAGTTCGCACAACTCCGCAACCAATTCGTACCACTCCGCAGCCAGTTCGCACCACTCTGCACCCAGTTCGCACCACTCCGCAACCTGTTCGCACCACTCCGCAACCAGTTCGCACAACTCCGCAACCAATTCGTACCACTCCGCAGCCAGTTCGCACCACTCTGCACCCAGTTCGCACCACTCCGCAACCTGTTCGCACCACTCCGCAACCAGTTCGCACAACTCCGCAACCAATTCGTACCACTCCGCAGCCAGTTCGCACCACTCTGCACCCAGTTCGCACCACTCCGCAACCTGTTCGCACCACTCCGCAACCAGTTCGCACAACTCCGCAACCAATTCGTACCACTCCGCAGCCAGTTCGCACCACTCTGCACCCAGTTCGCACCACTCCGCAACCTGTTCGCACCACTCCGCAACCAGTTCGCACAACTCCGCAACCAATTCGTACCACTCCGCAGCCAGTTCGCACCACTCTGCACCCAGTTCGCACCACTCCGCAACCTGTTCGCACCACTCCGCAACCAGTTCGCACAACTCCGCAACCAATTCGTACCACTCCGCAGCCAGTTCGCACCACTCTGCACCCAGTTCGCACCACTCCGCAACCTGTTCGCACCACTCCGCAACCAGTTCGCACAACTCCGCAACCAATTCGTACCACTCCGCAGCCAGTTCGCACCACTCTGCACCCAGTTCGCACCACTCCGCAACCTGTTCGCACCACTCCGCAACCAGTTCGCACAACTCCGCAACCAATTCGTACCACTCCGCAGCCAGTTCGCACCACTCTGCACCCAGTTCGCACCACTCCGCAACCTGTTCGCACCACTCCGCAACCAGTTCGCACCCCTCCGCAACCAGTTTGCACCGCTCTCCAACCAGTTCCCACCACTTCGCAACCAGTTCGCACCACTCCGCAACCAGCTCGCACCACTTCGCAGCCAGTTCGCACCACTCCGCAACCAGTTCGCTCCACTCCGCAACCAGTTCGCACAACTCCTCAACCACTTTGCACCACTCCGCAACAAGTTCGCACACTCCGCAACCAGTTCGCACCACTCCGCAACCAGTTCGCACAACTCCGCAACCAGTTTGTACCACTCCGCAGTCAGTTCGCACCACTCCGCACCCAGTTCCCACCACTCAGCACCAAGTTCGCACCACTCCGCAACCAGTTCCCACCGTCTGCAACCAGTTCGCACCACTCCGCAACCACTTGGCACCACTCCGCTACCAGTTCGCAGCACTCCGCAACCAGTTCGCACCACTGTGCAACCAGTTTGCACCGCTTCACAACCAGCTTGCACCACTCCGCAACCAGTTTGCACCACTCCGTAACCAGCTCACACCACTCCGCAACCAGCTCGCACCACTCCGCAACCAGTTCGCACCACATTGCAGCCAGTTCGTACCACTCCGCTACCAGTTCGCACCATTCCGCAACCAGTTCGCACCACATTGCAGCCAGTTCGTACCACTCCGCTACCAGTTCGCACCATTCCGCAACCAGTTCGCACCACATTGCAGCCAGTTCGTACCACTCCGCTACCAGTTCGCACCATTCCGCAACCAGTTCGCACCACATTGCAGCCAGTTCGTACCACTCCGCTACCAGTTCGCACCATTCCGCAACCAGTTCGCACCACATTGCAGCCAGTTCGTACCACTCCGCTACCAGTTCGCACCATTCCGCAACCAGTTCGCACCACATTGCAGCCAGTTCGTACCACTCCGCTACCAGTTCGCACCATTCCGCAACCAGTTCGCACCACATTGCAGCCAGTTCGTACCACTCCGCTACCAGTTCGCACCATTCCGCAACCAGTTCGCACCACATTGCAGCCAGTTCGTACCACTCCGCTACCAGTTCGCACCATTCCGCAACCAGTTCGCACCACATTGCAGCCAGTTCGTACCACTCCGCTACCAGTTCGCACCATTCCGCAACCAGTTCGCACCACATTGCAGCCAGTTCGTACCACTCCGCTACCAGTTCGCACCATTCCGCAACCAGTTCGCACCACATTGCAGCCAGTTCGTACCACTCCGCTACCAGTTCGCACCATTCCGCAACCAGTTCGCACCACATTGCAGCCAGTTCGTACCACTCCGCTACCAGTTCGCACCATTCCGCAACCAGTTCGCACCACATTGCAGCCAGTTCGTACCACTCCGCTACCAGTTCGCACCATTCCGCAACCAGTTCGCACCACATTGCAGCCAGTTCGTACCACTCCGCTACCAGTTCGCACCATTCCGCAACCAGTTCGCACCACATTGCAGCCAGTTCGTACCACTCCGCTACCAGTTCGCACCATTCCGCAACCAGTTCGCACCACATTGCAGCCAGTTCGTACCACTCCGCTACCAGTTCGCACCATTCCGCAACCAGTTCGCACCACATTGCAGCCAGTTCGTACCACTCCGCTACCAGTTCGCACCATTCCGCAACCAGTTCGCACCACATTGCAGCCAGTTCGTACCACTCCGCTACCAGTTCGCACCATTCCGCAACCAGTTCGCACCACATTGCAGCCAGTTCGTACCACTCCGCTACCAGTTCGCACCATTCCGCAACCAGTTCGCACCACATTGCAGCCAGTTCGTACCACTCCGCTACCAGTTCGCACCATTCCGCAACCAGTTCGCACCACATTGCAGCCAGTTCGTACCACTCCGCTACCAGTTCGCACCATTCCGCAACCAGTTCGCACCACATTGCAGCCAGTTCGTACCACTCCGCTACCAGTTCGCACCATTCCGCAACCAGTTCGCACCACATTGCAGCCAGTTCGTACCACTCCGCTACCAGTTCGCACCATTCCGCAACCAGTTCGCACCACATTGCAGCCAGTTCGTACCACTCCGCTACCAGTTCGCACCATTCCGCAACCAGTTCGCACCACATTGCAGCCAGTTCGTACCACTCCGCTACCAGTTCGCACCATTCCGCAACCAGTTCGCACCACATTGCAGCCAGTTCGTACCACTCCGCTACCAGTTCGCACCATTCCGCAACCAGTTCGCACCACATTGCAGCCAGTTCGTACCACTCCGCTACCAGTTCGCACCATTCCGCAACCAGTTCGCACCACATTGCAGCCAGTTCGTACCACTCCGCTACCAGTTCGCACCATTCCGCAACCAGTTCGCACCACATTGCAGCCAGTTCGTACCACTCCGCTACCAGTTCGCACCATTCCGCAACCAGTTCGCACCACATTGCAGCCAGTTCGTACCACTCCGCTACCAGTTCGCACCATTCCGCAACCAGTTCGCACCACATTGCAGCCAGTTCGTACCACTCCGCTACCAGTTCGCACCATTCCGCAACCAGTTCGCACCACATTGCAGCCAGTTCGTACCACTCCGCTACCAGTTCGCACCATTCCGCAACCAGTTCGCACCACATTGCAGCCAGTTCGTACCACTCCGCTACCAGTTCGCACCATTCCGCAACCAGTTCGCACCACATTGCAGCCAGTTCGTACCACTCCGCTACCAGTTCGCACCATTCCGCAACCAGTTCGCACCACATTGCAGCCAGTTCGTACCACTCCGCTACCAGTTCGCACCATTCCGCAACCAGTTCGCACCACATTGCAGCCAGTTCGTACCACTCCGCTACCAGTTCGCACCATTCCGCAACCAGTTCGCACCACATTGCAGCCAGTTCGTACCACTCCGCTACCAGTTCGCACCATTCCGCAACCAGTTCGCACCACATTGCAGCCAGTTCGTACCACTCCGCTACCAGTTCGCACCATTCCGCAACCAGTTCGCACCACATTGCAGCCAGTTCGTACCACTCCGCTACCAGTTCGCACCATTCCGCAACCAGTTCGCACCACATTGCAGCCAGTTCGTACCACTCCGCTACCAGTTCGCACCATTCCGCAACCAGTTCGCACCACATTGCAGCCAGTTCGTACCACTCCGCTACCAGTTCGCACCATTCCGCAACCAGTTCGCACCACATTGCAGCCAGTTCGTACCACTCCGCTACCAGTTCGCACCATTCCGCAACCAGTTCGCACCACATTGCAGCCAGTTCGTACCACTCCGCTACCAGTTCGCACCATTCCGCAACCAGTTCGCACCACATTGCAGCCAGTTCGTACCACTCCGCTACCAGTTCGCACCATTCCGCAACCAGTTCGCACCACATTGCAGCCAGTTCGTACCACTCCGCTACCAGTTCGCACCATTCCGCAACCAGTTCGCACCACATTGCAGCCAGTTCGTACCACTCCGCTACCAGTTCGCACCATTCCGCAACCAGTTCGCACCACATTGCAGCCAGTTCGTACCACTCCGCAACCAGTTCACACTACTCCGCAACCAGTTCGCACCTTTCCGCAGCCACTTCGCACAACTCCGCAACCAGTTCCCACCGCTCTGCAACCAGTTCGCACCACTCCGCAACCACTTGGCACCACTCCGCAACCAGTTTGCACCACTCCGCAACCAGTTCGCACCTAAGTGCAACCAGTTCGCACCACGTTGCAATTAGCTTGTACCACTCCGCAGCCAGTTCGCACCTCTCCGCAACCAGTTAACACCACTCCGCAACCACTTGGAACCACTCCGCAACCAGTTTGCACCACTCGCAACCAGTTCCCACCACTCCGCAACCATTTCGTACATCTCCGCAACCAATTCATACCACTCAGCAGCCAGTTCGCACCACTCTGCACCCAGTTCGCACCACTCAGCACAAAGTTTGCACCACTCTGCAACCATTTCCCACTGCTCTGCAACCAGTTCGCACCACTACGCAACCACTTGGCACCACTCCGCAACCAGTTCGCACCACCCCGCGACCAGTTCACACCACTCCGCAACAAGTTCGCACCACTTCGCAACCACCTTGCACCACTCCGCAACCAGTTTGCACCAATCCCTAACCAGTTCGCACCACTCTGCAACCAGTTCGCACCACTCCGAAACCAGTTTGCACCACTCCGCAGCCAGTTCGCGCCACTCCGCATCCAGTTCGCACCAATCCGCAACCAGTACCCACCACTCTGCAAATAGTTCGCACCACTCCGCAACCAGTTCACACCACTCCGCAACCAGTCTGTACCACTCCGCAACATGTTCGCACCTCTCCGCAACCAGTTCGCACCACTCCGCAACCAGTTCCCACCACCCCACCCAGTTCGCACCACTCTGCAACCAGTTCGCACCAGTCGGCAACCAGTTCGCACCACTCCGGAACCAGTTCGCACTACTCCGCAACCAGTTTGCACCACTCCGCAAACCAGTACGCACCACTCCGCAACCGGTTTGCACCACTGCGCAGCCATTTTCCAACACTCTCTGACCAGTTCACACTACTCCACAACTGGTTCACACCACTCCGCAACACGTTTGCACCACTCAGCAACCTGTTTGCATCATTCCGCAACCAGTTCGCACCACATTGCAGCCAGTTCGTACCACTCCGCAACCAGTTCGCACCACTCCGCAACCAGTTCACACCACTCCGCAACACGTTTGCACCACTCAGCAACCTGTTTGCATCATTCCGCAACCAGTTCGCACCACATTGCAGCCAGTTCGTACCACTCCGCAACCAGTTCGCACCTTTCCGCAGCCACTTCGCACAACTCCGCAACCAGTTCGAACCACTCCAAAACCAGTTCACACCACTCCGCAACCAGTTCACAGCACTCCTCAACCAGTTCGCACCACTCCGCAACCAGTTCGCACCACTCTGCAACCGATTCGCAACACTCTGCAACCGGTTCAAACCACTCTGCAACCAGTTCGCACCACTCTACAACCAGTTTGCACCACTGCGCAACCAGTTCGCACCACCCCGCAACCAGTCCGCACCACTCCGCAACCAGTTCGCACATCTCCGTAACCAATTCGTACCACCCCGCAGCCAGTTCGCACCACTCCGCACCCAGTTTGCACCACTCAGCACCAGGTTCGCACAACTCCGCAGCCAGTTCGCACCACTCTGCACCCAGTTCACACCACTGAGCACCAAGTTTGCACCACTCCGCAACTAGTTCCCACCACTCTGCAACCAGTTCGCACCACTCCGCAACCAGTTCACACCACTTCGCAACAAGTTGGCACCACTTCGCAACCACCTTGCACCACTCCGCAACCAGTTTGCACCACTCCCTAACCAGTTCACAACACTCCGTAACCAGTTCGCACCACTCCGAAACCAGTTTGCACCACTCCGCAGCCAGTTCGCACCACTCCGCAACCAGTTCGCACCAATCCGCAACCTGTTCCCACGACTCTGCAAATAGTTCGCACCACTCCGCAACCAGTTCACACCACTCCGCAACCAATCTGTACCATTCCGCAACCTGTTCGCACCACTCTGCAACCAGTTCGCACCACTCCGCAACCAGTTCCCACCACTCTGCTACCAGTTCGGACCACTCCGCAACCAATTGGCACCACTCCGCAACCAGTTCGCACCACTCCGCAACCAGTTCACACCTCTCCGCAACAAGTTCGCACCACTTTGCAACCAGCTTGCACCACTCTGCAACCAGTTTGCACAACTCCCTAACCAGTTCGCACCACTCCGCAACCAGTTCGCACAACTCCGTAACCAGTTCGCACCACCCCGCAACCAGTTGGCACCACTTTGCAACCAGTTGGCACCACTCCGCAACCAATTTGCACCACTCCGCAACCCGTTCGCACCACGCCGCAACCAGTTCGCAGCACTCCGCAACCAGTTCGCACCAGTCCGCAACCAGTTTGCACCACTCGCAACCAGTTCCCACCACTCCGGAACCAGTTCCCACCACTCCGCAACCAGTTCACACCAAATCGTAACCAGTTCGCACCACTCGGCAACCAGATCGTACCACTCCGCAAACCAGTTCGCTCCACTCCCCAACCGGTTTGCACCACTCCGCAGCCATTTCCCACCACTCTGTGACCAGTTCACACCACTCCGCAACTGGTTCACACCACTCCGCAACAACTTTGCACCACTCAGAAACCAGTTTGCACCATTCCGCAACCCGTTTGCACCACACTGCAGCCAGTTCGTACCTCCCCCCAACCAGTTTGCACAAACCCGCAACCACTTCACACAACTGCGCAACCAGTTCGAACCACTCCGCGACCAGTTCACACCACTCCGCAACCAGTTTGCAGCACTCCTCAACCAGTTTGCACCACTCCGAAACCAGTTCGCACCTATCTGCAACCAGTTCGCACCACTTCGCAACCAGCTTGCACCACTCCGCAGCCAGTTCGCACCACTCCCCAACCAGTTCGCACCACTCCGCAACCACTTGGAACCACTCCGCAACCAGTTTGCACCACTCGCAACCAGTTCCCACCACTCCGCAACCAGTTTGCACAACCCCGCAACCAATTCATACCACTCCCCAGCCAATTCGCACCACTCTGCATCCAGTTCGCACCACTCAGAGCCAAGTTCGCACCACTCCGCAACCAGTTCCCACCACTCTGCAACCAGTTCGCACCACTCCGCAACCACTTGGCACCACTCTGCAACCAGTTCGCACCACTCCGCGACCAGTTCAAACCCCACCGCAACAAGTTCGCACCACTTTGCAACCAGCTTGCACCACTCCGCAACCAGTTTGCACCACTCCCTAACCAGTTCACACCACTCCGCAACCAGTTCCCACCACTCCGAAACCAGTTTGCACCACTCCGCAGCCAGTTCGCACCACTCCGCAACCAGTTCGCAGCAATCCGCAACCTGTTCCCAACACTCTGCAAATAGTTCGCACCACTGCGCAACGAGTTCGCACCACTCCGCAACCAATCTGTACCACTCCGCAACCTGTTCGCACCACTCCGCAGCCAGTTCGCACCACTCCGCAGCCAGTTCCCACCACTCTGCAACCAGTTCGCACCACTCCGCGACCATTTCACACCACTTCGCAACCAGTTCGCAGAACTCCTCAACCAGTTTGCACCACTCCGCAACCAGTTTGCACCACTCTGCAACCGGTTTGTACCACTCTGCAACCGGTTCAAATCACTGTGCAACCAGTTCGCTCCACTCTACAACCAGTTTGCACCACTCCGCAACCAGTTCGCACCACCCGGCAACCTGTTTGCACCACTCCGCAACACGTTTGCACCACTCCGCAACCAGTTTGCACCCATCCGCAACCAGCTCGCACCACTTCGCAACCAGTTTGCACCACTCCACAACGAGTTCGCACCACATGAACCAGTTTGCACCACTCCGAAACCAGTTCGCACCACTCCGCAACCAGTTTGCACCACTCTGCAACCAGTTTGCACCACTCCGCAACCAGTTCGCACCACTCCGCATCCAGTTCTCACCACTCCTCAACCAGTTCGCACCACTCCGCAACCAGTTTGCACCCCTCCGCAACCAGTTTGCACCCCTCCGCAACCAGTTTGCACCCCTCCGCAACCAGTTTGCACCACTCTGCAACCAGTTCGCACCACTCTGCAACCAGTGCGTACCAACCCGAAGCCAGTTCCACCACTCCGCACCCAGTTCGCACCACTCAGCACCAAGTTCGCACAACTCCGCAACCAGTTCCCACCGCTCTGCAACCAGTTCTCACCACTCCACAACCACTTGGCACCACTCCGCAACCAGTTTGCACCACTCCGCAACCAGTTCGCACCTATCTGCAAGTAGTTCGCTCCACTTCGCAACCAGTTTGCACCACTCCGCAACCAGTTTGCACCACTCCGCAACCAGTTCGCACAACTCTGCAACCAGTGCGTACCAACCCGAAGCCAGTTCCACCACTCCGCACCCAGTTCGCACCACTCCGCACCCAGTTCGCACCACTCCGCACCCAGTTCGCACCACTCCGCACCCAGTTCGCACCACTCCGCACCCAGTTCGCACCACTCCGCACCCAGTTCGCACCACTCCGCACCCAGTTCGCACCACTCCGCACCCAGTTCGCACCACTCCGCACCCAGTTCGCACCACTCCGCACCCAGTTCGCACCACTCCGCACCCAGTTCGCACCACTCCGCACCCAGTTCGCACCACTCCGCACCCAGTTCGCACCACTCCGCACCCAGTTCGCACCACTCCGCACCCAGTTCGCACCACTCCGCACCCAGTTCGCACCACTCCGCACCCAGTTCGCACCACTCCGCACCCAGTTCGCACCACTCCGCACCCAGTTCGCACCACTCCGCACCCAGTTCGCACCACTCCGCACCCAGTTCGCACCACTCCGCACCCAGTTCGCACCACTCCGCACCCAGTTCGCACCACTCCGCACCCAGTTCGCACCACTCCGCACCCAGTTCGCACCACTCCGCACCCAGTTCGCACCACTCCGCACCCAGTTCGCACCACTCCGCACCCAGTTCGCACCACTCCGCACCCAGTTCGCACCACTCCGCACCCAGTTCGCACCACTCCGCACCCAGTTCGCACCACTCCGCACCCAGTTCGCACCACTCCGCACCCAGTTCGCACCACTCCGCACCCAGTTCGCACCACTCCGCACCCAGTTCGCACCACTCCGCACCCAGTTCGCACCACTCCGCACCCAGTTCGCACCACTCCGCACCCAGTTCGCACCACTCCGCACCCAGTTCGCACCACTCCGCACCCAGTTCGCACCACTCCGCACCCAGTTCGCACCACTCCGCACCCAGTTCGCACCACTCCGCACCCAGTTCGCACCACTCCGCACCCAGTTCGCACCACTCCGCACCCAGTTCGCACCACTCCGCACCCAGTTCGCACCACTCCGCACCCAGTTCGCACCACTCCGCACCCAGTTCGCACCACTCCGCACCCAGTTCGCACCACTCCGCACCCAGTTCGCACCACTCCGCACCCAGTTCGCACCACTCCGCACCCAGTTCGCACCACTCCGCACCCAGTTCGCACCACTCCGCACCCAGTTCGCACCACTCCGCACCCAGTTCGCACCACTCCGCACCCAGTTCGCACCACTCCGCACCCAGTTCGCACCACTCCGCACCCAGTTCGCACCACTCCGCACCCAGTTCGCACCACTCCGCACCCAGTTCGCACCACTCCGCACCCAGTTCGCACCACTCCGCACCCAGTTCGCACCACTCCGCACCCAGTTCGCACCACTCCGCACCCAGTTCGCACCACTCCGCACCCAGTTCGCACCACTCCGCACCCAGTTCGCACCACTCCGCACCCAGTTCGCACCACTCCGCACCCAGTTCGCACCACTCCGCACCCAGTTCGCACCACTCCGCACCCAGTTCGCACCACTCCGCACCCAGTTCGCACCACTCCGCACCCAGTTCGCACCACTCCGCACCCAGTTCGCACCACTCCGCACCCAGTTCGCACCACTCCGCACCCAGTTCGCACCACTCCGCACCCAGTTCGCACCACTCCGCACCCAGTTCGCACCACTCCGCACCCAGTTCGCACCACTCCGCACCCAGTTCGCACCACTCCGCACCCAGTTCGCACCACTCCGCACCCAGTTCGCACCACTCCGCACCCAGTTCGCACCACTCCGCACCCAGTTCGCACCACTCCGCACCCAGTTCGCACCACTCCGCACCCAGTTCGCACCACTCCGCACCCAGTTCGCACCACTCCGCACCCAGTTCGCACCACTCCGCACCCAGTTCGCACCACTCCGCACCCAGTTCGCACCACTCCGCACCCAGTTCGCACCACTCCGCACCCAGTTCGCACCACTCCGCACCCAGTTCGCACCACTCCGCACCCAGTTCGCACCACTCCGCACCCAGTTCGCACCACTCCGCACCCAGTTCGCACCACTCCGCACCCAGTTCGCACCACTCCGCACCCAGTTCGCACCACTCCGCACCCAGTTCGCACCACTCCGCACCCAGTTCGCACCACTCCGCACCCAGTTCGCACCACTCCGCACCCAGTTCGCACCACTCCGCACCCAGTTCGCACCACTCCGCACCCAGTTCGCACCACTCCGCACCCAGTTCGCACCACTCCGCACCCAGTTCGCACCACTCCGCACCCAGTTCGCACCACTCCGCACCCAGTTCGCACCACTCCGCACCCAGTTCGCACCACTCCGCACCCAGTTCGCACCACTCCGCACCCAGTTCGCACCACTCCGCACCCAGTTCGCACCACTCCGCACCCAGTTCGCACCACTCCGCACCCAGTTCGCACCACTCCGCACCCAGTTCGCACCACTCCGCACCCAGTTCGCACCACTCCGCACCCAGTTCGCACCACTCCGCACCCAGTTCGCACCACTCCGCACCCAGTTCGCACCACTCCGCACCCAGTTCGCACCACTCCGCACCCAGTTCGCACCACTCCGCACCCAGTTCGCACCACTCCGCACCCAGTTCGCACCACTCCGCACCCAGTTCGCACCACTCCGCACCCAGTTCGCACCACTCCGCACCCAGTTCGCACCACTCCGCACCCAGTTCGCACCACTCCGCACCCAGTTCGCACCACTCCGCACCCAGTTCGCACCACTCCGCACCCAGTTCGCACCACTCCGCACCCAGTTCGCACCACTCCGCACCCAGTTCGCACCACTCCGCACCCAGTTCGCACCACTCCGCACCCAGTTCGCACCACTCCGCACCCAGTTCGCACCACTCCGCACCCAGTTCGCACCACTCCGCACCCAGTTCGCACCACTCCGCACCCAGTTCGCACCACTCCGCACCCAGTTCGCACCACTCCGCACCCAGTTCGCACCACTCCGCACCCAGTTCGCACCACTCCGCACCCAGTTCGCACCACTCCGCACCCAGTTCGCACCACTCCGCACCCAGTTCGCACCACTCCGCACCCAGTTCGCACCACTCCGCACCCAGTTCGCACCACTCCGCACCCAGTTCGCACCACTCCGCACCCAGTTCGCACCACTCCGCACCCAGTTCGCACCACTCCGCACCCAGTTCGCACCACTCCGCACCCAGTTCGCACCACTCCGCACCCAGTTCGCACCACTCCGCACCCAGTTCGCACCACTCCGCACCCAGTTCGCACCACTCCGCACCCAGTTCGCACCACTCCGCACCCAGTTCGCACCACTCCGCACCCAGTTCGCACCACTCCGCACCCAGTTCGCACCACTCCGCACCCAGTTCGCACCACTCCGCACCCAGTTCGCACCACTCCGCACCCAGTTCGCACCACTCCGCACCCAGTTCGCACCACTCCGCACCCAGTTCGCACCACTCCGCACCCAGTTCGCACCACTCCGCACCCAGTTCGCACCACTCCGCACCCAGTTCGCACCACTCCGCACCCAGTTCGCACCACTCCGCACCCAGTTCGCACCACTCCGCACCCAGTTCGCACCACTCCGCACCCAGTTCGCACCACTCCGCACCCAGTTCGCACCACTCCGCACCCAGTTCGCACCACTCCGCACCCAGTTCGCACCACTCCGCACCCAGTTCGCACCACTCCGCACCCAGTTCGCACCACTCCGCACCCAGTTCGCACCACTCCGCACCCAGTTCGCACCACTCCGCACCCAGTTCGCACCACTCCGCACCCAGTTCGCACCACTCCGCACCCAGTTCGCACCACTCCGCACCCAGTTCGCACCACTCCGCACCCAGTTCGCACCACTCCGCACCCAGTTCGCACCACTCCGCACCCAGTTCGCACCACTCCGCACCCAGTTCGCACCACTCCGCACCCAGTTCGCACCACTCCGCAACCAGTTCGCACCACCCCGCAACTGGTTTGCACCATTCTGCAACCAGTTTGCACGACTCTGCAACCACTTTGCATCACTTCGCAACCAGTTCGCACCACTCCAAAACCAGTTCGCACTACTCCGCAACGAGTTCGCACGAGTCTGCAACCATTTCGCACCACTCCGCAACCAGTTCGCACCACTCCGCAACCAGTTCGCACCACTCCGCAACCATTCCGCACCACTCCTGAAGCTGTTCGTACCACTCCGCAACCAGCTTGCACCACTCCGCAACCACTTCACACCACTCCGCAACCAGCTCAGAGCACTCAGCAACCAGTTTCCACCGCTCCGCAACCAGTTTGCACCACTTTGAAACAAGTTCCCACCGCTACGCAACTTATTCCTACTACTCCGCAACCAGTTCGCATCACTTCGCAACAACTTCGCACCACTCTGCAACCCGTTCGCACCACTCCGCATCCAGTTCGCACCACCCTGCAACCAGTTCGCACCACTCAGAACCAGTTCGCACCACTCCGCAACCAGTTTGCACCACTCCGCAACCAGTTTGCACCACTCCGCAACCAGTTCGAACCCATCCGCAACCCACTCGCACCACTCCGCAACCAGTTTGACCACTCCGCAACCAGTTCGCACCACTCCGCAACCAGTTCGCACAACTCCTCAACCACTTTGCACCACTCCGCAACAAGTTTGCAACACTCCGCAACCAGTTTGCACCACTCCGCAACCAGTTCGCACAACTCCGCAACCAATTTGTACCACTCCGTAGCCAGTTCGCACCACTCCGCACCCAGTTCGCACCACTCAGCACCCAGTTCGCACCACTCCGCAACCAGTTCGCACCACTCCGCACCCAGTTCGCACCACTCAGCACCAAGTTCGCACCACTCCGCAACCAGTTCCCACCGTCTGCAACCAGTTCGCACCACTCCGCAACCACTTGGCACAACTCCGCAACCAGTTTGCACCACTCTGCTACCGGTTCGCACCACTCTGCAACCGGTTCAAACCACTCCGCAACCAGTTCGCACCACTCCACAACCAGTTTGCACCACTCTGAAACCAGTTCCCACCATTCTACAACCAGTTTGCACCACTCCGCAACCAGTTTGCACCACCCCTTAACTGGTTCGCACCACTGCGCAACCAGTTTGCACCACTCTCCAACCACTTTGCACTACTCCACAACCAGTTTGCACCACTCCGCAACCAGTTCGCACTACTGCGGAACCAGTTCGCACAACTCTGCAACCAGTTCGCACCACTCCGCAACCAGTTCGCACCACTCCGCAAATAGTCCGCACCACTCATGAAGCTGTTGGTACCACTCCGCAACCAGTCCGCACCACTCGGCAAATAGTTCACACCACTCCGCAACCAGTTCGCAGCACTCAGCAACCAGTTCGCACCACTCGGCAACCAGTTCGCACCACTCCGCAACCAATTTGTACCACTCCGCAACCAGTTCGCACCACTCCGCAACCAGTTCGCACCACTCTGCAACCACTTCACACCACTTTGCAACCAGTTCGCACCACTCCACAACCAGTTCAAACTGCTCTGCAACCAGTTTGCACAACTCCACAACCATTTCGCACCACTCCGCAACCAGTTCGCACCACTCCGCAACCAGTTTGCACCACCCCGCAACCAGCTTGCGCCACTCCTGAAGCTGTTGGTACCAGTCCGCAACCAGTTTGCACCACTCCCAAACCAGTTCCCACCACTCCGCAACCAGTCCGCACCACTCAGCAACCAGTTCGCACCACTCCGCAACCAGTTCGCACCACTCCGCAACCAGTTTGCACCACTCCCAAACCAGTTCCCACCACTCCGCAACCAGTCCGCACCACTCAGCAACCAGTTCGCACCACTCCGCAACCAGTTCGCACCACTCCGCAACCAATTTCTACCACTCCGCAGCCAGTTCGCACCACTCCGCAACCAGTTCCCACCACTCCGCAACCAGTTCGCACCACTCTGCAACTAGTTCGCACCACTCTGGAACCAGTTCACACCACTCGGCAACCAGTTCGCACCACTCCGCAACCAGTTCGCACCACTCCGCAACCAAATCGCACCACTCCGCAACCAGCTTGCACCACTCCGCAACAAGTTCGTACCACTCTGCAACCAGTTTGCACCACTCCGCAACCGGTTTGCACCACTCTGAAACCAGTTTGCACCACTCCGAAACCAGTTGGCACCACTCGGCAACCACTTCCCACCACTCTGCAACCAGTTCACACCACTCCGCAACCAGTTCGAACCACTTAGCAACCAGTTCGCACCACTCCTCAACCAGTTCGCACCATTCCAGAACCAGTTTGAGTCCATGTCGGTTGGGCTGTAGTTCCCAGGTGAATAATGCACCCACTCTGATTCCCTGGTCGTGTCATCCCCACAGGAGGCTGGACCGCCACTCCTGCTGGGGGCACAGGCTGCCAATGGTGCGGAGTCGCTAGTCCAGGCGCCGGTGGTTGCGGTAGTGCTCCCGCTTGTGGCACATTTGTGGCCGCCTGGGATGGGTATGCTTGCTGCTGGAGCGGTGCCTTTAGTATGGTGTGTGGGGGTGTTACTGTTAGTGGTACGCCCATGCTTAGCTGGAGAGGCATCTGCTGCGGCCCAACTCCGGATTTGGGGGAGTGTGGTGGTACCCCTGCCTGTTCGACTCCCAGAGTTGGCTGCAGCAAGTGCAGCGGTGGTTGTGGCAATCCCGTTGTCTGAGAAGGTTTGACGGGTTCCACCGCCATTGCTCCCGCAGGCGACGAAGGCTGATTTGCCGGAGGTTGATTTGCCGGCAACTGCGAGGACTCCGGTGTTTGTGGGGGCACCGGTGTCCCGAGTAACTCGTTTCCTGGTTGGATTGCTGGTGGGACCATCTGCTGCTGCTAAAGTCCACTCACAGGTGATGCTGCCGTTATTCCCTCCGGAACCGTCCCTGCCGAATGCCGCGGCAGGTTCGAGTCCAGGGGCATTCTAAGCGTGGAAGCAGATGGTCCTGTCTGCTGGAAGTCCATCATTGACTGTTGGTTGTCCACAGTAGTGTTGCCAGCCACCGACTGCTGCTGCCCGCCACGACGCCGGTAGACCAATCCGCGATAGGCCTCGAATCCTCCA
>SZWC01000281.1:260446-301607 GCA_023375785.1 Penium margaritaceum | reverse complement strand
TTGCTCCGTCCATCCGCTCACTTGTCTGCGCCCTGTCAGTGATCACGGATCTTGCTACGACTCGTCTTTGCTCTCTTTGTGCCGCAGACTTCCACTGCTTCCCGCCTCCACTGCTTCCCGCCTTTACCGCCTTTCCCGCCTTCCGCCACAAGCGCTTGAGATAGCCGTAGGGAAGCCGCTGCAGGTGACCATGTCAACCTGCGGCAGCTTCCTCCCAACCCGGTTGTTTTCTCTGCCCCTGGGTTCCGCACCACCCTATGCTCGACCACCTCCGCAGGAGCCAGCGTTCCTTAAGCGGACTCCGGGTCATCCGAGACTCCCCTCCGCGGATTGGTCTTCCCTGCGGAGTCGCAACCAAAGTGTGCTTGAAAACCACACCACAACCAGTTTACACCACTCTGCAGCCAGTTCGCACCAATCCGCAACCAGTTCGCACCACTCCGCAACCAGTTCCCACCACTCCGCAGCCAGTTCACACCACTCCGTGACCAGTTCCCACCACTCCGCAGCCAGTTCACACCACTCCGTGACCAGTTCCCACCACTCCGCAGCCAGTTCACACCACTCCGTGACCAGTTCC
This sequence comes from Penium margaritaceum, assembly GCA_023375785.1. Taxonomy (NCBI): domain Eukaryota; kingdom Viridiplantae; phylum Streptophyta; class Zygnematophyceae; order Desmidiales; family Peniaceae; genus Penium; species Penium margaritaceum. The sequence goes on along the minus strand of SZWC01000281.1, from coordinate 301,027 downwards.
CACCACTCCGCAGCCAGTTCACACCACTCCGTGACCAGTTCCCACCACTCCGCAGCCAGTTCACACCACTCCGTGACCAGTTCCCACCACTCCGCAGCCAGTTCACACCACTCCGTGACCAGTTCCCACCACTCCGCAGCCAGTTCACACCACTCCGTGACCAGTTCCCACCACTCCGCAGCCAGTTCACACCACTCCGTGACCAGTTCCCACCACTCCGCAGCCAGTTCACACCACTCCGTGACCAGTTCCCACCACTCCGCAGCCAGTTCACACCACTCCGTGACCAGTTCCCACCACTCCGCAGCCAGTTCACACCACTCCGTGACCAGTTCCCACCACTCCGCAGCCAGTTCACACCACTCCGTGACCAGTTCCCACCACTCCGCAGCCAGTTCACACCACTCCGTGACCAGTTCCCACCACTCCGCAGCCAGTTCACACCACTCCGTGACCAGTTCCCACCACTCCGCAGCCAGTTCACACCACTCCGTGACCAGTTCCCACCACTCCGCAGCCAGTTCACACCACTCCGTGACCAGTTCCCACCACTCCGCAGCCAGTTCACACCACTCCGTGACCAGTTCCCACCACTCCGCAGCCAGTTCACACCACTCCGTGACCAGTTCCCACCACTCCGCAGCCAGTTCACACCACTCCGTGACCAGTTCCCACCACTCCGCAGCCAGTTCACACCACTCCGTGACCAGTTCCCACCACTCCGCAGCCAGTTCACACCACTCCGTGACCAGTTCCCACCACTCCGCAGCCAGTTCACACCACTCCGTGACCAGTTCCCACCACTCCGCAGCCAGTTCACACCACTCCGTGACCAGTTCCCACCACTCCGCAGCCAGTTCACACCACTCCGTGACCAGTTCCCACCACTCCGCAGCCAGTTCACACCACTCCGTGACCAGTTCCCACCACTCCGCAGCCAGTTCACACCACTCCGTGACCAGTTCCCACCACTCCGCAGCCAGTTCACACCACTCCGTGACCAGTTCCCACCACTCCGCAGCCAGTTCACACCACTCCGTGACCAGTTCCCACCACTCCGCAGCCAGTTCACACCACTCCGTGACCAGTTCCCACCACTCCGCAGCCAGTTCACACCACTCCGTGACCAGTTCCCACCACTCCGCAGCCAGTTCACACCACTCCGTGACCAGTTCCCACCACTCCGCAGCCAGTTCACACCACTCCGTGACCAGTTCCCACCACTCCGCAGCCAGTTCACACCACTCCGTGACCAGTTCCCACCACTCCGCAGCCAGTTCACACCACTCCGTGACCAGTTCCCACCACTCCGCAGCCAGTTCACACCACTCCGTGACCAGTTCCCACCACTCCGCAGCCAGTTCACACCACTCCGTGACCAGTTCCCACCACTCCGCAGCCAGTTCACACCACTCCGTGACCAGTTCCCACCACTCCGCAGCCAGTTCACACCACTCCGTGACCAGTTCCCACCACTCCGCAGCCAGTTCACACCACTCCGTGACCAGTTCCCACCACTCCGCAGCCAGTTCACACCACTCCGTGACCAGTTCCCACCACTCCGCAGCCAGTTCACACCACTCCGTGACCAGTTCCCACCACTCCGCAGCCAGTTCACACCACTCCGTGACCAGTTCCCACCACTCCGCAGCCAGTTCACACCACTCCGTGACCAGTTCCCACCACTCCGCAGCCAGTTCACACCACTCCGTGACCAGTTCCCACCACTCCGCAGCCAGTTCACACCACTCCGTGACCAGTTCCCACCACTCCGCAGCCAGTTCACACCACTCCGTGACCAGTTCCCACCACTCCGCAGCCAGTTCACACCACTCCGTGACCAGTTCCCACCACTCCGCAGCCAGTTCACACCACTCCGTGACCAGTTCCCACCACTCCGCAGCCAGTTCACACCACTCCGTGACCAGTTCCCACCACTCCGCAGCCAGTTCACACCACTCCGTGACCAGTTCCCACCACTCCGCAGCCAGTTCACACCACTCCGTGACCAGTTCCCACCACTCCGCAGCCAGTTCACACCACTCCGTGACCAGTTCCCACCACTCCGCAGCCAGTTCACACCACTCCGTGACCAGTTCCCACCACTCCGCAGCCAGTTCACACCACTCCGTGACCAGTTCCCACCACTCCGCAGCCAGTTCACACCACTCCGTGACCAGTTCCCACCACTCCGCAGCCAGTTCGCACCACTCTGCAACCAGTTCACACCACTCCGCAACAAGTTCGCACAACTCCGCAACTAGTTCGCACCACTCCGCAACCAGGTCGCACCACTCCGCAACCAGTTCGCACCACTCCGCAACCAGTTTGCATCACTCCATAACCAGTCTGCACCACTCCCCAACCAGTTCGCATCACTCCATGACCAGTTTGCACCAATGTGCAACCAGTTAGCACCACTCTGCAACCTGTTCGCACCACTCCACAGCCAGTTCGCACCACGCCGCAACCAGTTTGCACAACTCTAAAACCAGTTCTCACCACCCCACAACCAGTTCGCACCACTCCGCAACCAGTTCGCACCACTCCGCAACCAGTCCACACCAGTCCTCAACCAGTTCCCACCACTCCGCAACCAGTTCGCGCCACTGTGCAACCAGTTTGCACCACTCCGCAACCAGTTTGCACCACTGTGCAACAAGTTCGCACCACTCCGCAACCAGTTTGCACCACTCCGCAACCAGTTCGAACCACTCCGCAACCAATTTCCAGCACTCCGCAACCAGTTGGCACCACTCCACAACCAGATGGCACAACTCCGCAACCAGTTGGCACCACTCCGCAACCAGTTTCGACCACTCCACAACCAGTTCGCACCACTCCGCAACCAGTTCGCGCCACTCCGCAACCAGTTTCCAGCACTCCGCAACCAGTTCGCACCACTCCGCAACCAGTCCGCACCAGTCCGCAACCAGTTCGCACCACTCCGCAACCAGTCCGCACCAGTCCGCAACCAGTTCGCACCACTCCGCAACCAGTCCGCACCAGTCCGCAACCAGTTCGCACCACTCCGCAACCAGTCCGCACCAGTCCGCAACCAGTTCGCACCACTCCGCAACCAGTCCGCACCAGTCCGCAACCAGTTCGCACCACTCCGCAACCAGTCCGCACCAGTCCGCAACCAGTTCGCACCACTCCGCAACCAGTCCGCACCAGTCCGCAACCAGTTCGCACCACTCCGCAACCAGTCCGCACCAGTCCGCAACCAGTTCGCACCACTCCGCAACCAGTCCGCACCAGTCCGCAACCAGTTCGCACCACTCCGCAACCAGTCCGCACCAGTCCGCAACCAGTTCGCACCACTCCGCAACCAGTCCGCACCAGTCCGCAACCAGTTCGCACCACTCCGCAACCAGTCCGCACCAGTCCGCAACCAGTTCGCACCACTCCGCAACCAGTCCGCACCAGTCCGCAACCAGTTCGCACCACTCCGCAACCAGTCCGCACCAGTCCGCAACCAGTTCGCACCACTCCGCAACCAGTCCGCACCAGTCCGCAACCAGTTCGCACCACTCCGCAACCAGTCCGCACCAGTCCGCAACCAGTTCGCACCACTCCGCAACCAGTCCGCACCAGTCCGCAACCAGTTCGCACCACTCCGCAACCAGTCCGCACCAGTCCGCAACCAGTTCGCACCACTCCGCAACCAGTCCGCACCAGTCCGCAACCAGTTCGCACCACTCCGCAACCAGTCCGCACCAGTCCGCAACCAGTTCGCACCACTCCGCAACCAGTCCGCACCAGTCCGCAACCAGTTCGCACCACTCCGCAACCAGTCCGCACCAGTCCGCAACCAGTTCGCACCACTCCGCAACCAGTCCGCACCAGTCCGCAACCAGTTCGCACCACTCCGCAACCAGTCCGCACCAGTCCGCAACCAGTTCGCACCACTCCGCAACCAGTCCGCACCAGTCCGCAACCAGTTCGCACCACTCCGCAACCAGTCCGCACCAGTCCGCAACCAGTTCGCACCACTCCGCAACCAGTCCGCACCAGTCCGCAACCAGTTCGCACCACTCCGCAACCAGTCCGCACCAGTCCGCAACCAGTTCGCACCACTCCGCAACCAGTCCGCACCAGTCCGCAACCAGTTCGCACCACTCCGCAACCAGTCCGCACCAGTCCGCAACCAGTTCGCACCACTCCGCAACCAGTCCGCACCAGTCCGCAACCAGTTCGCACCACTCCGCAACCAGTCCGCACCAGTCCGCAACCAGTTCGCACCACTCCGCAACCAGTCCGCACCAGTCCGCAACCAGTTCGCACCACTCCGCAACCAGTCCGCACCAGTCCGCAACCAGTTCGCACCACTCCGCAACCAGTCCGCACCAGTCCGCAACCAGTTCGCACCACTCCGCAACCAGTCCGCACCAGTCCGCAACCAGTTCGCACCACTCCGCAACCAGTCCGCACCAGTCCGCAACCAGTTCGCACCACTCCGCAACCAGTCCGCACCAGTCCGCAACCAGTTCGCACCACTCCGCAACCAGTCCGCACCAGTCCGCAACCAGTTCGCACCACTCCGCAACCAGTCCGCACCAGTCCGCAACCAGTTCGCACCACTCCGCAACCAGTCCGCACCAGTCCGCAACCAGTTCGCACCACTCCGCAACCAGTCCGCACCAGTCCGCAACCAGTTCGCACCACTCCGCAACCAGTCCGCACCAGTCCGCAACCAGTTCGCACCACTCCGCAACCAGTCCGCACCAGTCCGCAACCAGTTCGCACCACTCCGCAACCAGTTCGCATCCCTCTGCAACCAGTTCGCACCACTCCGCGACCAGTTCCCAAAACTCCGCAACCAGTTCGCACCACTCCGCAACCAGTTTGCACCGCTCCGCAACCAGTTCGCACAACTCTGCAACCAGATTGAACCACTCCGTAGCCAGTTCGCACCACTCCTCAACCAGTTTGCACCAATCCGCAACCAGTTGGCACCACTCTGCAACCAGTTCCCGCCACTCTGCAACAAGTACATACCACTCCGCAACCAGTTTGCACCAATCCGCAGCCAGTTCGCACCACTCCGCAACAAGTTCGCACATCTCCCGACCAGTTTGAACCACTCGCAACCAGTTCGCACCACTCCGCAACCAGTTCGCACCACTCCGCAACCAGTTTGCATCATTCCGCAACCAGTTTACACCACTCCGCAACCAGTTTGCACCACTCCGCAACCATTTTGCAACACTCTGCAACCAGTTTGCAACACTCTTCAACCAGTTCGCACCACTCCACAGCCAGTTGGCACCACGCCACAACCAGTTCGCACAACTCTGCAACCAGTTCGCACCACCCCACAACCAGTTCGCACCACACCGCAACCAGTTCACACCACTCCGCAACCAGTCTGCACCACTCCTCAACCAGTTGGCACCACTCCGCAACAAGTTTGCACCACTCTGCAACCAGTTTGCACCACGCTACAGCCGGTTCGCGGCACTCCGCAACCCCTTCAGACCCCTCCGCAACCAGTTCGCACCACTCTGCAACCAGTTCGTACCACACTGCAACCAGTTTGCACCACTCCCCAACCAGTTTGCACCACTTGGCAACCAGTTCCCACCATTCCGCAACCAGTTCGCACCACTCTGCAACCAGTTCGTACCACACTGCAACCAGTTTGCACCACTCCCCAACCAGTTTGCACCACTTGGCAACCAGTTCCCACCATTCCGCAACAAGTTCGCACCACTCTACAACCAGTTCGCACCACTCCGCAACCAGTTTGCACCACTCCGCAACCAGTTCGAACCACTCCGCAACCAACTTGCAGCACTCCGCAACCAGTTGGCACCACACCGCAACCAGTTGGCACAACTCCGCATCCAGTTGGCACCACTCCGCAACCAGTTTGCACCACTCCGCAACCAGTTCGAACCACTCCGCAACCAACTTGCAGCACTCCGCAACCAGTTGGCACCACACCGCAACCAGTTGGCACAACTCCGCATCCAGTTGGCACCACTCCGCAACCAGTTGTACCAGTCCAAAACCAGTTTGCACCACTCCGCAACAAATATGCGCCACTCCGCAACTTGTTCGCACCACACCGCAACCTGTTGTCACCACTCCGCAACCAGTTGTACCAGTCCAAAACCAGTTTGCACCACTCCGCAACAAATATGCGCCACTCCGCAACTTGTTCGCACCACACCGCAACCTGTTGTCACCACTCCGCAACCAGTTCGCACCACCCTGGAACCGGTTCGCACCACTCTGCATCGAGTTCAAACCACTCCGCAACCAGTTTGCACCAAACCGCAACCAGTTCGCACAACTCCGCAGCCAGTTTGCACCTCTATGCAACCAGTTCGCACCATTCCGCAACCAGTTCGCACCACTCTGCAACCAGTTCGCACCATTACGCAGCCAGTTGGCACCAATCCGCAACCAGTCCGCAATACTCCGCAACCAGTTCGCACCAGTCCGCAACCAGTTCGCACCCCTCTGCAACCAGTTCGCACCAATCCGCAACCAGTTCGCACCACTCAGCAGCCAGTTCGCACCATTCCGCGACCAGTTCGCACCATTCCGCAACTTGTTCGCACTTCTCGTCAACCAGTATGCACCACTCCGCAACCAGTTCGCACCTCTCCGCAAGTAGGTGGCACCACTCCGCAACCAGTTTGCACTACTCCCCAACCAGTTCGCACCACTCTGCATCCAGTTCGCACCACTCCGCAACCAGTTCGCACCACTCCGCAACCTGTCAGACCACTACGCAACCAGTTCGCACCAATCCGCAACCAGCTTGCACCACACCGGAACCACTTTGCACCACTATGCAACCAGTTCGCACCACTCCTTAACCAGTTTGCACCACAACGCAGCCAGTTCGCACCACTCCACGAACAGTTTGCACCACTCCACAACTAGTTTGCACCAATCCGCAACCAGTTCGCACCACTACGCACCAGTTCACACAACTCCTCAACCAGTTCGCACCACTCCGCGACCAGATCGCACCACTCCACAACCAGTTCGCACCACTCTCCAACCAGTTCGCACCACTCCTCAACCAGTTTGAACGACTCCGCAACCAGTTTGCACCACTCTGCAATCAGTTTGCACCATACTGCAACCGGTTCGCACCACTCCACAACCAGTTTGCACCACTCCGCAACCAGTTCGCACCACTCCGCAACCAGTTCGCACCACTCCGCAACTTGTTCGCACTACTCCGCAACCAGTTTGCACCACTCTGCAACCAGTTTGCACCACTCCGCAACCAGTTCGCACCACTCCGCAACCAGTTTGCACAACTCCGCAACCAGTTTGCACCACTCCGCAACCAGTTCGCAGCACTCTGCAACCAGTTCCATCACTCCGAAACCAGTTCGCACCACTCCTCAACCAGTTCGCAGCACTCCGCAACTAGTTTGCACCACTCTACAACCAGTTCCCACCACTCTGCAACTGATTCGCACCACTCCGCAACCGGTTCCCACCATTCCGCAACCAGTTTGCCCCACTCCGGTACCAGTTTGCACAACTTTGCAACCAGTTTGCACCACTTTCAACCTGTTTGTGCCACTCCGCAACCAATTTGCACCACTCCGCAACCAGGTCGCACCACTCCGCAACCAGTTCGCACCACTCCACAACCATTTCGTACCACACCGCAACCAGTTTGCACCACTCCACAACCAGTTCGTACCACTCCGCAACTAGTTAGCACCACTCCGCAACCAGTTCGCACCAATCCGCAACCAGATCGCACCAACCGTCACCAGTTCGCACCAAACTGAAACCAGTTCGCACCACTCTGCTACCAGTTCGCACCACTCTGCAACCTGTTCGCACCACTCTGCAACCAGCTCGCACCACTCCGCAACCAATTCGCTCCTTTCAGCAACCAGTTCGCACCAATCCGCAACCAGATCGCACCAACCGTCACCAGTTCGCACCAAACTGAAACCAGTTCGCACCACTCTGCTACCAGTTCGCACCACTCTGCAACCTGTTCGCACCACTCTGCAACCAGCTCGCACCACTCCGCAACCAATTCGCTCCTCTCAGCAACCAGTTCGCACCAGTCCGCAGCCAGTTCGCACCACTCGGCAACCACTTTAAACCACTCCACAACCAGTTCGCACCACTCTGCAACCAGTTCCCGCCACTCGGCAACCAGTACGCACCACTCCGCAACCAGTTCGCACCACTCGGCAACCACTTTAAACCACTCCACAACCAGTTCGCACCACTCTGCAACCAGTTCCCGCCACTCGGCAACCAGTACGCACCACTCCGCAACCAGTTTGCACCACTCTGCAGCCAGTTCGCACCACTCCGCAACCAGTTCGCACCACTCCGCAACAAGTTCGCACAACTCCGGGACCAGTTCCCACAACTTTGCAACCAGTTCGCATCACTCCCAAACCAGTTCGCACCACTCCGCAACTAGTTTGCATCACTCCGCAACCAGTTCGCACCATTCCAAAACCAGTTCGAACCACTCCGCAACCAGTTTGCACCATTCTGCAACCAGTTCGCACCACTCCACAGCCAGTTCCCACCACACGGCAACCAGTTGGCACAACTCTGCAACCAGTTCGCACCACCCCACAACCAGTTTGCACCATTACGCAACCAGTTTGCACCAATCCAAAACCAGTCCGCACCACTCCTCAACCAATTTGCATAAACTCCGCAACTAGTTTGCACTACTCCGCAACCCGTTTGCACCACTCCGCAACCAGTTCGCACCTCTCCGCAACCAGTTCGCACCACTCCGCAACCAGTTTGCATAAACTCCCCAACCTGTTCGCACAACTCCACAAGCAGTTTGCACCACTCCGCAACCAGTTCTTACCACTCCGCAACCAGTTTGCACCACTCTGCAACAAGTTCGCACCACTCCTCAACCAGTTTTCACCACTGCGCAACCAGTTCGCACCACTCCGCAACCAGTTTGCACCACTCCGCAACCAGTTCTTACCACTCCGCAACCAGTTTGCACCACTCTGCAACAAGTTCGCACCACTCCTCAACCAGTTTTCACCACTGCGCAACCAGTTCGCACCAATCCGCAACCAGGTCCCCCCACTCCCCAACCAGTTCGCATCACTCCGCAACCAGTTTACACCGCTAGACAACCTGTTTGCACCAATCGGCAATCAGTTCGCACCAACAGTCACCAGTTTGCACCACTCCAAAACCAGTTCGCACTACTCTGCAACCAGTTCACACCACTCTGCAACCAGTCCGCACCACTCCGCAACCAGTTCGAACCACTCCGCAAGCAGTTCGCACCACTCTGCAACCAGTTTGAACTACTCCACAACCAATTCGCACCACTCCGCAACCAGTTCGCACCACTCCGCAGCCAGTTCGCACCACTCCGCAGCTTGTTTGCATAAACTCCCCAACCTGTTCGCACAACTCCACAACCAATTTGCACCACACCGCAACCAGTTCTTACCACTCCGCAACCAGTTTGCACCACTCTGCAACCAATTCGCACCACTCCTCAACCAGTTTGCACCACTGCGCAACCAGTTCGCACCAATCCGCAACCAGTTCCCACCACTCCGCAACCCGTTCCCACCACTCCGCAACCCGTTCCCACCACTCCGCAACCCGTTCCCACCACTCCGCAACCCGTTCCCACCACTCCGCAACCCGTTCCCACCACTCCGCAACCCGTTCCCACCACTCCGCAACCCGTTCCCACCACTCCGCAACCCGTTCCCACCACTCCGCAACCCGTTCCCACCACTCCGCAACCCGTTCCCACCACTCCGCAACCCGTTCCCACCACTCCGCAACCCGTTCCCACCACTCCGCAACCCGTTCCCACCACTCCGCAACCCGTTCCCACCACTCCGCAACCCGTTCCCACCACTCCGCAACCCGTTCCCACCACTCCGCAACCCGTTCCCACCACTCCGCAACCCGTTCCCACCACTCCGCAACCCGTTCCCACCACTCCGCAACCCGTTCCCACCACTCCGCAACCCGTTCCCACCACTCCGCAACCCGTTCCCACCACTCCGCAACCCGTTCCCACCACTCCGCAACCCGTTCCCACCACTCCGCAACCCGTTCCCACCACTCCGCAACCCGTTCCCACCACTCCGCAACCCGTTCCCACCACTCCGCAACCCGTTCCCACCACTCCGCAACCCGTTCCCACCACTCCGCAACCCGTTCCCACCACTCCGCAACCCGTTCCCACCACTCCGCAACCCGTTCCCACCACTCCGCAACCCGTTCCCACCACTCCGCAACCCGTTCCCACCACTCCGCAACCCGTTCCCACCACTCCGCAACCCGTTCCCACCACTCCGCAACCCGTTCCCACCACTCCGCAACCCGTTCCCACCACTCCGCAACCCGTTCCCACCACTCCGCAACCCGTTCCCACCACTCCGCAACCCGTTCCCACCACTCCGCAACCCGTTCCCACCACTCCGCAACCCGTTCCCACCACTCCGCAACCCGTTCCCACCACTCCGCAACCCGTTCCCACCACTCCGCAACCCGTTCCCACCACTCCGCAACCATTTCGCACATCTCCGCAACCAATTCATACCACTCCGCAGCCAGTTCGCACCACTCTGCACCCAGTTCACACCACTGAGCACCAAGTTTGCACCACTCCGCAACTAGTTCCCACCACTCTGCAACCAGTTCGCACCACTCCACAACCACTTGGCACCACTCCACAACCAGTTCGCACCACTCCGCAACCAGTTCACACCACTTCGCAACAAGTTGGCACCACTTCGCAACCAGCTTGCACCACTCCCCTACCAGTTTGCACCACTCCCTAACCAGTTCACAACACTCCGTAACCAGTTCGCACCACTCCGAAACCAGTTTGCACCACTCCGTAGCCAGTTCGCACCACTCCGCAACCAGTTCGCACCAATCCGCAACCTGTTCCCACCACTCTGCAAATAGTTCGCACCACTCCGCAACCAGTTCACACCACTCCGCAACCAATCTGTACCATTCCGCAACCTGTTCGCACCACTCTGCAACCAGTTCGCACCACTCCGCAACCAGTTCCCACTACTCTGCTACCAGTTCGGACCACTCCGCAACCACTTGGCACCATTCCGCAACCAGTTCGCACCACTCCGCAACCAGTTCACACCTCTCCGCAACAAGTTCGCACCACTTTGCAACCAGCTTGCACCACTCTGCAACCAGTTTGCACAACTCCCTAACCAGTTCGCACCATTCCGCAACAAGTTCGCACCACTCCGAAACCGGTTTGCACCACTCCGCAGCCAGTTCGCACCACTCCCCAACCAGTTCGCACCACTCCGCAACCAATCTGTACCACTCCGCAACCTGTTCGCACCACTCCGCAACCAGTTCGCACATCTCCGTAACCACTTCGTACCACCCCGCAGCCAGTTCGCACCACTCCGCACCCAGTTTGCACCACTCCCTAACCAGTTCGCACCACTCCGCAGCCAGTTCGCACCACTCCCCAACCAGTTCGCACCACTCCGCAACCAATCTGTACCACTCCGCAACCTGTTCGCACCACTCCGCAACCAGTTCGCACATCTCCGTAACCACTTCGTACCACCCCGCAGCCAGTTCGCACCACTCCGCACCCAGTTTGCACCACTCCCTAACCAGTTCGCACCACTCCGCAGCCAGTTCGCACCACTCCCCAACCAGTTCGCACCACTCCGCAACCAATCTGTACCACTCCGCAACCTGTTCGCACCACTCCGCAACCAGTTCGCACATCTCCGTAACCACTTCGTACCACCCCGCAGCCAGTTCGCACCACTCCGCACCCAGTTTGCACCACTCCCTAACCAGTTCGCACCACTCCGCAGCCAGTTCGCACCACTCCCCAACCAGTTCGCACCACTCCGCAACCAATCTGTACCACTCCGCAACCTGTTCGCACCACTCCGCAACCAGTTCGCACATCTCCGTAACCACTTCGTACCACCCCGCAGCCAGTTCGCACCACTCCGCACCCAGTTTGCACCACTCCCTAACCAGTTCGCACCACTCCGCAGCCAGTTCGCACCACTCCCCAACCAGTTCGCACCACTCCGCAACCAATCTGTACCACTCCGCAACCTGTTCGCACCACTCCGCAACCAGTTCGCACATCTCCGTAACCACTTCGTACCACCCCGCAGCCAGTTCGCACCACTCCGCACCCAGTTTGCACCACTCCCTAACCAGTTCGCACCACTCCGCAGCCAGTTCGCACCACTCCCCAACCAGTTCGCACCACTCCGCAACCAATCTGTACCACTCCGCAACCTGTTCGCACCACTCCGCAACCAGTTCGCACATCTCCGTAACCACTTCGTACCACCCCGCAGCCAGTTCGCACCACTCCGCACCCAGTTTGCACCACTCCCTAACCAGTTCGCACCACTCCGCAGCCAGTTCGCACCACTCCCCAACCAGTTCGCACCACTCCGCAACCAATCTGTACCACTCCGCAACCTGTTCGCACCACTCCGCAACCAGTTCGCACATCTCCGTAACCACTTCGTACCACCCCGCAGCCAGTTCGCACCACTCCGCACCCAGTTTGCACCACTCCCTAACCAGTTCGCACCACTCCGCAGCCAGTTCGCACCACTCCCCAACCAGTTCGCACCACTCCGCAACCAATCTGTACCACTCCGCAACCTGTTCGCACCACTCCGCAACCAGTTCGCACATCTCCGTAACCACTTCGTACCACCCCGCAGCCAGTTCGCACCACTCCGCACCCAGTTTGCACCACTCCCTAACCAGTTCGCACCACTCCGCAGCCAGTTCGCACCACTCCCCAACCAGTTCGCACCACTCCGCAACCAATCTGTACCACTCCGCAACCTGTTCGCACCACTCCGAAACCAGTTCGCACCACTCCGCAAGCAGTTTGCACCACCCTGCAACCAGTTCGCACCACTCTGCAACCAGTTCGCACCACTCGGCAACCAGTTCCCACCACTCCGGAACCAGTTCGCACCACTCCGCAACCAGTTCACACCAAATCGTAACCAGTTCGCAACACTCCGCAACCAGTTCGTACCACTCCGCAAACCAGTTCGCACCACTCCGCAACCGGTTTGCACCACTCCGCAGCCATTACCCACCACTCTGTGACCAGTTCACACCACTCCGCAATTGGTTCACACCACTCCGCAACACGTTTGCACCACTCAGCAACCAGTTTGCACCATTCCGCAACCAGTTCGCACCACACTGCAGCCAGTTTGTACCACTCCCCAACCAGTTCGCACCAACCCGCAACCACTTCGCACCACTCAGCAACCAGTTTGCACCATTCCGCAACCAGTTCGCACCACACTGCAGCCAGTTTGTACCACTCCCCAACCAGTTCGCACCAACCCGCAACCACTTCGCACAACTCAGCAACCAGTTCAAACCACTCCGCGACCATTTCACACCACTTCGCAACCAGTTCGCAGCACTCCTCAACCAGTTTGCACCACTCCGCAACCAGTTCGCACCACTCTGCAACCGGTTTGCACCACTCTGCAACCGGTTCAAATCACTGTGCAACCAGTTCGCTCCACTCTACAACCAGTTTGAACCACTCCGCAACCAGTTCGCACCACCCGGCAACCTGTTTGCACCACTCCGCAACAAGTTTGCACCACTCGGCAACCAGTTTGCAGCCATCCGCAACCAGCTCGCACCACTTCGCAACCAGTTTGCACCACTCCACAACGAGTTCGCACCACTTGAACCAGTTTGCACCACTCCGAAACCAGTTCGCACCACTCCGCAACCAGTTTGCACCACTCTGCAACCAGTTTGCACCACTCCGCAACCAGTTCGCACCACTCCGCATCCAGTTCTCACCACTCCTCAACCAGTTCGCACCACTCCGCGACCAGTTCGCACCACTCCGCAACCAGGTCGCACCACTCCGCAACCAGTTCGCTCTACTCCGCAACCAGTTTGCACCACTCAGCAACCAATTTGCACCACTCCGCAGCCAGTTCCGACCACACTACAGCCAGTTCGTACCACTCCGCAACCAGTTTGCACCATTGTGCAACTAGTTTACACTACTCCGCAACCAATCTGTACCACTCCGCAACCAGTTCGCACCACTCCGCAGCCAGTTCGCACCACTCCGCAACCAGGTCGCACCACTCCGCAACCAGTTCGCTCTACTCCGCAACCAGTTTGCACCACTCAGCAACCAATTTGCACCACTCCGCAGCCAGTTCCGACCACACTACAGCCAGTTCGTACCACTCCGCAACCAGTTTGCACCATTGTGCAACTAGTTTACACTACTCCGCAACCAATCTGTACCACTCCGCAACCAGTTCGCACCACTCCGCAGCCAGTTCGCACCACTCCGCAACCAGGTCGCACCACTCCGCAACCAGTTCGCTCTACTCCGCAACCAGTTTGCACCACTCAGCAACCAATTTGCACCACTCCGCAGCCAGTTCCGACCACACTACAGCCAGTTCGTACCACTCCGCAACCAGTTTGCACCATTGTGCAACTAGTTTACACTACTCCGCAACCAATCTGTACCACTCCGCAACCAGTTCGCACCACTCCGCAGCCAGTTCGCACCACTCCGCAACCAGGTCGCACCACTCCGCAACCAGTTCGCTCTACTCCGCAACCAGTTTGCACCACTCAGCAACCAATTTGCACCACTCCGCAGCCAGTTCCGACCACACTACAGCCAGTTCGTACCACTCCGCAACCAGTTTGCACCATTGTGCAACTAGTTTACACTACTCCGCAACCAATCTGTACCACTCCGCAACCAGTTCGCACCACTCCGCAGCCAGTTCGCACCACTCCGCAACCAGTTCCCACCACTCCGCAACCAGTTTGCACCACTCCGCAGCCATTTCGCACCACTCTGTGACCAGTTCACACCACTCCGCAACTGGTTCGCACCACTCCGCAACCAGTTTGCACCACTCAGCAACCAATTTGCACCACTCCGCAGCCAGTTCCGACCACACTACAGCCAGTTCGTACCACTCCGCAACCAGTTCACACCAATCCGCAACCACTTCGCACAACTCCGCAACCAGTTCGCACCACTCTGTTACCAGTTTGAACCACTCCGCAACCAGTTCACACCACTCCGCAACCAGTTTGCACCACTCCTCAACCAGTTTGCACCACTCTGCAAACAGTTGGCACCACTCTGCTACAGTTCGCACCACTCTGCAACCAGTTCAAACCACTCCACAACCAGTTCCCACCACTTTACAACCAGTTTGTACCACTCCGCAACCAGTTCCCACCACCCCGCAACCAGTTCGCACCACTCCGCAACCAGTTCGCACCACCCCGCAACTGGTTTGCACCATTCTGCAACCAGTTTGCACGACTCTGCAACCACTTTGCATCACTTCGCAACCAGTTCGCACCACTCCAAAAGCAGTTCGCACTACTCCGCAACGAGTTCGCACGAGTCTGCAACCATTTCGCACCACTCCGCAACCAGTTCGCACCACTCCGCAACCAGTTCACACCACTCCGCAACCATTCCGCACCAATCCTGAAGCTGTTCGTACCACTCCGCAACCAGCTTGCATCACTCCGCAACCACTTCACACCACTCCGCAACCAGCTCGGAGCACTCAACAACCAGTTTCCACCGCTCCGCAACCAGTTTGCACCACTTTGAAACAAGTTCCCACCGCTCCGCAACTTATTCCTACTACTCCGCAACCAGTTCGCATCACTTCGCAACAACTTTGCACCACTCTGCAACCCGTTCGCACCACTCCGCATCCAGTTCGCACCACTCTGCAACCAGTTCGCACCACTCAGAACCAGTTCGCACCACTCCGCAACCAGTTTGCACCACTCCGCAACCAGTTTGCACCACTCCGCAACCAGTTCGAACCCATCCGCAACCAACTCGCACCACTCCGCAACCAGTTTGACCACTCCGCAACCAGTTCGCACCACTCCGCAACCAGTTCGCACCCCTCCGCAACCAGTTCGCACCCCTCCGCAACCAGTTCGCACCCCTCCGCAACCAGTTCGCACCCCTCCGCAACCAGTTCGCACCCCTCCGCAACCAGTTCGCACCCCTCCGCAACCAGTTCGCACCCCTCCGCAACCAGTTCGCACCCCTCCGCAACCAGTTCGCACCCCTCCGCAACCAGTTCGCACCCCTCCGCAACCAGTTCGCACCCCTCCGCAACCAGTTCGCACCCCTCCGCAACCAGTTCGCACCCCTCCGCAACCAGTTCGCACCCCTCCGCAACCAGTTCGCACCCCTCCGCAACCAGTTCGCACCCCTCCGCAACCAGTTCGCACCCCTCCGCAACCAGTTCGCACCCCTCCGCAACCAGTTCGCACCCCTCCGCAACCAGTTCGCACCCCTCCGCAACCAGTTCGCACCCCTCCGCAACCAGTTCGCACCCCTCCGCAACCAGTTCGCACCCCTCCGCAACCAGTTCGCACCCCTCCGCAACCAGTTCGCACCCCTCCGCAACCAGTTCGCACCCCTCCGCAACCAGTTCGCACCCCTCCGCAACCAGTTCGCACCCCTCCGCAACCAGTTCGCACCCCTCCGCAACCAGTTCGCACCCCTCCGCAACCAGTTCGCACCCCTCCGCAACCAGTTCGCACCCCTCCGCAACCAGTTCGCACCCCTCCGCAACCAGTTCGCACCCCTCCGCAACCAGTTCGCACCCCTCCGCAACCAGTTCGCACCCCTCCGCAACCAGTTCGCACCCCTCCGCAACCAGTTCGCACCCCTCCGCAACCAGTTCGCACCCCTCCGCAACCAGTTCGCACCCCTCCGCAACCAGTTCGCACCCCTCCGCAACCAGTTCGCACCCCTCCGCAACCAGTTCGCACCCCTCCGCAACCAGTTCGCACCCCTCCGCAACCAGTTCGCACCCCTCCGCAACCAGTTCGCACCCCTCCGCAACCAGTTCGCACCCCTCCGCAACCAGTTCGCACCCCTCCGCAACCAGTTCGCACCCCTCCGCAACCAGTTCGCACCCCTCCGCAACCAGTTCGCACCCCTCCGCAACCAGTTCGCACCCCTCCGCAACCAGTTCGCACCCCTCCGCAACCAGTTCGCACCCCTCCGCAACCAGTTCGCACCCCTCCGCAACCAGTTCGCACCCCTCCGCAACCAGTTCGCACCCCTCCGCAACCAGTTCGCACCCCTCCGCAACCAGTTCGCACCCCTCCGCAACCAGTTCGCACCCCTCCGCAACCAGTTCGCACCCCTCCGCAACCAGTTCGCACCACTCCGCAACCAATTTCTACCACTCCGCAGCCAGTTCGCACCACTCCGCAACCAGTTCCCACCACACCGCAACCAGTTCGCACCACTCTGCAACTAGTTCGCACCACTCTGGAACCAGTTCACACCACTCGGCAACCAGTTCGCACCACTCCGCAACCAGTTCGCACCACTCCGCAACCAAATCGCACCACTCCGCAACCAGCTTGCACCACTCCGCAACAAGTTTGTACCACTCCGCAACCAGTTTGCACCACTCCGCAACCGGTTCGCACCACTCTGAAACCAGTTTGCACCACTCGGAAACCAGTTGGCACCACTCGGCAACCACTTCCCACCACTCTGCAACCAGTTCGCACCACTCCGCAACCAGTTCGAACCACTTAGCAACCAGTTCGCACCACTCCTCAACCAGTTCGCACCATTCCAGAACCAGTTTGAGTCCATGTCGGTTGGGCTGTAGTTCCCAGGTGAATAATGCACCCACTCTGATTCCCTGGTTGTGTCATCCCCACAGGAGGCTGGACCGCCACTCCTGCTGGGGGCACGGGCTGCCAATGGTGCGGAGTCGCTAGTCCAGGTGCCGGTGGTTGCGGTAGTGCTCCCGCTTGTGGCACATTTGTGGCCGCCTGGGATGGGTATGCTTGCTGCTGCAGCGGTGCCTTTAGTATGGTGTGTGGGGGTGTTACTGTTAGTGGTACGCCCATGCTTAGCTGGAGAGGCATCTGCTGCGGCCCAACTCCGGATTTGGGGGAGTGTGGTGGTACCCCTGCCTGTTCGACTCCCAGAGTTGGCTGCAGCAAGTGCAGCGGTGGTTGTGGCAATCCCGTTGTCTGAGAAGGTTTGACGGGTTCCACTGCCATTGCTCCCGCAGGTGACAAAGGCTGATTTTCCGGAGGTTGATTTGCCGGCAACTGCGAGGACTCCGGTGTTTGTGGGGGCACCGGTGTCCCGAGTAACTCGTTTCCTGGTTGGATTGCTGGTGGGACCATCTGCTGCTGCTAAAGTCCACTCACAGGTGATGCTGCCGTTATTCCCTCCGGAACCGTCCCTGCCGAATGCCGCGGCAGGTTCGAGTCCAGGGGCATTCTAAGCGTGGAAGCAGATGGTCCTGTCTGCTGGAAGTCCATCATTGACTGTTGGTTGTCCACAGTAGTGTTGCCAGCCACCGACTGCTGCTGCCCGCCACGACGCCGGTAGACCAATCCGCGATAGGCCTCGAATCCTCCACCAGCGGAATGCTGCTCCGATGGTTGGGGATCAGAAAACCAAGGTGGTGCCGTGACCACAGCCTTCTGTCCCTCCGACTCGTGCCGGGGTGGGCTGGATCCGCGGCTGCCATGGTCGAATATTGTTTCTACTTCCACACGTTCGCCCAGAGCGTCCAGGATGCGACGCCAGTGCAGTTGCTCAAGCTAGTCTTTCACCCGTCGGTGTTGTGCCAAGGGGTCAGCGNCGGGACAGCACAAGCAAGGAACTCTGACTGCCTTCGTAAGTGGTGGCTCGGCGCGGCAAGAAACACCGCACAGATGACAGCTGCTACCGTTTCCTGCAATCCTGATACACACATCTTGCTACCGACATCAACGACTAATCTAAAGGTTTCGTGCAGTTCTGCTAAACAAAGAGCAAGGAACTGTCCACGCTCATCGCACCATGACACTGATACCCCCAATTTTGCCACACCCTTGACCTTTTCTACGCAGATCGTTATTCCGCGCTATCCGCGGACTATGCACTTCTCACCACCACTACTGCTCAGGTTGGACATATAGCGGAACACATACACCACCTCCAAGCTACTGACGATTCCGCGGACCGCAAGCCTGGATCCCTGCAAACAAACCTCACCGATAGATGACACTCTGCGGTCCACTTCTTGCCACAAGTGAGTCCACCACGTCGTGGCTTCCAGCTCCTCTCCGCGGAATCCTTGTTCCGCGGACGTGTGCAAGCAAGGGCACCGCGGGCAGCTCACTTCACCCGGGCTTTTGGCTCTTCATGCAAACAATCCTGCAGTCCACGGTCAGGACTCCAAGAGCTACGTAAAGCACGGAGGCAGTGGGGTGTTGAACGCAGAGGAGAGCAAGTAAAAGTCTTTGATAAGCTTGACGGAGTACATGAGTGCGGAGTATTTCTCAAGAAAGAAAGCAAGACTGAGCTACCTTTGTGCTAGTGCCATCTAGGTCTTGTCTACTTGGGACTCCGCACGGTGTGTCTACACACCGTCGGTCCTCTCCCTCTCAAGCTATCTTCCTCTCCTCCCACTTGGACTCCACGCGGTGCAGCTACGCCCCGCAAGTCTCGTCCTCAAGCACACAGCATATCCTCTACTAATTATGTTCTTCAACCGCGGCTCGTGCACGCGGTCTTCATGTTCTCCCTTGAATCTTTGTCTTCCGCGGTGCGTCCCCAGAAGTTCCTTCTTGATTGACGCATGATCACCTGATGCTGGTTGGGTGTTCTCTCCCCTGGTTGCTCCGTCCATCCGCTCACTTGTCTGCGCCCTGTCAGTGATCACGGATCTTGCTACGACTCGTCTTTGTTCTCTTTGTGCCGCATACTTCCACTGCTTCCCACCTCCACTGCTTCCCGCCTTTACCGCCTTTCCCGCCTTCCGCCACAAGCGCTTGAGATAGCCGTAGGGAAGCCGCCGCAGGTGACCATGTCAACCTGCGGCAGCTTCCTCCCAACCCGGTTGTTTTCTCTGCCCCTGGGTGCCGCACCACCCTATGCTCGACCACCTCCGCAGGAGCCAGCGTTCCTTAGGCGGACTCCGGGTCATCCGGGACTCCCCTCCGCGGATTGGTCTTCCCTGCGGAGTCGCAACCAAAGTGTGCTTGAAAACCACACCACAACCAGCCAGTTCGCACAAATCCGCAACCCGTTCGCAACACTCCGCAACCAGTTCCCACCACTCTGCAGCCAGTTCCCACCAGTCCGCAACCAGTTCGCACAACTCCGCAACCAATTTGCATAACTACGCAACCAGTTGGCACCACTCCGAAACTGCTTCGCACCACTCTGCAACCAGTTTGCAACACTATGCAACCTGTTTGTACCACTCCGCAACCAGTTTGCACCACTCCGCAACCAATTCCCACCACTCCGCAACCAGTTTGCACCACTCCGCAACCAATTCGTACCTCTCCGCAACCAGTTTGCACCACTCCGCAACCAATTCGTACCTCTCCGCAACCAGTTTGCACCACTCCGCAACCAATTCGTACCTCTCCGCAACCAGTTTGCACCACTCCGCAACCAATTCGTACCTCTCCGCAACCAGTTTGCACCACTCCGCAACCAATTCGTACCTCTCCGCAACCAGTTTGCACCACTCCGCAACCAATTCGTACCTCTCCGCAACCAGTTTGCACCACTCCGCAACCAATTCGTACCTCTCCGCAACCAGTTTGCACCACTCCGCAACCAATTCGTACCTCTCCGCAACCAGTTTGCACCACTCCGCAACCAATTCGTACCTCTCCGCAACCAGTTTGCACCACTCCGCAACCAATTCGTACCTCTCCGCAACCAGTTTGCACCACTCCGCAACCAATTCGTACCTCTCCGCAACCAGTTTGCACCACTCCGCAACCAATTCGTACCTCTCCGCAACCAGTTTGCACCACTCCGCAACCAATTCGTACCTCTCCGCAACCAGTTTGCACCACTCCGCAACCAATTCGTACCTCTCCGCAACCAGTTTGCACCACTCCGCAACCAATTCGTACCTCTCCGCAACCAGTTTGCACCACTCCGCAACCAATTCGTACCTCTCCGCAACCAGTTTGCACCACTCCGCAACCAATTCGTACCTCTCCGCAACCAGTTTGCACCACTCCGCAACCAATTCGTACCTCTCCGCAACCAGTTTGCACCACTCCGCAACCAATTCGTACCTCTCCGCAACCAGTTTGCACCACTCCGCAACCAATTCGTACCTCTCCGCAACCAGTTTGCACCACTCCGCAACCAATTCGTACCTCTCCGCAACCAGTTTGCACCACTCCGCAACCAATTCGTACCTCTCCGCAACCAGTTTGCACCACTCCGCAACCAATTCGTACCTCTCCGCAACCAGTTTGCACCACTCCGCAACCAATTCGTACCTCTCCGCAACCAGTTTGCACCACTCCGCAACCAATTCGTACCTCTCCGCAACCAGTTTGCACCACTCCGCAACCAATTCGTACCTCTCCGCAACCAGTTTGCACCACTCCGCAACCAATTCGTACCTCTCCGCAACCAGTTTGCACCACTCCGCAACCAATTCGTACCTCTCCGCAACCAGTTTGCACCACTCCGCAACCAATTCGTACCTCTCCGCAACCAGTTTGCACCACTCCGCAACCAATTCGTACCTCTCCGCAACCAGTTTGCACCACTCCGCAACCAATTCGTACCTCTCCGCAACCAGTTTGCACCACTCCGCAACCAATTCGTACCTCTCCGCAACCAGTTTGCACCACTCCGCAACCAATTCGTACCTCTCCGCAACCAGTTTGCACCACTCCGCAACCAATTCGTACCTCTCCGCAACCAGTTTGCACCACTCCGCAACCAATTCGTACCTCTCCGCAACCAGTTTGCACCACTCCGCAACCAATTCGTACCTCTCCGCAACCAGTTTGCACCACTCCGCAACCAATTCGTACCTCTCCGCAACCAGTTTGCACCACTCCGCAACCAATTCGTACCTCTCCGCAACCAGTTTGCACCACTCCGCAACCAGTTCTCATCACTCCGCAACCAGTTTGCACCACTCCGCTACCAGTTGGCACCACTCCGCAACCTGTTGGCACCACTCCGCAACGAGTTCGCACCAATCCGCAACCAGTTCGCACCACTCCTGAACCAGTTGGCACCACTCTGCAACCAGTCCGCACCACTCCGCAACCAGTTTGAACCACTCCACAACCAGTTCTCACCACTCTGCAACCAGTTTGCACAACTCCGCAACCGATTCCCTCCAGCAGTAACCAGTTCGCACCACTCCGCAACCAGTTCGCACCACTCCGCAACCAGTTCGCACCACTCTGCAGCCAGTTCCCGCAACTCCGCAACCAGTACGCACCACTCTGCAACCAGTTTGCACCACTCCGCAGCCAGTTCGCACCATTCCGCAACCAGTTCACACCACTCCGCAACAAGTTCGCACAACTCCGCAACCAGTTCGCACCACTCCGCAACCAGATCGCACCACTCCGCAACCAGTTCGCACCACTCCGCAACCAGTTTGCATCACTCCATAACCAGTCTGCACCACTCCCCAACCAGTTCGCATCACTCCATGACCAGTTTGCACCAATGTGCAACCAGTTAGCACCACTCTGCAACCTGTTCGCACCACTCCACAGCCAGTTCGCACCACACCGCAACCAGTTTGCACAACTCTAAAACCAGTTCTCACCACCCCACAACCAGTTCGCACCACTCCGCAACCAGTTCGCACCACTCCGCAACCAGTGTGCACCAAACCGCAACCAGTTCGCACCACTCCGCAGCCAGTTTGCACCTCTATGCAACCAGTTTGCACCATTCCGCAACCAGTTCGCACCACTCCGCAACCAGTTCGCACCATTACGCAACCAGTTTGCACCAATCCGCAACCAGTCCGCAATCCTCCGCAACCAGTTCACACCACTTCGCAACCAGTTCGCATCCCTCTGCAACCAGTTTGCACCCCTCTGCAACCAGTTCACACCACTCCACAACCAGTTCCCACAACTCCGCAACCAGTTTGCACAACTCCGCAACTAGTTTGCACCACCCCGCAACCAGTTCGCACAGCTCCGCAACCAGTTTGCACCAATCCGCAGCCAGTTCGCACCACTCCTCAACCAGTTTGCACCACTCCGCAACCAGTTTGCACCACTCTGCAACCAGTTCCCGCCACTCTGCAACAAGTACACACCACTCCGCAACCAGTTTGCACCAATCTGCAGCCAGTTCGCACCAGTCCGCAACAAGTTCGCACAACTCCGCAACCAGTGTGCACCACTCCGCAACCCGTTCGCACCACTCCGCAACCAGTTCGCACCACTCCGCAACCAGTTTGCATAATTCCGCAACCAGTTCACACAGCTCCGCAACCAGTTTGCACCACTCCGCAACCAGTTTGCACCACTCTGCAACCATTTTGCACCACTCTGTAACCAGTTCGCACCACTCCACAGCCAGTTCGCACCACGCCACAACCAGTTCGCACAACTCTGCAACCAGTTCGCACCACCCCACAACCAGTTCACACCACTCCGCAACCAGTTCACACCACTCCGCAACCAGTTCACACCACTCCTCAACTAGTTCGCACCACACCGCAACAAGTTTGCACCACTCTGCAACCAGTTCGCACCACGCTACAGCCGGTTCGCAACACTCCGCAACCACTTCGGACCCCTCCGCAACCAGTTCGCACCACTCTGCAACCAGTTCGTACCACACTGCAACCAGTTCGCACCACTCCCCAACCAGTTTGCACCACTCGGCAACCAGTTCCCACCACTCCGCAACCAGTTCGCACCACTCCCCAACCAGTTTGCACCACTCGGCAACCAGTTCCCACCATTCCGCAACCAGTTCGCACCACTCTACAACCAGTTCGCACCACTCCGCAACCAGTTTGCACCACTCCGCAACCAACTTGCACCAATCCGCAACCAGTTGGCACCACTCCGCAACCAGTTGGCACAACTCCGCATCCAGTTGGCACCACTCCGCAACCAGTTTGCACCAGTCCACAATCAGTTCGCACCACTCCGCAACCAGTTCGCGCCACTCCGCAACTTGTTCGCACCACACCGCAACCTGTTCCCACCACTCCGCAACCAGTTCGCACCACTCCGCAACCGGTTCGCACCACTCCGCAACCAGTTCGCACAACTCCGCATCCAGTTGGCACCACTCCGCAACCAGTTGGCACAACTCCGCATCCAGTTGGCACCACTCCGCAACCAGTTGGCACAACTCCGCATCCAGTTGGCACCACTCCGCAACCAGTTGGCACAACTCCGCATCCAGTTGGCACCACTCCGCAACCAGTTGGCACAACTCCGCATCCAGTTGGCACCACTCCGCAACCAGTTGGCACAACTCCGCATCCAGTTGGCACCACTCCGCAACCAGTTGGCACAACTCCGCATCCAGTTGGCACCACTCCGCAACCAGTTGGCACAACTCCGCATCCAGTTGGCACCACTCCGCAACCAGTTGGCACAACTCCGCATCCAGTTGGCACCACTCCGCAACCAGTTGGCACAACTCCGCATCCAGTTGGCACCACTCCGCAACCAGTTGGCACAACTCCGCATCCAGTTGGCACCACTCCGCAACCAGTTGGCACAACTCCGCATCCAGTTGGCACCACTCCGCAACCAGTTGGCACAACTCCGCATCCAGTTGGCACCACTCCGCAACCAGTTGGCACAACTCCGCATCCAGTTGGCACCACTCCGCAACCAGTTGGCACAACTCCGCATCCAGTTGGCACCACTCCGCAACCAGTTGGCACAACTCCGCATCCAGTTGGCACCACTCCGCAACCAGTTGGCACAACTCCGCATCCAGTTGGCACCACTCCGCAACCAGTTGGCACAACTCCGCATCCAGTTGGCACCACTCCGCAACCAGTTGGCACAACTCCGCATCCAGTTGGCACCACTCCGCAACCAGTTGGCACAACTCCGCATCCAGTTGGCACCACTCCGCAACCAGTTGGCACAACTCCGCATCCAGTTGGCACCACTCCGCAACCAGTTGGCACAACTCCGCATCCAGTTGGCACCACTCCGCAACCAGTTGGCACAACTCCGCATCCAGTTGGCACCACTCCGCAACCAGTTGGCACAACTCCGCATCCAGTTGGCACCACTCCGCAACCAGTTGGCACAACTCCGCATCCAGTTGGCACCACTCCGCAACCAGTTGGCACAACTCCGCATCCAGTTGGCACCACTCCGCAACCAGTTGGCACAACTCCGCATCCAGTTGGCACCACTCCGCAACCAGTTGGCACAACTCCGCATCCAGTTGGCACCACTCCGCAACCAGTTGGCACAACTCCGCATCCAGTTGGCACCACTCCGCAACCAGTTTGCACCACACCGCAACCAGTTCGCACCACTCCCCAACCAGTTTGCACCACTCGGCAACCAGTTCCCACCATTCCGCAACCAGTTCGCACCACTCTACAACCAGTTCGCACCACTCCGCAACCAGTTTGCACCACTCCGCAACCAGTTCAAACCACTCCGCAACCAACTTGCACCACTCCGCAACCAGTTGGCACCACTCCGCAACCAGTTGGCACAACTCCGCATCTAGATGGCACCACTCCGCAACCAGTTTGCACCAGTCCACAACCAGTTCGCACCACTCCGCAACCAGTTCGAGCCACTCCGCAACTTGTTCGCACCACACCGCAACCTGTTCCCACTACTCTGCAACCAGTTCGCACCACTCCGCAACCGGTTCGCACCACTCCGCAACGACTTCAAACCACTCCGCAACCAGTTTGCACCAAACCGCAACCAGTTCGCACCACTCCGCAGCCAGTTTGCACCTCTATGAAACCCGTTTGCACCATTCCGCAAACAGTTCGCACCACTCAGCAACCAGTTCGCACCATTACGCAACCAGTTTGCACCAATCCGCAACCAGTCCGCAATACTCCGCAACCAGTTCGCACCAGTCCGCAACCAGTTCGCACCCCTCTGCAACCAGTTCGCACCACTCCGCAACGAGGTCGCACCACTCAGCAGCCAGTTCGCACCACTCCGCGACCAGTTCGCACCATACCGCAACTAGTTCGCACTACTCGTCAACCAGTATGCACCACTCGGCAACCAGTTCGCACCTCTCCGCACCTAGGTGGCACCACTCCGCAACCAGTTTGCACCACTCCCCAACCAGTTCGCACCACTCTGCAACCAGTTTGCACCACTCCGCAACCACTTGGTACTTCTCTCCAACCAGTTCGCACCACTCCGCAACCAGTTCGCACCACTCTGCAACCTGTCAGACCACTACGCAACCAGTTCGCACCAATCCGCAACCAGCTTGCACCACACCAGAACCACTTTGCACCACTATGCAACCAGTTCGCACCACTCCTAAACCAGTTTGCACCACTCCGCAGCCAGCTTGCACCACACCACGAACAGTTTGCACGACTCCGCAACTAGTTTGCACCACTCGGCAACCAGTTTGCACTAATCCGCAACCAGTTTGCTCCACTCCGTAACCAGCTTGCACCAATCCGCAACCAGTTCGCACCACTACGCACCAGTTCACACAACTCCTCAACCAGTTCGCACCACTCCGCGATAAGTTCGCACCACTCCACAACCAGTTTGCACCACTCTCCAACCAGTTCGCACCACTCCTCAACCAGTTTGAACGACTCCTCAACCAGTTTGCACCTCTCTGCAATCAGTTCCCACCATACTGCAACTGGTTCGCACCACTCCACAACCAGATTGCACCACTCCGCAACCAGTTCGCACCACTCCGCAACAAGTTCGCACCACTCTGCAACTAGTTCGCTCTACTCCGCAACCAGTTTGCACCACTCTACAACCAGTTCGCGCCACTCCGCAACCAGTTCGCACCACTCCGCAACCAGTTTGCACCACTCCGCAACCAGTTCGCACAACTCCGCAACCAGTTTTCACCACTCCGCAACCAGTTCGCAGCACTCTGCAACCAGTTGCACCACTCCGAAACCAGTTCGCTCCACTCCTCAACCAGTTCGCAGCACTCCGCAACTAGTTTGCACCACTCTATAACCAGTTCACACCACTCTGCAACCGATTCGCACCATTCCGCAACCGGTTCGCACCATTCCGCAACCAGTTTGCCCCACTCCGGAACCAGTTTGCACAACTTTGCAACCAGTTTGCACCACTTTCAACCTGTTCGTGCCACTCCGCAACCAATTTGCACCACTCCGCAACCAGGTCGCACCACTCTGCAACCAGTTCGCACCACTCCACAACCTGTTCGTACCACACCGCAACCAGTTTGCAGCACCCCGCAACCAGTTCGCACAACTCGGCAACCAGTTCGAACTACTCCACAACCAGTTCGCACCACTCTGCAACCAGTTCCCGCCACTCCGCAACCAGTACGCACCACTCCGCAACCAGTTTGCACCACTCCGCAGCCAGTTCGCACCACTCCGAAACCAGTTCGCACCACTCCGCAACAAGTTCGCACAACTCCGGGACAAGTTCGCACCACTTTGCAACCAGTTCGCACCACTCCCAAACCAATTCGCACCACTCCGCAACCAGTTCGCATCACTCCGCAACCAGTTCGCACCATTCCAAAACCAGTTCGAACCACTCCGCAACCAGTTTGCATCACTCTGCAACCAGTTTGCACCATTTTGCAACCAGTTTGCACCACTCCACAGCCAGTTCCCACCACAAGGCAACCAGTTGGCACAACTTTGCAACCAGTTCGCACCACCCCGCAACCAGTTCGCACTATTCTGCAACCAGTTCGCACCAATCCAAAACCAGTCCGCACCACTCCTCAACCAGTTCACACCACTCCGCAACCAGTTTGCACCACTCTGCAACCAGTTCGCACCACTATACAGCAGGTTCGCAGCACTCCGCAGCCAGTTTGGACTACTCCGCAACCAGGTCCCACTACTCCACAACCAGCTGGTACCACACCGCAACCAGTTCGCACCACTCCGCAACCAGTTTGCACCACTCAGCAACCATTTCACACCATTCCGTAACTAGTTCGCACCACTCCGCAACCAGTTCGCACCACTCGGCAACCAGTTTTCACCACTCTGCAACCAGTTTGCACCACTCCGCAACCAGTTTGCACGACTCCGCAACCAGTTCGCACCAGTCCGCAATCAGTTTGCACCACTCCGCAACCAGTTCACACCACTTTGCAACCAGTTCGCACCACTTTCAACCTGTTCGTACCACTTCGAAACCAATTTGTACCACTCCGCAACCAGGTGGCACCACTCCGCAACCAGTTCGCACCACTCCACAACCAGTCTGTACCACATCGCAACCAGTTTGCAACACTCCGCATCCAGTTCGCACCACTCCGCAACCAGTTCACACCACTCCGCAACCAGTTCGCACTTCTCCGCAACCAGTTCGCACCACTCCACAACCAGTTCCCACCAATCCGCAACCAGTTCGCACCAACCATCACCAGTTCGCACCACTCCGAAACCAGTTCGCACCACTCTGCAACCAGTTCGCACCACTCTGCAACCAGTCCGCACCAATCCGCAACCAGTTCAAACCACTCGGCAACCAGTTCGCACCACTCCGCAACAAACTCGCACCACTCCCAACCAATTTCTCCTCTCCGCAACCAGTTGGCACCACTCCACAACCAGTTCGCACCACTCCGCAACCAGTTCGCACCACTCCACAACCAGTTCGCATCACTCCGCAACCAGTTTGCACCACTCTGCAACCAGTTTGCACCATTCTGCAACCAGTTCGCACCACTCCACAGCCAGTTCGAACCACGCAGCAACCAGTTCGCACAACTCTGCAACCAGTTCGCACCACCCCGCAACCAGTTTGCACCACTCCGCAACCATTTCGCACCATTATGAACCAATCCGCACCACTCCTCAACCAGTTCGCACCACCCCGCAACCAGTTTGCACCACTCCGCAACCATTTCGCACCATTATGAACCAATCCGCACCACTCCTCAACCAGTTCGCACCACTCCACAACCACTTCGCACCACTCTGCAACCAGTTCGCACCACTATACAGCCGGTTCGCAGCACTCCGCAGCCAGTTCGGACCACTCCGCAACCAGTTCGCACCACTCCACAACCAGTTCGTACCACACCGCAACCAGTTTGCACCACTCTGCAACCAGTTTGCACCACTCAGAAACCATTTCGCACTCTTCCGCAACCAGTTCGCACCACTCCGCAACCAGTTCGCACCACTCCGCAACCAGTTTGCACCACTCCGCAACCAGTTCGCACCACTCCGCAACCAGTTTGCACCACTCCGCAACCAGTTCACACCACTCCACAACCAGTTCGCACCACTCCGCAACCAGTTCGCACCACTCCGCAACCAGTTCGCACCACTCCGCAACCAGTTCGCACCACTCCGCAACCAGTTCGTACCACTCCGCAACCAGTTCGCACCACTCCGCAACCAGTTTGCACCACTCCGCAACCAGTTCGCACCACTCCGCAACCAGTTTGCACCACTCCGCAACCAGTTCACACCACTCCGCAACCAGTTTGTACCACTCCGGAACCAGTTTGAATCACTCTGCAACCAATTGGCACCACCCCGCAACCAGTTGGCACCACTCCGCAACCAGTTTCCACCACTCCACATCAAGTTCCCACCACTCCACAACCAGTTCGCGCCACACCGCAGCCAGTTCGCATCACACCGCAACCAGTTCGCACCACTGCGCAACCAGCTGCACCACTCCACAACCATTTTGCACCACTCCGCAACCACTTTGCACGACTCCGCAACCAGTTTGCACCAAACCGCAACCAGTTCGCACAACTCCGTAGCCAGTTCGCACCACTATGCAACAAGTTCGCACCAATCCGCAACCAGTTCATACCACTCCGCAACCAGTTTGCACTACTCCGCAACCAGTTTGCACCACTCTGCAACCAGTTTGCACCACTCTGCAACCAGTTTCAACTACTCTGCAGCCAGTTCGTACCACTCTGCGACCAGTTCGCACCAACCCGCAACTAGTTTGCACTACTCCGCAACAAGTTTGAACCACTCCGCAACCAGTTCGCACCTCTCCGCAACCAGTTCGCACCACTCTGCGACCAGTTCGCACCAACCCGCAACTAGTTTGCACTACTCCGCAACAAGTTTGAACCACTCCGCAACCAGTTCGCACCTCTCCGCAACCAGTTCCCACTACTCCGCAACCAGTTTGCAATGATCCCCAACTAGTTCGCACAACTCTGCAGCCAGTTTGCACCACTCCGCAACCAGTTCCACCAGTCCGCAACTAGTTTGCACCACTCTGCAACCAGTTCGCACCACTCCTCAACCAGTTTGCACCACTCCGCAACCACTTTGCACCACTCTGCAACCAGTTCGCACCACTCTGCAACCAGTTTGCTTCACTCTGCAACCAGTTCGCTTCACTCCCCAACCAGTTTGCACGGCTAAGCAACCAGTTTACACCAATCCGCAACCACTTTGCGCCAACGGTCACCAGTGTGCACCACTCCGAAACCAGTTCTCACCACTCTGCAACCAGTTCCCACCACTCCGCGACCAGTTCGAACCACTGCGCAACCAATTCGCACCACTCCGCAACCAGTTCGCACCACTCCGCAACCAATTCGCACCACTCCGCAACCAGTTCGCACCACTCCGAAGCCAGTTCGCACCACTCCGCAACCAGTTCGCACCACTCCGCAGCCAGTTCGCACCACTCTGCAACCAGTTCTCACCACTCTGCAACCAGTTCCCGCCACTCGTCAACCAGTACGCACCGATCTGCAACCAGTTTCCACCACTCCGCAGCCAGTTTGCACCACTCCGCAACCACTTCGCACCACTCCGCGACAAGTTTGCACAACTCCCTAACCAGATCGCACCCTTCCGCAACCAGTTCGCACCACTTCGCAACCAGGTCGCACCACTCCGCAACAAGTCACCACTCTACAACCAGTTTGCACCACTCTGCAACCAGTTCGCACCACTCCCGGCCAGTTTGCACCACGCCGCAACTAGTTCGCACAACTCTACAAGCAGTTCGCACCACCCCGGAACCAGTTCGCACCACTCCGCAACCAGTTTGCACCACTCCGCAACCAGTCTGCACCACTCCTGAACCAGTTTGCACCACTCCGCAACCAGTTCGTACCACTCTCCAACCAGTTCACACCACTCTACAGCTGGTTCGCAGCACTCCGCAACCAGTTCAGACCACTCCGCAACCAGTTCGAACCAATCCGCAACCAGTTCGTACCACACCGCAATCAGTTCACACCACTCTGCGACCAGTTTGCACCACTCAGCAACCAGTTCGCACCGTTCCGCAACCAGGTCGCACCACTCTGAAACCAGTTCGCACCACTCCGCAACCAGTTTGCACCACTCCGCAACCAGTCCGCGCCACTCCGCAACCAGTTTGAACCACTCCGAAACCAGTTCGAACCACTCCGAAACCAATTTGTACCTCTCCGCAACCGGTTCGCACCACTGCGCAACCAGTGGCACCACTCCGCATCCAGTTGGCACCACTCCGCAACCAGTTTGCACCACTCCACAACCTGTTCACACCACTTCGCAACCAGTTCGTGCCACTCCGCAACCAGTTCGCACCACACCGCAACCAGTTCGCACCACTCCGCAACCAGTTTGCACCAAACCGGAACCAGTTCGCAGCACTCCGCAGCCAGTTTGCACCACTCTGCAACCAGTTCGCACCATTCTGCAACCAGTTCGCACCACTCCGCAACCAGTTCACACCATTACGCAACCGGTTCGCACCTATCCGCAACCAGTTCGCACCACTCTGCAACCAGTTCGCACCACTCTGCAACCAGTCCGCACCAATCCGTAGCCAGTTCAAACTACTCAACAACCAGTTCGCACCACTCCCCAACCAGCTCGCACCACTCCGCAACAAATTCGCTCCTCTCCGCAACCAGTTAGCACCAGTCCGCAGCCATTTCACACCACTCGGCAACCAGTTTGCACCACTCCGCAACCAGTTCGCACCACTCTGCAACCAGTTCCCGCCAATGCGCAACCAATACGCACCACTGTGCAACCAGTTTGCACCACTCCGCAGCCAGTTCGCACCACTTCGCAACCAGTTTGCACCACTTGGTAACAAGTTCGCACAACTCCGCGACCAGTTCGCACCACTTTGCAACCAGTTCGCACCACTCCGCAACCAGTTCGCACCACTCCGCAACCAGTTCGCAGCACTCCGCAACCAGTCGCACCACTCCGCAACCAGTTTGCACCACTTTGCAACCAGTTTGCACCATTCTGCAACCATTTCGCACCACTCCACAGCCAGTTCGCACCACGCGGCAACCAGTTTGCACAACGCTGCAACCAGTTTGCACCACCCCGCAACCAGTTCGCACCACTCCGCAACCAGTTCGCACCACTCCGCAACCAGTCTGTACCACCCCTCAACCAGTTCGCACCACTCCCCAACCAGTTCGCAGCACTCTGCAACAAGGTCGCACCACTATAAAGCCGGTTTGCAGCACTCCGCAACCAGTTCGGACCACTCTGCAACCAGTTCGCACCACTCCTCAACCAGTTTGTACCACACCACAGCCAGTTCGCACCACTCCGAAACCAGTTTGCACCACTCGGCAACCATTTTGCACCATTCCGAACCAGTTCGCACCACTCCACAACCAGTTCGCACCACTACGCAACCTGTTTGCACCACTCCGCAACCAGTTTGCAACACTCTGCAACCAGTTTGCACCACTCGGCAACCAGTTCGCACCACTCCGCAACCAGTTCGCACCACTCCGCAACCAATTCCAACCACTCCGCAACCAATTGGCACCACTCCGCAACCAGTTGGCACCACTCCGCAACCAGTTCGCACCACTCCGCAACTAGTTTGCACCACTCCGCACTTAGTTTGCACCACTCCGCACTTAGTTTGCACCACTCCGCACTTAGTTTGCACCACTCCGCACTTAGTTTGCACCACTCCGCACTTAGTTTGCACCACTCCGCACTTAGTTTGCACCACTCCGCACTTAGTTTGCACCACTCCGCACTTAGTTTGCACCACTCCGCACTTAGTTTGCACCACTCCGCACTTAGTTTGCACCACTCCGCACTTAGTTTGCACCACTCCGCACTTAGTTTGCACCACTCCGCACTTAGTTTGCACCACTCCGCACTTAGTTTGCACCACTCCGCACTTAGTTTGCACCACTCCGCACTTAGTTTGCACCACTCCGCACTTAGTTTGCACCACTCCGCACTTAGTTTGCACCACTCCGCACTTAGTTTGCACCACTCCGCAACCAGTTCGCACCACTCCGCAACCAGTTCGCACCACTCTGCAACCAGTACACACCAATCTGCAACCAGTACACACCAATCCGCAACCAGTACACACCAATCCGCAACCACTTTGCACCACCCCGCAGCCAGTTCCCACCACTCTGCAATCAGTTCGCACCACTCGGCAACAAGTTTGCACAACTCCGCAACCATTTCGCACCATTCCGCAACCAGTTAGCACCACTCCGCAACTAGTTTGCACCACTCTGCAACCAGTTCGCATCACTCTGCAACCAGTTTGCACCACTCCGCAACCAGTTCGCACCACTCCGCAACAAGTTTGCACAACTCCGCAACCATTTCGCACCATTCCGCAACCAGTTAGCACCACTCCGCAACTAGTTTGCACCACTCTGCAACCAGTTCGCATCACTCTGCAACCAGTTTGCACCACTCCGCAACCAGTTCGCACCACTCCGCAACCAGTTTGCACCACTCTGCAACCCGTTTGCACCACTCTGCAACCATGTCGCACCACTCCACCGCGAGTTCGCACCACGCCGCAACCAGTTCGCACCACCCCGCAACCAGTTTGCACCACTCCGCAACCAGTTTGCACCACTCCGCAACCAGTCCGCACCACTCCTCAACCACTTTGCACCACTCCGCAACCAGTTCGTACCACTCTCCAACCAGTTGGCACCACTCTACAGCCAGTTCGCAGCACTCCGCAACCAGTTCGGACCACTCCGCAGACAGTTCGAACCACCCCCCAACCCGTTCGTACCACACCGAAACCAGTTCGCACCACTCCGCTACCAGTTTGCACCACTCGGCAACCAGTTCACACCATTCCACAACCAGGTTGCACCACCCTGCAACCAGGTCGCACCACCCTGCAACCAGTTCGCACCAATCCGCAACCAGTTTGCAACACTCCGCAACCAGTTCCCACCACTCCGCAGCCAGGTCGAACCACTCCACAACCAATTTGTAGCACTCAGCAACCAGTTCGCACCACTCCGCAACCAGATGGCACCACTCCGCATCCAGTTGGAAACACTCCGTAACCAGTTTGCATCACTCCACAACTAGTTCACACTACTCTGCAACCAGTTCGCGCCACTCCGCATCCAGTTCGCACACCACCGCAACCAGTTCACACCAGTCCACAAGCAGTTTGCACCACTCCGCAACCGGTTCGCACCACTCCACAACTAGTTCACACCACTCCAAAACCAGTTTGCACCAAACCGCAACCAGATCGCACCACTCCGCAGCCAGTTTGCACCACTCTGCAACCAGTTCGCACCATTCTGCAACGAGTTCGCACCACTCCGCAACCAGTTGGCACCATTACGCAACCAGTTCGCACCAATCCGCAACCAGTTTGCACCACTCCGCAACAAGTTCGCACCACTCTGCAACCAGTTTGCACCACTCCGCAACCAGTTTGCACCACTCGCAGCCAGTTCGCACCACTCTGCGAGCAGTTTGTACCACACCGCAACTAGTATGCACTGCCCCGCAACCAGTTTGCACCACTCCGCAACCAGTTCGAACCTCTCGGCAACCAGTTCGCACCACTCCGCAACCAGTTCGCACCACTCTGCAACCAGTTCGCACCACTCTGCAACCAGTTCACACCAATCCGTAGCCAGTTCGCACCACTCCGCGACCAGTTCGCACCACACCGCAACCAGTTCGCACAACTCCGCAACCAGTTTGCACCACTCCAGAACCAGTTCTCACCACTTGGCAACCAGTTTGCACCACTCTCCAACCAGTTCGCACGACTCCTCAACCAGTTCGCACCACTCCGCAACCAGTTTGAACCACTCTGCAACCAGTTCCCACCACTCTACAACAGGTTCGCACCACTCCGCAACCAGTTTGTATCACTCCGCAACCAGTTTGCACCACTCCGCAACCAGTTCGCACCACACAGCAACAAGTTCACACCACTCTGCAACCAGTTCGCACCACTCCGCAACCAGTTCGTTCCATTCCGCAACCAGGTTGTACCAGTCCGCAACCAGTTCACACCACTTTGCAACCAGGTCGTACCACTCCGCAACCAGTTCGCACCACTCCGCAACCAGTTCGCATAACTCCGCAACCAGTTCGCACCAATCCGCAACTAGTTCACACCACTTTACAACCAGTTTGCACCACTCCGCAACCAGTTCGCACCACTTCGCAACCAGTTCGCACCACCCCGCAACCAATTCGCACCAGTCCGCAACCAGTTCGCACCACTACGACACCACTTCGCACCAATCCGCAACAAGTTCGCATCACTCCGCAACCAGTTCGCACCACTCCGCAACTAGTTCACACCACTTTACAACCAGTTTGCACCACTCCGCAACCAGTTCGCACCACTTCGCAACCAGTTCGCACCACCCCGCAACCAATTCGCACCAGTCCGCAACCAGTTCGCACCACTACGACACCACTTCGCACCAATCCGCAACAAGTTCGCATCACTCCGCAACCAGTTCGCACCACACCGCAACCAGTTGGCACCAGTCTGCAACCAGTTCGCACCACTCCGCAACCAGTTTGCACCACTCCGCAGCCAGTTTGCACCACTCCGCAGCCAGTTTACACCACTCCGCGACCAGTTCGCACCACTTTGCAACTAGTTCGCAGTACTCTGCAACCAGTTTGCGCCACTCCCCAAGCAGTCCCCACCACTCTGCAACCAGTTTGCACCACTCCGGAAGCAGTTTGCACCACTCGGAAACCAGTTCGCACAACTCCGCAACCAGTTTGCACCACTCTGCAACCAGTTCGCACCAGTCCGCAACCAGTTTGCACCACTCCGGAAGCAGTTTGCACCACTCGGAAACCAGTTCGCACAACTCCGCAACCAGTTTGCACCACTCTGCAACCAGTTCGCACCAGTCCGCAACCAGTTTGCACCACTCCGCAACCAATTTGCACCACTCCTCAACCAGTTCGCAGCAGTCCGAAACAAGTTTGCCCCACTCTACAACCAGTTCGCACCACTCTCCAACCAATTAGCACCACTTCGCCACCAGTTGGTGCCACTCCGCAACCAGTTCGCAGCAGTCCGAAACAAGTTTGCCCCACTCTACAACCAGTTCGCACCACTCTCCAACCAATTAGCACCACTTCGCCACCAGTTGGTGCCACTCCGCAACCAGTTCGCACCACTCCGCAACCACTTCGCACCACACCGCAATCAGTTCGCACCACTCGGAAACCTGTTGGCATCACTGCGCAACCAGCTCGCACCTCTCCGCAACCAGGTCGCACCACTCTGCAATCAGTTTGCACAACTCGACATCCAGATCGCACCACACCGCAACCAGTTTGCAGCACTCCGCAACCAGTTTGCACCACTGTGCAACCAGTTCGCACCACTCCGCAACCAGTTTGCACCACTCCGCAACCAGTTTGCACCACTACGCAACCAGTTTACACCAGTCCGCAACCAGTTTGCACCACTCCGGAACCAATTTGCAGCACT
The DNA here is from genome assembly GCA_023375785.1 of Penium margaritaceum. Lineage (NCBI taxonomy): Eukaryota > Viridiplantae > Streptophyta > Zygnematophyceae > Desmidiales > Peniaceae > Penium > Penium margaritaceum. Next base: position 264,289 of record SZWC01000281.1, on the reverse strand, counting down.
CCTCAACCAGTTCACACCACTCCCCAACCAGTTCGCACCACTCCGCAACCTGTTTGCACCACACCGCAACCGGTTCGCACCACTCCGTAACCGGTTTGCACCACTCCGCAACCAGTTTGCACCACTCCTCAACTAGTTCGCAGCACTCCCCCACCAGTTTGCACCACTCTGCAACCAGTTCGCACCACTCTGCAACCAATTCGCACCACTTTGCAACAAGTTCGCACCACTCCGCAACCAGTTCGCACCACTCCGCAACCAGTTTGCACCACTCCGCAACCAGTTCGCACCACTCCGCAACCAATTCGCACCACTTTGCAACAAGTTCGCACCACTCCGCAACCAGTTCGCACCACTCCGCAACCAGTTTGCACCACTACGCAACCAATTTGCACCACTCCGCAACCAGTTTGCACCATTCCATAACCAGGTTGCACCACTCCGCAACCAGTTCGCACCATTCCGCAACCAGTTTGCACCAATCCGCAACCAGTTCGCACCACTCCGCAACCAGTTCGCACCACTCTGGAACCAGTTTGCACCACTCCACAACCAGTTGGCACCACTCCGCAGCCAGTTCGCACCACTCCACGACCAGTTTGCACCACTCCGGAACTAGTTTGCAGCACTCGGCAACCAGTTTGCACCAATCCGAAACCAGTTTGCACCACATCGCAACCAGTTCGCACCACTCCGAACCAGTTCGCACCACTCCGCACCAGTTCACACAACTCCGCAACCAGTTTGCACCACTCTGCGATCCGTTCGTACCACTCCGCAACCAGTTCGCACCACTCATCCACCAGTTCGTACCATTCGTCAACCAGTTCGCACCACTCCGCAACCAGTTTGCACCACTCTGCAACCAGTTCGCAACACTCCGCAACCGGTTCACACCACTCCACAACCAGTTCGCACCACTCCGCAACCAATTTACACTACTTTGCAACCAGTTCGCACCACTCCGCAACTAGTTCGCACTACTCCGCAACCAGTTTGCACCTCTCCGCAAGCAGTTCGCACCACTCCGCAACCATTTCGCACCACTCCGCAACCTGTTTGCACCACTCCGCAACCAGTTCGCACAACTCCGCAACCAGTTTGCTCCACTCCGCAACCAGTTCGCACCACTCCGCAACCAGTTTGCACCACTCCTAAACCAGTTCGCACCACTCCTGAACCAATTTGCAGCGATCCGCAACCAGTTTGCACCACTCTACAACCAGTTCCCACCACTCTGCAACCGATTCGTATTAATCCGAAACCAGTTCGCACCACTCCGCAACCAGTTCGCACCACTCTGCAACCAGTTCGCACCACTTTGCAACCAGTTCGCACCAATCCGCAACCAGTTCGCACCACTCCGAACCAGTTCGCACCACTCCGAACCAGTTCGCACCACTCCGAACCAGTTCGCACCACTCCGAACCAGTTCGCACCACTCCGAACCAGTTCGCACCACTCCGAACCAGTTCGCACCACTCCGAACCAGTTCGCACCACTCCGAACCAGTTCGCACCACTCCGAACCAGTTCGCACCACTCCGAACCAGTTCGCACCACTCCGAACCAGTTCGCACCACTCCGAACCAGTTCGCACCACTCCGAACCAGTTCGCACCACTCCGAACCAGTTCGCACCACTCCGAACCAGTTCGCACCACTCCGAACCAGTTCGCACCACTCCGAACCAGTTCGCACCACTCCGAACCAGTTCGCACCACTCCGAACCAGTTCGCACCACTCCGAACCAGTTCGCACCACTCCGAACCAGTTCGCACCACTCCGAACCAGTTCGCACCACTCCGAACCAGTTCGCACCACTCCGAACCAGTTCGCACCACTCCGAACCAGTTCGCACCACTCCGAACCAGTTCGCACCACTCCGAACCAGTTCGCACCACTCCGAACCAGTTCGCACCACTCCGAACCAGTTCGCACCACTCCGAACCAGTTCGCACCACTCCGAACCAGTTCGCACCACTCCGAACCAGTTCGCACCACTCCGAACCAGTTCGCACCACTCCGAACCAGTTCGCACCACTCCGAACCAGTTCGCACCACTCCGAACCAGTTCGCACCACTCCGAACCAGTTCGCACCACTCCGAACCAGTTCGCACCACTCCGAACCAGTTCGCACCACTCCGCAGCCAGATCGCATCACACCACAACCAGTTTGCACCACTGCGCAGCCAGTTCGCAGCACTCCGCAACCAGTTCGCACCGCACCGCAACCAGTTCGCACCACTTCGCAACCAGTTCGCACCACTCGGCAACCAGTTCGCACCACTCCTGAACCAATTTGCAGCGCTCCGCAACCAGTTTGCACCATTCCATAACCAGGTTGCACCACTCCGCAACCAGTCCGCACCACTCCGCAACCAGTTTGCATCACACCGCAGCCAGTTCGTACCACTCTGCAACCAGTTCACACCACTCCGAAGCCCGTTTGCACCGCTCCGCAACCAGTTTGCACCACTCTGCAACCAGTTTGCACCACTCAGCAACCAGTTTGCACCACTCTGCAACCAGTTTGCACAACTCCGCAGCCAGTTCGCACAACTCCGCCACTAGTTCGCACAACTGCAAAACCAGTTTGCACAACCCCGTAACCAGTATGCACCATTCCGAATCCAGTTCGGACCACTCCATAACCAGTTCGCACCATTGTGCAACCAGTTCGCACCACTCTGCAACCGGTTTGCAGCACTCCGCAAGCAGTTCGCACCACTGTGCAACTAGTTTGCACCACTCAACAACCAGTGCGCACCACACAGCAACCAGTTTGCACCACTCCGCAACCAGTTTGCACCACTCTGCAACCAGTTCCCACCACTCGGCAACCAGTTCTCACCACTCCCCAACCAGTTCGCACCACTCCGCAACCAGTTTGCACCACTCCGCAACCAGTTTGCATCAATCCGCAACCAGTTCGCACCACTCTTTAACCAGTTCGCACCAACTCCCAACCAGTTTGCACCTCTCTACAACCAATTCCCACCACTCTGCAACCGATTTGCACCACTCCGAAACCAGTTCGCACCACTCCGCAACCAGTTTGCACCACTCCGCAACCAGTTGGCACTACTTTGCAACCAGTTTCCACCACTCGGCAACCAGTTCGCACCACTCCGCAACCAGTTTGCACCTCTCCGCAACCAGAATGCACCAGTCCGCAACCAGTTCGCACCACTCCACAACCAGTTCGCACCACACCGCAACCAGTTTGCACCACTCTGCAACCAGTTTGCACCACTCTGCAACCAGTTCCCACCACTCGGCAACCAGTTCTCTCCACTCCCAAACCAGTTCGCACCACTCCGCAACTAGTTTGCACCATACCGCAACCAGTTTGCCTTAATCCGCAACCAGTTCGCACCACTCTGCAACCAGTTCGCACCAACTCGCAACCAGTTCGCAACACTCTGCAACCCGTTTGCACCACTCTGCACCAGTTCACACAACTCCAGAACCAGTTCGCACCACTCCGAAACCAGTTTGCACCACTCCGCAGCCACTTCGCACCACTCCGCAACCAGTTTGCACCACTCTGCACCAGTTCACACAACTCCAGAACCAGTTCGCACCACTCCGAAACCAGTTTGCACCACTCCGCAGCCACTTCGCACCACTCCGCAAGCAGTTCACACCACTCCTCAACCAGTTCGCACCACTCCGCAACCAGTTTGCACCACTCCGCAATCGGTTCGCACCACACCGCAACCAGTTCGCACCACTCCGTAACCAGTTCGCACCACTCCGCAACCAGTTTGCACCACTCCGCAACCAGTTCGCACCACTCCGCAACCAGTTCGCACCACTCCGCAACCAGTTCGCACCACTC
>SZWC01000281.1:244362-259476 GCA_023375785.1 Penium margaritaceum | reverse complement strand
CAGTTCGCACCACTCCTCAACCAGTTCGCACCACTCCGCAACCAGTTCGCACCACTCCGCAACCAGTTCGCACCACTCGGCAGCCAGTTTGCACCACTCCACAACTAGTTTGCACCACTCCGCAACTAGTTTGCACCACTCGGCAACCAGTTTACACCAATCCGCAATCAGTTTGCACCACTCCACAACCAGTTCGCAGCATCCGCAACCAGTTCGCACCACTCCGCACCAGTTCACACAACTCCGCAACCAGTTTGTACCACTGCGCAACCAGTTCGCACCACTCCGCAACCAGTTCCCACCACTCCGCAACCAGTTTGCACCACTCCTCAACCTGTTCGCACCACTATGCAACCAGTTTGCACCACTCCTCAACCTGTTCGCACCACTATGCAACCAGTTTGCACCACTCTCCGACCAGTTCGCACCACACCGCAACCAGTTTGCACCACTCCGCAACCAGTTCGTACCACTCCACAACCAGTTTGCACCACTCGGCAAACAGTTCGCATCACTCCACAACCAGTTCACACCTCAACCAGTTTGCAGCACTCTGCAACCAGTTCGCACCACTCCCCAACCAGTTTGCACCACTCTCCAACCAGTTTGCAGCACTCTGCAACCAGTTTCCACATCTCTGCAACCAATTTGCACCACTTTGCAGCCAGTTCGCACCACTCCGCGACCAGTTCACACATCTCCGCAACCAGTTCCCACCACTCTCCAACCAGTTCGCACCACTACGCAACCAGTTCGCACCACTCCACAACCAGTTTGCATGACTCCTCAACCACTTTGCACCACTCCGCAAGCTGTTCGCACCACTCTGCAACCAGTTCGCACCACTCCGCAACCGGTTCAGAGCACTCTGCAACCACTTTGCGCCACTCCGTAACTAGTTTGCACCACTTTGCAACCAGTTCGCACCACTCCGCTACCGGCTTGCACCACTCCGCAACCAGTTCGCACCACTCCGCAACCACTTTGCACCAAACCGCAACCAGTTCACACCACTCTGCGACCAGTTGGCACCACTCCGCAACTAGTTCGCATCACTCCGTAGCCATTTTGTACTACTGCACAGCCAGTGACGCCACTCTGCAGCCGGTTTGCACCTCTCCAAAGCTATTTTGCACCACTCCACAACCAGTTCGCACCACTCCGCAACCAGTTCGCACCACTCCGCAACCAATTCGCACCAGTCCGCAGCCAGTTCGCTTAACTCCGCAACAACTTCCTAGCAGTCCGCAACAAATTTGCACCACTCTGCAACCATTTCGCACCACTGTGCAACCAGTTCGCCCCAATCCGCAACCAGTTCACACCACTCCACAACCAGTTCGCACCACTCCATAACCAGTTCGCACCAATCCGCATCCGGTTCGCACCACTCTGCAACCAGTTCGCACCACTCCGCAACCAGTTTGCACCACTCTGCAACCAGTTTGCACTACTCCGCAGCCAGTTCGTGCCACTCCCCAGCCAGTTCGCACCACTCCGAAGCCATTTTGCACCACTCCGCAACCAGATTGCACCACTCGCAACCATTTTGCACCACTCCGCAACCAATTCGCACCACTCCGCAACCAGTTTGCTTAACTCCGCAATCACTTTGCACCACTCCGCAACCAGTTCGCACCACTCCAAAACCAGTTCGCACCACCCTGCAACCAGTTGACACCACTCCGCAACCAGTTTGCACCACTCCGCAACCTGTTTGCACCACTCCGCAACCAGTTCGCACCATTCCGCAACCAGTTCGCACCACTCCAAAACCAGTTCGCACCACCCTGCAACCAGTTGACACCACTCCGCAACCAGTTTGCACCACTCCGCAACCTGTTTGCACCACTCCGCAACCAGTTCGCACCATTCTCCAACCAGTTCGCACCACTCGGCAACCAGTTCGCACCACTCGGCAGCCAGTTTGCACCACTCCACAACTAGTTTGCACCACTCCGCAACTAGTTTGCACCACTCGGCAACCACTTTACACCAATCCGCNGCACCACTCCGCAACCAGTTCACACCACTCCGCAACCAGTTCGCACCACTCCGCAACCAGTTCGCACCACTCCGCAACCAGTTCGCACCACTCCACAACCAGTTCGCACCACTCCGCAACCAGTTCGCACCACTCCGCAACCAGTTGGCACCACTCCGCAACCAGTTTGCACCACTCCTCAACCAGTTCGCACCACTATGCAACCTGTTTGCACCACTCTCCGACCGGTTCGCACCACTCCACAACCAGTTCGCACCAATCGGCAACCAGTTCGCATCACTCCACAACCAGCTGCACCACACCGCAACCACTTTGCACAACTCCGCAACCAGTTCGCACCACTCCCCAACCAGTTTGCACCACTCTCCAACCAGTTTACAGCACTCTGCAACCAGTTTCCACCACTCTCCAACCAATTTGCACCACTCCGCAGCCAGTTCGCACCACTCCGCGACCACTTCACACAACTCCGCAACCAGTTCGCACCACTCCGCAACCAGTTCGCACCACTCTGCAACCAGTCCGCACCACTCCGCAACCAGTTTGCATGGCTCCTCAACCAGTTCGCACCACTCCGCAAGCAGTTCGCACCACTCTGCAACCAGTTCGCACCACCCCGCAACCGGTTCACACCACTCTGCAACCAGTTCGCACCACTCCGCAACCAGTTTGCATGGCTCCTCAACCAGTTCGCACCACTCCGCAAGCAGTTCGCACCACTCTGCAACCAGTTCGCACCACCCCGCAACCGGTTCACAGCACTCAGCAACCACTTCGTGCCACTCCGTAACTAGTTCGCACCACTCTGCAACCAGTTCGCGCCACTCCGCTACCGCCTTGCACCACTCCACAACCAGTTCGCACCACTCCGCAACCACTTCGTGCCACTCCGTAACTAGTTCGCACCACTCTGCAACCAGTTCGCGCCACTCCGCTACCGCCTTGCACCACTCCACAACCAGTTCGCACCACTCCGCAACCACTTTGCACCAAACCGCAACCAGTTCACACCACTCTGCAACCTGTTGGCACCACTCCGCAACCAGTTCGCATCACTCCGTAGCCATTTCGTACTACTCCACTGCCAGTCGCTCCACTCTGCAGCCAGTTTGCACCACTCCGAAGCCATTTTGCACCACTCCGCAACCAATTTGCACCACTCTGCAACCAGTTCGCACCACTCCGCAACCAGTTCACACCACTCCGCAACCAGTTCGCACCACTCCGCAACCAGTTCGCACCACTCTTCAACCAGTTTGCACTATTCGGCAGCCAGTTCGTACCACTCCCCAGCCAGTTCGCACCACTCCGAAGCCATTTTGCACCACTCCGCACCCAGATTGAACCACTCCGCAACCATTTTGCACCACTCCGCAACCAATTTGCACCACTCCGCAACCAGTTTGCTTAACTCCGCAACCAGTTCGCACCACTGCGCAACCAGTTCGCACCACTCCGAAACCAGTTCGCACCACTCTGCAACCAGTTGACACCACTCCGCAACCAGTTTGCAGCACTCTGCAACCAGTTCGCACTACTCCGCAACCCGTTCGCACCAATCCGCAACCCGTCCGCACTACCCCGCAACCAGTTTGCACCACTCGGCAACCTTTTCGAACCACTCTCCAACCAGTTCGCACCACTCCGCAACCAGTTCGCACCACTCCGCAACCAGTTTGCACCACTCCGAAACCAGTTCGCACCACTCTGCAACCAGTTGACACCACTCCGCAACCAGTTTGCACCACTCCGCAACCAGTTCGCACCATTACGCAACCCGTTCGCACCAATCCGCAACCCGTCCGCACTACCCCGCAACCAGTTTGCACCACTCCGCAACCTTTTCGCACCACTCCGCAACCAGTTCGCACCACTCCGCAACCAGTTTGCACCACTCCGCAACCAGTTCGCACCACTCCGCAACCAGTTGACACCACTCCGCAACCAGTTTGCAGCACTCCGCAACCAGTTCGCACTACTCCGCAACCAGTTCGCACCACTCCGCAACCAGTTGACACCACTCCGCAACCAGTTTGCAGCACTCCGCAACCAGTTCGCACTACTCCGCAACCAGTTCGCACCACTCCGCAACCAGTTGACACCACTCCGCAACCAGTTTGCAGCACTCCGCAACCAGTTCGCACTACTCCGCAACCCGTTCGCACCAATCCGCAACCCGTCCGCACTACTCCGCAACCAGTTTGCACCACTCCGCAACCAGTTCGCACCACTCTGCAACCAGATTGCACCACTCGGCAACCAGTTTGCACCAGTCTGCAACCAGTTCGCAAGAGTTGTGCCAAAGTAGTGCCAGATTTTTGCCAAAGTAGTGCCAGAGTTGTTCCAGAGTTGTGGTATATTTGTCCCGGAGTTGTTCCAGAGTTCTGCTAGAGTAGTGCCAGAGTTGTGCCAGAATTGTGCCACAGTTCTGGCACAGTTGTGTAAGAGTTGTGCCAGAGTTAGGTCATATTTGTGCCAGAGCAGTACCAGGTTTTTGCCAGGGTTGTGCCAGAGTTGTGCCAGAGTTGTGCCAGAGTTGTGCCAGAGTTGTGCCAGAGTTGTGCCAGAGTTGTGCCAGAATTGTGCCAGAGTTGCGCCAGGTTTGTGCCAGAGTTGTGCAAGTGTTGTGCAAGTCTTGTGCCAGAGTTATGCCAGAGGTTTGCGAGAGTTGTGCCAGAGTCGTGCCAGCGTTGTGCCAGAGTTGGGCCAGAGTTCTGCCAGAGGTGTGCGAGAGTTGTGCCAGAGCTGTGCCAGAGTTGTGTCAAAGTCGTGCCAGAGTTGTGCCGGCGTTGTGTCAGAGTTGTGCCCGAGTTGTGCCAGAGTCGTGCCAGCGTTGTGCCAGAGTTGGGCCAGAGTTCTGCCAGAGGTGTGCGAGAGTTGTGCCAGAGCTGTGCCAAAGTTGTGCCAGAGGTAAACCATAATTGTTCCAGAAACGTGCAAGATTTGTGCCATAGTTGTGCCAAAGTTGTGCTAGAGTCATGCCAAAGTATTGTGCCATAGTTTTGCCAGAGTTGTGCCAGATTTGTGCCAGAGTTGTGCCAGAGTTGTGCCTGAGTTGTGCCAGAATTGTGCCAGAGTTGATCCAGAGATGTGCCAGAGTTGTGCCAGTGTTGTGCCGTCGTTGTGTCAGAGTTGTGCCGGAGTCGTGCCAGAGTTGTGCCAGTGTTGTGCCAGATTTGTGCCAGAGTTGTTCCAGAGTTCTGCTATAGTTGTGCCAGAGTTGTTCCTGAGTTGTGCCAGAGTTGTGACAGGGTTATGCTAAAGTTGTGCCAGAGTTGTGGCAGAGTTGTCCCACAGTATTGCCACAGTTGTGCCAGAGTTGTGCCAGAGTCGTGCCAGAGTTGTGCCAGAGTTGTGCTTAAGTTCTTTCAAAGAAGTGCTAGAGGTGTGCCATAATTGTGCCAAAGTTGTGCAAGAGTTGTGCCAGAGTTGTGCCAGAGTTGTGCCAGAGTTGTGGCATTGTTGTGCCATAGTTACGCAAGAGTTGTGCCAGAGTTGTGCCAGAGTTGTGCCAGAGTTGTGCCAGAGTTGTGCCAGAGTTGTGCCAGATTTGTGCCAGAGTTGTGCCAGAGTTGTGCCAGAGTTATGCCAGAGTTGTACTAGAGGTGTGCCAGTGTTGTGCCAGTGTTACTCCGCAGTTGTGCAAGGGTTGTGCCATAGTTGTACCAGAGTTGTGCCAGAGTTGTACCAGAGTTGTACCATACTTGTGCCAGAGTTGTGACATTGTTGTGCCAGAATTATGCCAGAGATGTGCCATAGTTGTGCCAAAGTTGTGCCAGAGTTGTGCCGGAGTTGTGCCGGAGTTGGGCAAGGGTTGTTCCAGAGTTGTGCCAGAGTTATGCTAGAGGTCTGCTAAGTTTGTGCCAGAGTTGTGCTAGAGTTTTGCAAAAGTTGTTGCAGAATTGTGCCAGAGTTGTGCCAGAGTTGTGCCACAGGTTTGCCAGTGTTGTGCCAAAGTTGTGCCCGAGTTGTGCCAGCGTTGTCCCAGAGTTGTGACGTAGTTGTGTCATTGTTGTGTCAGATTTGTGCCGCAGTTGTGCCAAAGGTGTCCAGGATTTGTGCCTAATTTGCGCCATAGTTGTGCCAAAGTTATGCAATAGTTATGCCAGAGATGTGCCAGATATGTGCCAGAGTTGTGCTAGAGTTACGCCAGGGTTGTGCCAGAGTTCTGTTAAAGTCGTTCTATAAAAGTGTCAGAGTTGTGCCATAATTAAGCCAAAGTTGTGCCTGCGTTGTGCCATATTTGTTCCAGAGTTCTGCCAGAGTTCTGCCAGAATTGTGCCAGAGTTGTGCCAAAGTTGTGCCATAGTTGTGCCAGGGTTGCTCCACTGTTGTGCCAGAGTTGTGCCAGAGTTGAGCCAGAGTTTTCCGAGAGTTGTGCAAGGTTAGTGCCATAGTTCTGCCAGAGGTATGCAAGTGTTGTGCCGGAGTTGAGCCAGATTTGTGCCAGACTGGTGCCAGAGTTCTACCAGAGTTGTGCCAGAGGTGTAACAGAGATGTGCCAGAGTTGTGCTAGAGTTGTGCCAGAGTGTGTCACAGTTGTGCCAGAGTTATGCCAGAGTGGTGCCAGTAATGTGCAAGAGTTGTGCTTGAGTTTTGCCAGAGTTGTTCCAGAGTTGTGCCAGAGTTGTGTCAGGCTTCTACCAGAGTTGTGTCAGAGTTGTGCCAAACTTGTGCTATAGTTATGCCAAAGTTGTGCAAGAGTTGTGCCAGAGTTGTGCCAGTAATGTGCAAGAGTTGTGCTTGAGTTTTGCCAGAGTTGTTCCAGAGTTGTGCCAGAGTTGTGTCAGGCTTCTACCAGAGTTGTGTCAGAGTTGTGCCAAACTTGTGCTATAGTTATGCCAAAGTTGTGCAAGAGTTGTGCCTGAGTTGTGCCAGAGTTCTACCAGAGTTGTGCCAGATTTGTGGCAGAGTTGTGCCAGAGTTGTACCAGAGTTGTGCCAGACTTCTGCCAGAGTTGTGCCAGATATGTGCCAATGTTTTGCCAGAGTTGTGCCAGCTTTGTACCAGAGTTGTGCCTCAGTTGTGCGAGAGTTGTGCCATTATTGAGCCAGAGTTGTCCCAGATTAGTGCCAGAGTTCTACCAGAGTTCTGCTACAGTGGTACCAAAGTTGTTCCAGAGTTGTGCCAAAGTTGTGCCAGAGTTGTCTAAGAGTTGTGCCATGGTTGTGCCAGTGTTGTGCCAGAGTGGTGCCATAGTTGTGGCAAAGTTGTGCCAGTGTTGTGCCAGAGTTGTACCAGAGTTGTGCCAGAGTTCTGCTTAAGTTGTGCCAGAGTTTTACTAGAGGTGTGCTGGTGTTGTGCCAGAGTTGTGCCAGAGTTGTGCCAGTGTTGTGCCAGAGTTGTACCAGAGTTGTGCCAGAGTTCTGCTTAAGTTGTGCCAGAGTTTTACTAGAGGTGTGCTGGTGTTGTGCCAGAGTTGTGCCAGAATTTTGCCAGAGTTGTGCCAGGGATGTGCCAGAGTTGTGCTAGAGTTGTGCCAGAGTTGTGCCAGAGTTGTGCCGGAGCTGTCCCAGGGTTGTGCCATAGTTGTGCCATTACTGTGCCAGAGTTGTGCCACAGTTGTGCCAAAGCTGTCCCAGATTTGTTCCCAATTTCTGCAAGAGTTGTGCCAGAGCTGTGCCAGGGTTGTGCCATAGTTTTGCCAGAGGTGTGCCAGAGTTGTGCCAGAGTTGTGCCAGAGTTGTGCCACAGTTGTGCCGGAGTTGTGCCAGAAATGTGCCAGAGTTGTGCCAGAGTTGTGCCAGTGTTGTGCCAGAGTTGTGCCATGGTTGTGCCAAAGCTGGGACAGAGGTAAGCCATAGTTGTGCCAGAAATGTGCCAGAGTTGTGCCATAGTTGTGCCAAAGTTGTACCAGAGTTATGCCACAGTATTGTTCCAGAATTGTGCCAGAGTTGTGCCAGAGTCGTGCCAGAGTCGTGAGAGAGTTGTGCCAGAGTTGTGCCGGAGTTGTGGCAGAGTTGTTCCAGAATTGGGCCAAGGCTGTGCCATAATTTTGCCAGAGTTGTACCAGAGTTGTACCATAGTTGTCACATAGTTGTGTCAAAGTTGTGCCAAAATTTTACCAAAGATGTGCGTAAGTTGTGTCAGAATTGTGCCAGAGTTCTGCCAGAGTTGTGCCAGAGTTGTGCCAGAGTTGTGCCAGAGTTGTGCTCGAGTTGTGCCAGAATTGTGCCAGAGTTGTGCCAGAGCTCTGCCAGAGTTGTGTCAAAGTTGTGCCATAGTTGTGCCAGAGTTGTGCCGGAGTTGTGCCAGAGTTGATCCAGAGCTGTGGCAGAGTTGTGCCAGTGTTGTGCCATCGCTGTGTCAGAGTTGTGCCAGAGTTATGCCAGAGCTGTGCCAGAGTTGTGCCAGAGTTATGCCAGAGTTGTTTCAGCGTTCTGCTAGAGTTGTGCCAGAGTTGTTCCAGAGTTGTGCAAAAGTTGTACCAAAGCTGTGCCATAGTTGTGCCAAATTTTGTAAGAGTCATGCCAGAGTTGTGCCAGAGTTGTGCTAAAGTTGTTTCAGAGAAGTACTAATGGTGTGCCAGAATTGTGCCAAAGCTGTGCAAGAGTTGTGCCAGAGTTGTGACAGAGTTGTGGCAGGGTTGTGCCATTTTTGTGCCATAGTTGCGCGGGAGTTTTGCCAGAATCGTGCCAGAGTTGTGCCAGAGTTGTGCCATCGTTGTGCCAGAGTTGTGCCAGAGTTGTGCCAGAGTTGTGCCAAAGTTGTGCCAGAGTTATGCCAGAGTTGCACTAGAGGTGTGCCAGTGTTGTGCCAGTGTTGTGCCACAGTTGTGCAAGGGTTGTGCCATAGTTGTACCAGAGGTGTGCCCGAGTTGTACCAGGGTTGTGCCAGAGATGTGCCATATTTGTGCCAGAGTCATGCCAGAGTTGTGCCAGAATTATACCAGAGTTGTAACACAGTTGTGCCACAGTTGTGCCAGAGTTGTACCAGGGTTGTGCCAGAGATGTGCCATATTTGTGCCAGAGTCATGCCAGAGTTGTGCCAGAATTATACCAGAGTTGTAACACAGTTGTGCCACAGTTGTGCCAGTTTTGTGCCGGGGTTGGGCAATGGTTGTGCCAGAGTTGTGCCAGATTTGTGCCAGATTTCTGCCAAATTTGTGCCAGATTTGTGCTATAGTTGTGCCAGAGTTGTTGCAGAGTTGTGCAAGAGTTGTGCCAAAGTAGTGCCAGAGTTGTTCCAGAGTTGTGCCAGAGTTGTACCAGAGTTGTGCTAGAGTTGTGCCACAGTAGTGCCAGAGTTGTTCCAGAGTTGTGCCAGAGTTGTACCAGAGTTGTGCTAGAGTTGTGCCACAGTAGTGCCAGAGTTGTGCCACAGTAGTGTCTGAGTTGTGCCAGAGTTTTGCCAGAGATGTGCCATATTTGTGCCAGAGTTGTGCCAAAGTTTTGCCAGAGCTGTTCCAGAGATGTGCCAGATTTGTGCCAAAATTGTGCCAGAGTTATGCCAGGTTTGTGCCAGAGTTGTGCCAGAGTTGTGCCAGAGCTCTTCCAGAGTTGTACAGAGTTGTGCGAGAGTTGTGCCAAATTTATGCCAGCGTTGTACCAGAGTTTTGCAAGAGTTCTGCCTGAGTTGTTCCAGAGTTGTGCCATAATTGTGCCAGAGATGTGCCAGAGGTATAGAAGAGTTGTGCCAGAGTTGTGCCAGAGTTGTGCCAGAGATTTGCCAGAGTTAAGCCAGAGTTGTGCCAGAGTTGTGCCATATTTTTGCAGGAGTTGTGCCCGAGTTTTGCCAGAGTTCTGCCATAGTTTTGCCACTCTTGTGCCAGAGTTCTGCCCTAGTTGTGCCATTGTTGTTCCAGAGTTACGCCAGAGGTATTGCATAGTTGTGCCAGAGTTGTGCCAGTGTTGTGCCAGATTTCTTCTATAGCTGTGCCAGAGGTGTGCTAGAGTTGTGCCAGAGTTGTCCCAGAGTTGTGTCCGTGTTGTGCAAGAGTTGTGCCAGAGTTGTCCAATAGTTGTGCCAGAGTGGTGCCAGGGTTGTGCCATACTTGTGCCAAAGATGTGTCAGAGTTTTGCCAAAATTGTGGCAAAGTCTTGCCTGAGTTGTGCCAGATTTCTGCCACAGTTGTGCAAGGGTTTTGCTAAAGTTGTGCCAGAGTTGTGCCAGAGTTGTGCCTGAGGTGTGCCAGAGTTGTGCCAGAGTTGTGCCAGGGTTGTGCCATAGTTGTGCCAGAGGTGTGCAAGAGTTGTGCCAGAGTTGTGCCAGAGTTGTGCCAGGGTTGTGCCATAGTTGTGCCAGAGGTGTGCAAGAGTTGTGCCAGAGTTGTGCCAGAGTTGTGCCAGTGTTGTGCCAGAGTTGTGCCAGAGTTGTGCAAGAAATGTGCCAGAGATGTGCCAGTGTTGTGCCAGGGTTGAGCCGTTGTTGGAACACAGTTGTGCCAGAGTTGGGCCAGAGTTTTTCCAGAGTTCTGCTAGAGTTGTGCCAGAGTTGTGCCAGAGTTGTGCCAAAGTTGTGCCAGAGTTAAGCTAGATTTGTGCAAGATTGTGCCAAGAGTTTTGCAAGAGTTGTGCCAGAGTTGTGCCAGAGTAGTGCCAGAGTTGTGCCACAGTTGTGCCAGAGTTGTGCGAGAGTTGTGCCAGAGTTGTGTCAGAGCTGTGCCAGAGTTGTGCCAGAGTTGTGTCAGAGCTGTGCCAGAGTTGTGCCAGAGTTGTGCCAGAATTGTGCCAGAACTGTGCCAGTGTTGTGCCAAGTTTGTGCCAGAGTTGTGCCAGACTTGTGCAGGTCTTGTGCCAGCGTTGTGCTAGAGGTTTTCCAGCGTTTTGCCAGAGTTGTGCCAGATTTGTGCCATCTTTGTGTCAGAGTTCTTCCAGAGTTGTGCCAGTGTTGTGCCAGAGTTGTGCCAAAGTTTGGCCAGAGTTCTGCCAGAGTTGTGCCACAGTTTTGAGAGAGATGTGATAGTGTTGTGCCAGAGTTATACCAGAGTTGTGCCAGAGGTGTGCAAGATTTGTGCCATAGTTGAGCCAGAGTTATGCCGAAGTTGTACCAGAGTTGTGCCATATTTGTGCCATGGTGTGCCGGAGTTGAGCCAGAGGTAAGCCATAGTTGTGCCGGAAATGTGCCAGAGTTGTGCCATAGTTGTGGGAACGTTTTTCCAGACTTATGCCAAAGTATTGTGCCATAGTTGTGACAGAGTTGTGCCAAAGTTGTGCCAGAGTTGTGCCAGAGTTGTGCGAGAGTTGTGCCAGAGTTGTGCCAGAGTTGTGCCAGAGTTGTGCCAGAGTTGTGCCAGAGTTGTGCCAGAGTTGTGCCAGAGTTGTGACAGAGTTGTGCCAGAGTTGTGCCAGAGTTGTGCCAGAGTTGTGCGAGAGTTGTGCCAGAGTTGTGCCAGAGTTGTGCCAGAGTTGTGCCAGAGTTGTGCCAGAGTTGTATCAGAGTTGTGCCAGAGTTGTGCCAGAGTTGTGACAGAGCTTTTCCAGAGTTTTGCTAGAGTTTTGCCAGAGTTGTTCCAGGGTTGTGCAAGAGCTGTGCCAAAGCTGTGCTAGAGTTGTTCCATAGTTGTGCCAGAGTTGTGCCAGAGTTGTGCTAGAGTTGTGCCAAAGTTGTGCCAGAGTTGTCCCACAGTTGTACCACAGTTGTGCCAGAGTTGTGCCAGAGTCGTGCCAGAGTTGTGCCAGAGTTGTGCTAGAGTTGTTTCAGAGAAGTGCTAGAGGTGTGCCAGAATTGTGCCAACGTTGTGCAAGAGTTGTGCCAGAGTTGTGCCAGAGTTGTGCCAGTGTTGTACCATAGTTACGCCAGAGCTGTGCCAGAATTGTGCCAGAATTGTGCCAGAGTTGTGCCAGAGTTGTGCCAGTGTTGTGCCAGAGTTGTGCCAGAGTTGTGCCAGAGTTGTGCCAAAGTTGTGCCAGAGTTATGCTAGAGTTGTACTAGAGGTGTGCCAGTGTTGTGCCAGAGTTGTGCCAGAGTTGTGCCAGAGTTGTGCCAAAGTTGTGCCAGAGTTATGCTAGAGTTGTACTAGAGGTGTGCCAGTGTTGTGCCAGTGTTGTGCTGCAGTTGTGCAATGGTTGTGGAATAGTTGTACCAGAGTTTTGCAAGAGTTGTGCCAGAGTTGTACCAGAGATGTGCCACAGTTGTGCCAGAGTTTTGCAAGATTTGTGCCAGAATTATGCCAGAGTTGTGCCAGAGTTGTGCTGGAGTTGGGCAAGGGTTGTGCCAGAGTTGTGCCAGAGTTGTGCCAGAGTTATGCCAGAGTTCTGAAAAATTTGTGCCAGAGTTGTGCTTGATTTTTGCTAAAGTTGTTGAAGAGTTGTGCAAGAGTTGTGCCAAAGTAGTGCCAGAGTTGTTCCAGAGTTGTGCAAGAGTTGTGCCAGAGTTCTACCAGAGTTGTGCCAGAGTTGCGCCAGAGACGTGCCAGATTTATACCAGAGTTGTGCCAGAGTTCTGCCAGAGTTGTGCCAGAGTTAAGCCAGAGTTGAGCCAGAGTTGTGCCAGAGTTGTTCCAAATTTGTACAAAAGTTGTGCCCTAGTTGTGCCAGAGTTCTGCCATAGTTGTGCCACTGTTGTGCCAGAGTTCTGCTCTAGTTGTTCCAGAGTTACGCCAGAGATATGCCATAGTTCATCCAGAGTTGTGCCAGTGTTGTGCCAGATTTCTTCTATGGTTACGCCACAGGTGTGCTAGAGTTGTGCCAGAGTTGTGCCAGAGTTGTGTCCGTCTTGTGGAAGAGTTGTGCCAGAGTTGTCCTATAGTTGTGCCAGAGTTGTGCCAGGGTTGTGCCATAGTTGTTCCAAACGTATGTCAGAGTTGTGCCAAAATTGTGTCAAAGTCGAGCCTGAGTTGTGCCAGATTTCTGCCACAGTTGTGCAATAGTTGTGCCAGAGTTGTGCCAGAGTTGTGCCAGAGTTGTACCTGAGCTGTGCCCGAGTTGTGCCAGAGTTGTGCCAGTGTTGTGCGACAGTTTGGCCAGAGTTGTGCCAGAGTTTTGCCAGAGTTGTGCCAGAGTTTTTCCAGAGCTATTCCAGAATTGTTACGGAGTTGTGCCAGAGATGTGCCAGTGTTTTTAGAAGTTGTGCCAGAGTTATGCCAGAGTTGTGCCAGACTTGTGCCAGAGTTCTGCCAAATTTGTGCCAGAGTTGTTCTAGAGTTGTGCCAGAGTGGGTCCAGAGTTGTGCAAGAGTTGTGCCAAGCTGTGCCAGAGTTGATCCAGAGTTGTACCAGAGTTGTGCCAGGGTTGTGCTAGAGTTGTGCCAGATTGTTCCAGAGTTGTGGCACTGTTGTGCCACAGTTGTGCAATAGTTGTGCCCAGGGTTGTGCCAGAGTCATGCCAGAGTTGTGCCAAAGGTGTTCTAGAGTTGTTCCAGAGACGTGCCTGAGGTGTACCAGAGTTTTGCCAGATTTTTGCAATGGTTCTGCCAGAGTTTTGCCTGAGTTGTGCCAGAGTTGTGGCAGAGTTGTGCCAGAGTTGTGCAAGTGCTGTACCGGAGTTGAGCCAGAGTTGCGTTAGAGGTTTGCCAGAGGTTTTCTAGAGTTGTGCCAGAGTTGTGCCATAGTTTTGCCAGAGTTTTGCCAGAGTTGTGCTATAGTTGTGCCAAAGTTGTGCCACAGTTGTTCCAGAGTTTTCCCAGAATTGTGCCTGAGTTGTGCCAGAGTTGTGCCAGAGTCTTGCCAGAGTTGTGCAAGACTCGTGCCAGAGTTGTTCAACTGTTGTGCCAGAGTCGTGCCAGAGTTGTGCCAGAGTTGTGCCAGAGTTGTCCCAGAATCATGCCAGATTTGTGCCAGAGTTGTGCCAGAGTTGTGCCAGAGTTGTGCAAGTTTTGTTCCATAGGTGTGCCATAGTTGATCCAGAGTTGTTCAAAACATATCCCAGAGTTGTGCCAGAGTTGTGACAGAGTTGTAGCCGATTTGCTCCAGAGTTGTGCCAGCGTTGTGCCAGAGTTGTGCCAGAGCTGTGCCAAAGTAGTGCCAGAGTTGTGCCAGAGCTGTGCCAGATGTGTGCCAGGGTTGTGCCAGAGTTGTGCCAGAGATGTGCCAGAGTTGTTCCAGAGTTGTGCCATAGTTGTGCCAGAGTTGTGCCAGAGTTGTGCCAGAGTGGTGCCAGAGTTGTGCCAGGGTTGTGCCAGAGCTGTGCCAGAGGTGTGCCAGGGTTGTGCCAGATTTATGCCAGAGTTGTACCAGAGTTGTGCCAAACTTCTGCCAGATTTGTGCCAGAGATGTGCCACAGTTGTGCCAGAGTTGTGCCATAGTTGTGCCAGAGTTGTGCCAGAGTTGTACTTGAGTTGTTCCACTGTTGTGCCATAGTTGTGCCAGATTTCTCCCATAATTGTGCCAGATTTGTGCCAGGTTTGTGCCAGAGTTGTGCCAGAGTTGTGCTAGAGGTTTGGCAGAGTTTTGCCAGAGTTGTGCCAGAGTTGTGCCAGAGTTGTGCCAGATTTGTGCCAGGTTTGTGCCAGAGTTGTGCCAGAGTTGTGCTAGAGGTTTGGCAGAGTTTTGCCAGAGTTGTGCCAGAGTTGTGCCAGAGTTGTGCCAGAGTTGTGCCAGAGT
This sequence comes from Penium margaritaceum, assembly GCA_023375785.1. NCBI lineage: Eukaryota > Viridiplantae > Streptophyta > Zygnematophyceae > Desmidiales > Peniaceae > Penium > Penium margaritaceum. The sequence continues at coordinate 244,990 of SZWC01000281.1, read as the reverse complement.
TGTGCCAAAGTTGTGCCAGAGTTGTGCCAGAGTTGTGCCAGAGTTGTGCCAGATTTGTGCCAGAGCTGGGCCAGAGTTGTGCCAGATTTGTGCCATATTTGTGCCAGAGTTGTGCCAGAGTTCTGCCAGAGTTGTGCCAGAGTTGTGACAGATTTGGGCCATAGTTGTGCCAATGTTGTGCTCGAGTTGTGCCAGAGTTGTGCCAAAGCTGTGCCAGAGTTGTGCTACAGTTGTGCCATAATTTTTCCAGAGTTGTGCAAGAGTTGTGCAAAAGTAGTGCCAGAGTTTTTCCAGAGTTGTGCCATAGTTGTGCCAGAGTTAAGCCAGAGTTGAGCTAGGGTTCTGCCAGAGTTGTGCCAGAGTTGTTGTTAGGAAAACGTTTGCCGCAGATCCGTGAGGAGGCCAGTACGCGGAAAAGAAACCGGGGTATGATCGAAGCCGCGCAAAGGACGCTGGCTCTCGCGGTATGAGCGGTCAAGCATGGGGTAGCGCGGAGTGCAACGGCAGCGCGGATTGGTCACACAGGGGGAGACTGCCGCAGGTGGACATTGTCATCTGGGGCGGCCGCCCCCGGCCATAGCAAGCACTTGTGGTGGAAGCGGCAAAAAGAGCAGGATAGAGCTGCGGG
>SZWC01000281.1:224498-235724 GCA_023375785.1 Penium margaritaceum | reverse complement strand
GGGGGGGGGGGGGGGGGAGGGGGTAGAGGATCCTGACGCCGGCTACAATGACAATCCACGGAACGGGCTGTGGCACCTACTGCTGGCACCGGACATCGTGCGACATCTGCAACATCGGCACCAACCAGCGCACGCCCGCCATCTCGTCCCCTCGAGTCCCCAACAGCGGAAGCGATGCAAAGAGCGTCGTCCGGCGCAGCACCATCATCTGGCCCCTCCGCACTTCCGTCAACAGCAGTCACCACACCACTGCCACCGGGCCCCTCCGCACCCACCGCGCACTCCTCCTCTCAACCGGCCTTGGGACATAACCAGGTCCAGGAGACACCACAACCCACATTCAGTGCAGGAACAATCATGGAGGGTGCACGAACCTCCCTGGAAGAGAGCTCTGGTGACAGCGGATATCAACCTAGGACAAACCAGCTGCTGGATGTGGTCAGCAGTGTCATTATGCATCTGCAAGATGAACTCCTTAAGGCAGTCCGTGCAGCAATGGGGAACTCATTCTACAATGAAGCCTGGCAAGTGGCCCTAAAGGGCGCGGCCAAGACTGCCCTCGCTCTGAACCAGCACGGACGTCAAGATCAGTTGTTAGAAACAACAGGTGCGGAACGTCTCCTTTCAGCGCTCCGCAATATACTCTACCTCCGGCCGGACAGTGGAATGGCGGGCGTGGCAACATTCCTCGACACGCAGCAACCAGACCGCACGGTGAACGCCGCTCACAAATGGTGGCTCCTCGTCCGCCATGACCAGGCCGTGGACTTCAAGCGGCGCTATGTACACTTGCTTCAGGAACGCGCTCGGGCACTCACCATTCATCACGCTCGTCAAATGCCAATGGGAACAATGGAGGCACCAGACAAAAAGACTACGGCGAGGGCATGGAGGTGGGGATATCTGTTCTCATTAGTAACTACCAAGTGGGGAGTCCAGTATACGCCTGAGGAGCTTGCAAGCATCTCCGCGGTGGAGCGACAACACAAGAGCTGGTACGCCACCATTGACAAGTGCTTGCACCTGACCCTGGCCAGTGCCCTACGCCCAAGAATCGTGGCCGCGGTGGCAGAAGGACTGTGGAAGGCACTTACAGAAGTGGGCACTACACTGACGGTGGAGGCGGTACGTCGCTAGGCCTGGGAAGCTGTGGACGTATGTCGAGAGGAGAAGAACCGCATCCTCACTGGGACAGAAGAGGCGTAGGAGTGTCTCCGTGACGCTCCTTAGCTCCCGCACATGCGGGACAGACTGCAGGCTGCCTGGCGGTAGATGGCAGAAGAACAGAAATAGAAGGCAGAGGCGGCTGCGGAACAGGTGGCCAGGGAACTCAAGGCAGAATTTGAACAGGTAGGAGCAGCAGCGGATGCAGCAGCTGTAGAAAAAGAAAGGGAGGTGGAAAGAGTTGCGGCGGAGGCGGCAAGGAAGGGAGAGGAGAAGGCGGAGGCCGAGGAAGCAACAGCAGAGTTGGCGACAGCAGAGCGAGCTGTAGGGAAGCGAGCAGCTGAGGAACCGGCGGCAGCACAAGACCAAGACGGAAGGCGGGCAAAGGACGTACAGGCAAAGGTGAAAGCGGCTACAGCTAGGAAAGAGGCACGGAGGGACACACCACGACCAACCCTATCAGCGGTCCTGCTTGAAAGACAGGCCAAGCTCTAGGGTGTGGCCAAGAAGGCTGCGGTATCAGCACTAGCGAGCAGGCGGGCCGCCCCATCCCACGTGGCCTCACTCAGTCGTGTGGCCACTCCGCGAAAGGAATCAGCTGTGGAAGGACAGGCCTTGTCCACAGAAACCACGCCAACATCCCGCCAACAAGGCCACGAGAAGCAAGACATCAAGGATAGCAACACCGGTGAGCCCTCTGCCAAACAAAGCAAGTACCACCGCCCACCACATGACACTCTTCCGAGCGTGGATCTGACGCAGCTTGCACAGGCACAGCGGGATGTTGCTTAAGCGATGGAGCTGCTTCTGGCAGTATTGTGCAATGTCCCGATGCCCACTGAGTTGGTCCCAACCCAACTCTGGCCCATCCTTGGGGGCGCCGGCACCAAGACTCCGCATGGAAAGAGGCCCAGGGAGAGCACCGAGGCTGCAACAGCCAGGAAGGGTACAGGAGGGGTGGTGGTCTCAGAATTCATTGAGTCATCCCAAGAATACGATGAGGAACAGCCCATTGCGGGGGGATAGGGCCTGCTGCGACTCCCTGAAGCTGCAACAAGACGGAAGCATGAGACATAAGCACCTCATGTCCGCGGAGTACGGGGTCGGCGACACGGAGCACCACCGGAGGTCAGGCTGAGGGACCAGTAGAACGAAGGGGAGCTGCGCGTAGTGGGCATCCTCTGCCCTTTTCCAGCTCCGGACAGCTGGGACAGGGAATCCCCTGCTTACGATGAGGAAAACAAGCGACAATTACAGGCAGTGAGGGTAGAGGAGGATGCAAGGCAAGCCAAGGGACTGTCAGAGATGGAGCCAAAAAAAAAAGAGAAAGCCGGGAGAGGCTGGCACGGAGAAGGTGGGAAGGGCGAACGGACCAATGGAGACGCAGGAGTGGCGCATTTGGCAGACAGCCCATATCCTACTCCATGCCACCACCAAGGAACAGCAGAAGGAGGAGGCGCAAAAGGTGTATGTGGCCTGGGGGACCAAGTTCGGGATGGAATTTGACAGGCGAAAGAAGGATGACCTAGCTCGCCTTTGTGAACAGTACGTACGGGAGGGCGGTTGTCTCTGGCGGATCACTCCGTAAGTCTTGTGAGTGCCTCCGCCCACATTGTAGAGAGCAGTAGTCAAGGCCTACCATCGCCACCACCACTCCAGCGTACAAATACTCAAGGAACGCCTATCTCCCATCTCACATGTGCCAAATCTCCTGGCGCTCGTCAAGGAAGTGGTGCAACATTGCGCTCCATGTGAACGGTACCGGAAAATCACGCCGCGGGACATGCCGCTCTTCCTACCCTCCCCCATCGGCGAACCTCAGGAGCGGATCGTCATTGACTTCCACGGACCCCGGCCTTGCCGCTCTCAAGGAGACAGATACTATATTGCCTTAATGGACCACTTCACGAGGGACATCTAGGTCCACTCGGTGCCCAGCAAGTCCTCTGCACAGGCTGCGCGCTTCATAAGGGAGAAAGTCTTTTACACATTTGGGGGATGCCGTGTACTCCACAGTGACAATGGCACAGAGTTTGCAAGAGCATTCCGCAAAGAGCCCGTGGAATGAGGGGTGCAGTCCCGATGATTGTCTGATCATCTCTAGTCGTTCACGTCTACTGTTTTGGCGAATCTGAGACTGAGCGTGAGCTTTCTAGTCGCCTCACGCTATGTGAGCAGGAATTTAGAGACAGTCCATTTGCGAAGGGAATAACGTCGTTTTGCGTTAGTTTTATTAACATGGACATGATCACAACATTTATAGGGCTAGTCATGAGCTTTCCAACGCATCAACCGTGCGCAATTCAGCCAAGCGTAGCTCAAGTTATGCTTGCCGGAGCGCAGGTCTCACCCACCACAGAAACGCCTAACGCCTCAATGGCGCGCACATGCCGTGGCGCCTTCCTTAACCTACGAAGCGCCTTTCCCAAGGTGCAGGTCAACTTGCACATGGTGTAAGGGTCTCCTGCACTGTTTCCACGCACCCTGCCCACTTTTGGGTCGAGTTTGGTGATGGGGTGTGACGAGGTTCGAAACCTGTCCGCGGACCTGCAGTTGGAATTTTGACGAAGTCCCCGAGTAACAAAACGTACTACTGAGTTTCCGACGCCCAGCCAGATTGTTGGCTAAGTCCACCAGTAACAACCTGCACTACTGGATCCGGTGGATGATCCGCCAGATCAGGTGGATCATCGACCGGACGCCTCGGCAGGCCTATTGGAGCATTCTCTCCAGATGATATCTGTGTTACTCGGTCCGATCAATAATCGACCGGATTTCGAGTCGCAGCTGGCTCCTAGAGCCGCTGCGCATACCCCAAAGTTGGAAGGCCATATCTCCCTCAATACTTGTCCGATTCCAGCGAAAAACCTTCCACCGGATTCAGCGACTTGTCAAATTTGCCGAGAAATCCTACATTCTAGGAACCGAGTATTAGTCAAGTCACCACATCCGCCGGAGCGGCGTGATCACTTTCTGGCGGCTCATCCGCGCCTCCCGGCACCGCACATAGGCATGCGGAGGGGCAATTCTTTCCACACTTCCAACACAGCTTTCACCCCAACATCCAACCCAACTTCCAACCCTAATTCCAACCCGACTTCCAACCCAACATCCAACCCAGCTTCCAACCCACCTTCCACCCCAACTTCCAACCCAACTTCCAACCCAAATTCCAACCCGACTTCCAACCCAACATCCAACCCAGCTTCCAACCCAACTTCCACCCAAATTTCAATCCCAACTTCCAATCCAACATCCAACCCAACTTCCAACCCAACTTCCAATCCAACTTCCAACACAACTTCCAACCCAACTTCCAACTCAATATCCGACCCAACATCTAACCCAACTTGCAACCCATCCTCCAACCCAAATTCCAGTCCAATTTCCAACCCAATATCCGTCCCAGATTCCATCCCAACTTCAAACCCAACTTGTATCCCAACGTCCATCCCACTTCGAGTTGCAGCACATACAATCCCCCTCCCCCTATTCACTTAGGTTGGAACTTTCAACCCAACGTCCAACCCAACTTTCAAGCCAAAGTCCAGCCCAACTTCCAACCCAACGTCCAACCCAGCTTCCAACCCAACATCCAACCCAACTTCGAACACAATTTCCAAACCAACTTCCACCCCAATTTCCATCCCAACTCCTAATCTAAAAATTAACCCTACTTCCAACCGAGCTTCCAATCCAACTTCAAACCCAACTTCCAACCCAAATTCCAACCCAACTTCCAGCCAAACTTCCAACCCAACTTCCAATCCAACTTCCAACCCAAATTCCAACGCACCTTCCAACCCAACTTCCCACCCAGCTTCCAACCCAACTTTTAACCCAAATTCCAGTCCTATTTCAAACCCAATATCCGTCCCAGCTTCCATCCCAACTTCAAACCCAACTTCTATCCCAACATCATTCCAACTTCCAACCTAAGTTCTAACCCAACCTCCAACCCAACTTCCAACCCAACGTCCAACCCAACCTCCAACCCAACTTCCATCCCAACTTCCATCCCAACTTGCATCCCAGCTTCCAACCCAACTTCCAACCGAACTTCCAACCCAACTTCCTACCCAACAAGAAACCCCACTTCCAATCTAACTTCCAACCCAACTTCCAACCCAACTTCCAACCCAACTTCCAGCCCAATTTTCAACCCAACTTTCAACCCAACCTCCAACCCAACTTTCAACCCAAAGTCAAGCCCAACTTCCAACCCAACGTCCAACCCGACTTCCAACCCAACATCCAACCCAACTTCCAACCCAACTTCCACCCGAAGTTCCATCCCAACATCCAACCCAACTTCCAATACAACTTCCAATCAAACGTCCAACCCAACTTCCAACCCAACTTCCAACCCAACTTCCAGCCCAATGCCCAGCCGAACTTTCAGCCCAACTTTCAATCCAACTTCCAGCCCAACTTTCAACCCAACTTCCAACCCAACTTCCAACCCAACTTCCAACCAAACTTTAACCCCAAATTCCAACCCAACCTTCAACCCAACTTCCAGCCCAACTTCCAACCCAACTTTCATCCAAACGTCCAACCCAACTTCCAACCCAACTTCCAACCCAACTTTTAACCCAGGTTCAAACCGTACTTCCTACCCAAATTCCAACCCGGCTTCCAACTTAACATCCAACCCAGCTTCCAACCCAACTTCCAGCCCAACTTCCAACCCAACTTCCAACCTAACTTCCAACTCATTACCCGACCCAACGTCTAACCCAACTTCCAATCCAACTTCCAACCCAATTTCCAGTCCTATTTCTAACCCAATATCCGTCCCAGCTTCCTTCCCAACTTCAAACCCAACTTTTATCCCAACATCCATCCCAACTTCCAACCGAAGTCCTAACCCAACCTCCAACCCAACTTACAACCCAACTTCCAACCCAACCTCCAACCCAACTTCCATCCCAACTTCCATCCCAACATCCAACCCAGCTTCCAACCCAACTTCCAACCCAACTTCCAACCCAACTTTCAACCCAACTTCCAACCCAACTTCCAACCCAACTTTCAACCCAACTTCCAACCCAACTTCCAACCCAACTTTCAACCCAACTTCCAACCCAACTTCCAACCCAACTTTCAACCCAACTTCCAACCCAACTTCCAACCCAACTTTCAACCCAACTTCCAACCCAACTTCCAACCCAACTTTCAACCCAACTTCCAACCCAACTTCCAACCCAACTTTCAACCCAACTTCCAACCCAACTTCCAACCCAACTTTCAACCCAACTTCCAACCCAACTTCCAACCCAACTTTCAACCCAACTTCCAACCCAACTTCCAACCCAACTTTCAACCCAACTTCCAACCCAACTTCCAACCCAACTTTCAACCCAACTTCCAACCCAACTTCCAACCCAACTTTCAACCCAACTTCCAACCCAACTTCCAACCCAACTTTCAACCCAACTTCCAACCCAACTTCCAACCCAACTTTCAACCCAACTTCCAACCCAACTTCCAACCCAACTTTCAACCCAACTTCCAACCCAACTTCCAACCCAACTTTCAACCCAACTTCCAACCCAACTTCCAACCCAACTTTCAACCCAACTTCCAACCCAACTTCCAACCCAACTTTCAACCCAACTTCCAACCCAACTTCCAACCCAACTTTCAACCCAACTTCCAACCCAACTTCCAACCCAACTTTCAACCCAACTTCCAACCCAACTTCCAACCCAACTTTCAACCCAACTTCCAACCCAACTTCCAACCCAACTTTCAACCCAACTTCCAACCCAACTTCCAACCCAACTTTCAACCCAACTTCCAACCCAACTTCCAACCCAACTTTCAACCCAACTTCCAACCCAACTTCCAACCCAACTTTCAACCCAACTTCCAACCCAACTTCCAACCCAACTTTCAACCCAACTTCCAACCCAACTTCCAACCCAACTTTCAACCCAACTTCCAACCCAACTTCCAACCCAACTTTCAACCCAACTTCCAACCCAACTTCCAACCCAACTTTCAACCCAACTTCCAACCCAACTTCCAACCCAACTTTCAACCCAACTTCCAACCCAACTTCCAACCCAACTTTCAACCCAACTTCCAACCCAACTTCCAACCCAACTTTCAACCCAACTTCCAACCCAACTTCCAACCCAACTTTCAACCCAACTTCCAACCCAACTTCCAACCCAACTTTCAACCCAACTTCCAACCCAACTTCCAACCCAACTTTCAACCCAACTTCCAACCCAACTTCCAACCCAACTTTCAACCCAACTTCCAACCCAACTTCCAACCCAACTTTCAACCCAACTTCCAACCCAACTTCCAACCCAACTTTCAACCCAACTTCCAACCCAACTTCCAACCCAACTTTCAACCCAACTTCCAACCCAACTTCCAACCCAACTTTCAACCCAACTTCCAACCCAACTTCCAACCCAACTTTCAACCCAACTTCCAACCCAACTTCCAACCCAACTTTCAACCCAACTTCCAACCCAACTTCCAACCCAACTTTCAACCCAACTTCCAACCCAACTTCCAACCCAACTTTCAACCCAACTTCCAACCCAACTTCCAACCCAACTTTCAACCCAACTTCCAACCCAACTTCCAACCCAACTTTCAACCCAACTTCCAACCCAACTTCCAACCCAACTTTCAACCCAACTTCCAACCCAACTTCCAACCCAACTTTCAACCCAACTTCCAACCCAACTTCCAACCCAACTTTCAACCCAACTTCCAACCCAACTTCCAACCCAACTTTCAACCCAACTTCCAACCCAACTTCCAACCCAACTTTCAACCCAACTTCCAACCCAACTTCCAACCCAACTTTCAACCCAACTTCCAACCCAACTTCCAACCCAACTTTCAACCCAACTTCCAACCCAACTTCCAACCCAACTTTCAACCCAACTTCCAACCCAACTTCCAACCCAACTTTCAACCCAACTTCCAACCCAACTTCCAACCCAACTTTCAACCCAACTTCCAACCCAACTTCCAACCCAACTTTCAACCCAACTTCCAACCCAACTTCCAACCCAACTTTCAACCCAACTTCCAACCCAACTTCCAACCCAACTTTCAACCCAACTTCCAACCCAACTTCCAACCCAACTTTCAACCCAACTTCCAACCCAACTTCCAACCCAACTTTCAACCCAACTTCCAACCCAACTTCCAACCCAACTTTCAACCCAACTTCCAACCCAACTTCCAACCCAACTTTCAACCCAACTTCCAACCCAACTTCCAACCCAAATTATAACCCGACTTCCAACCCAACATCCAACCCCGCTTCCAATCCAACTTCCAACCCAACTTCCAGCCCAACTTCCAACCCAACATCCAACCCAACTTCCAACCAATTTACATCCCAGCTTCCAAACCAACTTCCAACCCAACTTCCAACCCAACTTTCATCCCAACTTCCATCCCAATTTTTAACCCAGCATCAAACCCAGCTTCCAGCCCAACGTTCAACCCAAATTCCAACCAAAGTTCCAATCCAACTTCCAGCCCAACATAACACCCAACTTCCATCCCATCTTCCATCCCAACTTCCAACCCAACTTCCAACCCAACATCCAACACAACTTCCAATCCATTTTTCATCCCAACTTCCAACCCAACTTCCAACCCAACTTCCAACGCAACATCCAATCCAACTTCCAACCCAAATTCCAACCCAACTTACAACCCAAATTCCAGCCCAACATTCAACACAACTTTCAACCCAACATCCAATTCAACTTTCAACCCAAAGTCCAACCCACCTTCCAACCCAACGTTCAACCCAACTTCCAGCCCAACCTCCAACCCAACTTCCAACCCAACTTCCAACCCAACTTCCACACCAATTTGCATCCCAACTTCTCATCTAACATTCAACCCAACTTCCAACCCAGCTTCCAACCCAACGTCAAACCCAACTTCCAACCTAACATCCAACCCAACTTCCATCTCAACTTCCAACCCAACTTCCAACCAAACTTCCAACTCAAATTCCCACCCAACATCCAACCCAACTTCCAACCCAACTTCCAGCCCCAATTCCAATCCACCTTCCAACCCAACATCCATCCCAACTTCCATCCCGATTTCAAACCCAACTTCCATCCCAACTTCCATCCCTACTTCCAACCCAACTTCCAACCCAACTTCCAACCCAACTTCCAACCCAACTTCCAACCCACCTTAGAACCCAACTTCCAATCCAACTTCCAACACAACTTCCAACCCAAGTTCCAGCCCAACTTCCAACCCAACATCCTATACAATTTCCAACAGTTTCAAACCCAACATCCAACCCAATTTCCAACCCAACTTTCAACCCAACATTCAACCCAACCTCCAACCCAACTTTCTACCCAAATTCTAGCAGAACAACCAGCCCAAAATCCAACCCAGCTTCCAACCCAACATCCAACCCAACTACCAACCCAACTTCCAACCCAACTTCCACCCCAATTTCCATCCCAACTGCCAATCAAACGTCCAACCCAACTTCCAACCCAGCTTCCAACCTAACTTAAAATCGAACTTCCAACCCAACTTCCAACCCAACATCCATCCCAACTTCCATCCCAAATTGAAACCCAACTTCCATCCCAACATCCAACCCAACTTCCAACTCAACTTCCAACCCAACTTCCAACCCAACTTCCAACCCAACTTCCAACCCAACTTCCAACCCAACTTCCAACCCAACTTCCAACCCAACTTCCAACCCAACTTCCAACCCAACTTCCAACCCAACTTCCAACCCAACTTCCAACCCAACTTCCAACCCAACTTCCAACCCAACTTCCAACCCAACTTCCAATTCGACTTCCCACCCAACTTTCAATCCAACTTCCAACCCAACTTTCAACCCAACTTCCAACCCAACTTCCAACCCAACTTCCAACTTAACTTCCAACCCCACTTTCACCCCAACTTTCAACCCAACTTCCAACCCAAGTTCCAACCCAACTTCCATCCCAACTTCCATCCCAACTTCCAACCCAACCTCCAACACAACTCCCAACCAAACTTTCAATTCAACTCCCAACCCAACTTCCAGCCCAAATTTTAACCCGACTTCCATCCCAACTTCAAACCGAACTTCCATCCCAACCTCAATCCCAACTTCTAACCCAACTTGCAACCTTACTTCCTACACAACGTCCAACCCAACTTCCAACCCAACTTCAAATCCAACTTCCAACCCAACTTCTAACCCAACATGCAACCCAAATTCCAACCAAACTTTCAACCAAACCTCCAACGCAACTTTCAACCCAAATTTCAGCCTAACTTCCAATCCAACATCCAACTCAACTTCCAACCCAACATCCAACCCAACTTCCAACCCAACTTCCAACCCAACTTCCACTCAAATTTCCATCCCCAATTCTAGCTTAACGTCCAACGCAACGTCCAACCCAGCTTCCAACCTAACTTCAAACCCAGCATCCAGCCCAACTTCCAACCCAACTTCCTATCCAACTTCCAACCCTACTTCAATCCCAACTTCCAACCCAACTAACAACCCAACTTTCAACCCAACTTTCAACCCAAGTTCCATTTCAACCTCCAACCCAAATTATGACCCGACTTCCAACCCAACATCCAACCTAAGTTCCAACCCAACCTCCACCCCAATTTCAGTCCCAACTTCCAATCCAACATGAAACCCAACTTCCAACCCAAATTCCAACCCAACTTCCAACCAAACTTCCAACCCAACTTCCAACCAAATACCCAAACTGACATCTACCCCGATTTCCAACCCTATCTCCAACCCACATTCCAGTCCAACTTCCAGCCCAATATCCATCCCAGCTTCCATCCCAACATCAAACCCAACTTCTATCCAAACTTCCATCCCAACTTCCAACCCGCGTCATAACCCAACTTCCAACCCAACTTCCAACCCAACTTCCAACCCAACTTCCAACCCAACATCCAACCCAACTTCCATCCCAACTTCAATCCAAACTTCCAACCCAGCTTCCAACCCAACTTCCAACCCAACTTCCAACCCAACTTCCAACCCAACTTCCAACCCAACTTCCA
>SZWC01000281.1:191110-204729 GCA_023375785.1 Penium margaritaceum | reverse complement strand
TTTCTGACCTCTGTGTTTCTGACCACTGTGTTTCTGACCACTGTGTTTCTGACCAGTGAGTTTCTGAGCACAGTGTTCCTGACCACTGTGTTTATGACAACTGCTTTTCTGACCACTGTGTTTCCGACCACTGTGTTTCGGACCAGTGTGTTTCTAACCAGTGTTTTTCTGACCACTGTGTTTCTGACCACTGTGTTTCTGACCATTGTATTTCTGACCAGTGCGTTTCTGACCACTGTGTTTTGGACCTTTGTGTTTCTGACCAAGGTTTTATTGACCAACGTGTTTCTGACCAGTTTGTTTCTGACCAGTGTGTTTCTGACCACTGTGTTTGTGTACAATGTGTTTCTGACCATTGTGTTTCTGACAACTGTGTTTCTGACCAGTATGATTCTAACCACTGTGTGTTTCTGCAGTGTGTTTATGACCACTGTGTTTCTGACCAGTGTGTTTCTGACCACTGTGTTTCTGACAACTGCGTTTCTGACCACTGTGTTTCTGACAACTGTGTTTCTGGCCACTGTGTTTCTGACCACTGTGTTTCTGACCACTGTGTTTCTGACCACTGTGTTTCTGACCGCTGTGTTTCTGACCAGGGTGTTTCAGACAAGTGTATTTCTGACCAGCGTCTTTCTGACCAGTGTGTTTCTGACCACTGTTTTTCTGACAACTGTGTTTCTGACCACTGTGTTTCTGACCACTGTGTTTCTGACCACTGTGTTTCTGACCACTGGTTTGCTGACAAGTATGTTTATAACCACTGTGTTTCTGACCACTGTGTTTCTGACCACTGTGTTTCTGACCACTGTGTTTCTGACCACTGGTTTGCTGACAAGTATGTTTATAACCACTGTGTTTCTGACCGGTGTTTCTAACCGCTGTGTTTCTGACCACTGTGTTTCTGACCACTGTGTTTCTGACCACTGTGTTTCTGACCACTGTGTTTCTGACCAATGTGTTTCTGACAAGTTTGTTTCTGACCAGTGTGCTTCTTACCACTTTGTTTCTGACCACTGTGTTTCTGACCACTGTGCTTCTGACCACTGTGTTTTTGACCACTGTGTTTCTAACCACTGTGTTTCTGACCACTGTTTTTCTTACCATTGTGTTTCTGACCACTGTGTTAGTGACCACTGTGTTTCTGACCACTGTGTTTCCGACCATTGTGTTTCTGACCACTCTGTTTATGACCAGTGTGTTTCTGCCCACTGTGTTACTGACCACTGTGTTTCTGACCACTGTGTTTTTGACCAGTGTGCTTCTGACCAGTGTGTTTATGACAATTGTGTTCCTGACCACGGTGTTCCTGACCACTGTAATTCTAACCACTGTGTTTCTGACCAGTGTGTTCCTGACCAGTGTGTTTCTGACCAGTGTCTTTCTGACTAGTGTGTTTGTGACCACTTTGTTTCAGACCGCTGTGTTTCTGACCACTGTGTTTCTGACCAGTGTGTTTCTGACCACTGTGTTTCTGACCACTGTGTTTCTGACCACTGTCTTTCTGACCAGTGTGTTTCTGACCACTGTGTTTCAGACCACTGTGTTTCTGACCACTGTGTTTCTGAACACTGTGTTTCTGACCACTTTGTTTCTGACCACTGTGTTTCTGACAACTGTGTTTCTGGCCACTGTGTTTCTGACCACTGTGTTTCTGAACACTGTGTTTCTGACCACTTTGTTTCTGACCACTGTGTTTCTGACAACTGTGTTTCTGGCCACTGTGTTTCTGACCACTGTGTTTCTGAACACTGTGTTTCTGACCACTTTGTTTCTGACCACTGTGTTTCTGACAACTGTGTTTCTGGCCACTGTGTTTCTGACCACTGTGTTTCTGAACACTGTGTTTCTGACCACTTTGTTTCTGACCACTGTGTTTCTGACAACTGTGTTTCTGGCCACTGTGTTTCTGACCACTGTGTTTCTGAACACTGTGTTTCTGACCACTTTGTTTCTGACCACTGTGTTTCTGACAACTGTGTTTCTGGCCACTGTGTTTCTGACCACTGTGTTTCTGAACACTGTGTTTCTGACCACTTTGTTTCTGACCACTGTGTTTCTGACAACTGTGTTTCTGGCCACTGTGTTTCTGACCACTGTGTTTCTGAACACTGTGTTTCTGACCACTTTGTTTCTGACCACTGTGTTTCTGACAACTGTGTTTCTGGCCACTGTGTTTCTGACCACTGTGTTTCTGAACACTGTGTTTCTGACCACTTTGTTTCTGACCACTGTGTTTCTGACAACTGTGTTTCTGGCCACTGTGTTTCTGACCACTGTGTTTCTGAACACTGTGTTTCTGACCACTTTGTTTCTGACCACTGTGTTTCTGACAACTGTGTTTCTGGCCACTGTGTTTCTGACCACTGTGTTTCTGACCAGTGTTTATCTGAGAAGGGGGTTTCTGACCACTGTGTTTATGACCACTGTGTTTCTGACCACTGTGTTTTCTGACCACTGTGTTTTTGACCAGAGTGTTTATGACCACAGTGTTTTGACCACTGTGTTTCTGACCACTGTGTTTGTGACCACTGTGTTTTTGACCACTGTGTTTCTGAGCACTGTGTTTCTGACCACTGTGTTTCTGACCACTGTGTTTCTGCTCAGTGGGTTTCTGACAACTATGTTTCTGACCAGTGTATTTCTGACCACTGAGTTTCTGACCAGTGTGTCTCTGACCTCTGTGTTTCTGACCACTGTGTTTCTGACCAGTGTCTTTCTGACCACTGTGTTTCTGACCACTGTCTGTCTGACCACTGTGTTTCTGACCAGTGTGTTTCTGACCATTGTGGTTCCGACCAGTATGCTTCTGACCACTGTGTTTCTGACCACTGTGTCTCTCACCAGTGTGTTTTGGACCACTGTGTTTCTGACAAGTGTGTTTCTGACCAGCGAGTTTCTGACCTGTGCGTTTCTGACCACTGTGTTTCTGACCAGTGTGTTTCTGACCACTTTGTTCCCGACCTGTGTGTTTCTTATTAGTGTGTTTCTGACCACTGTGTTTCTGACTACTGTGTTTCTGACCACTGTGTTTCTGACCAGTGTGATTCTGACCAGTGTGTTTCTTACCACTGTGTTTCTGACCACAATGTTTCTGACCACTGTGTTTCTGACTACTGTGTTTCTGACCACTGTGTTTCTGACCAGTGTGATTCTGACCAGTGTGTTTCTTACCACTGTGTTTCTGACCACAATGTTTCTGACCACTGTGTTTCTGACGAATGTGTTTGGGACCAGTGTGTTTCTGACCACTGTGTTTCTGACTACTGTGTTTCTGACCACAGATTTTCTAACCACTGTGTTTCTGACCGCTGTGTTTCTGGGCAGTGTGTTTGTGACCACTGTGTTTTTCACCAGTGTGTTCCAGACAACCGTGTTTCTGACCACTGTGTATCTGAACAGTGTGTTTCTGACCACGATGTTTCTGACATCTGTGATTCAAACCACTTTGTTTCTGACCACTGTGTTTTTCACCAGTGTGTTCCAGACAACCGTGTTTCTGACCACTGTGTATCTGAACAGTGTGTTTCTGACCACGATGTTTCTGACATCTGTGATTCAAACCACTTTGTTTCTGACGACTGTGTTTCTGACCAGTGTGTTTCTGACCAGTGTGTTTCTGACCAATGTGTTTCTGACCCTTGTGTTCTTGACCACTGTGTTTGTGTCCACAGAGTTTGTGACCAGTGAGTTTGTGAACAGTGTGTTTCTGACCAGTGTGTTTCTGACCAATGTGTTTCTGACCCTTGTGTTCTTGACCACTGTGTTTGTGTCCACAGAGTTTGTGACCAGTGAGTTTGTGAACAGTGTGTTTATGACCACTGTGTTTCTGACCACTGTGTATCTTACCAGTGTGTTTCTGACCACTGTGTTTCTTACCACTGGGTTTCTGACAAGTGTGTTTCTGACCACTGTGTTTCTGACCACTGTGTTTTTACCAGTGTGTTTCTGACCAGTGCGTTTTTCACCACTGTGTTTCTGACCAGTGTGTTTTTGACCAGTGTGTTTCTGACCACTCTGTTTCTGACCACTGTGTTTCTGACATCTGCGTTTCTGACCACTGTGTTTGTTACCAGTGTGTTTCTGACCACTGTGTTTCTGACATCTGCGTTTCTGACCACTGTGTTTGTTACCAGTGTGTTTCTAACCAGTGTGTTCATGACCACTGTGTTTCTGACCAGTGTGTTTATGACGACTGTGTTTTTTTCCACAGTGTTTCTCACCACTGTGATTTTGACCACTGTGTTTCCGACCACTGTGTTTCTGACCGCTGTTTTTGTCTGACCACTGTGTTTCTGACCACTTTGTTTCTGACCACTGTGTTTCTGACCACTGTGTTGCTGACCAGTGTGTTTATGACCACTGTGTTTCATACAACTGTGTTTCTGACCAGTGTGTTTCTGACCACTGTGTTTCTGACCAGTCTGTTTCTGACCAGTGTGTTTCTGACCACTGTGTTTCAGACAAGTGTATTTCTGACCACTGTTTTTCTGACCAATGTGTTTCTGACCATTGTGTTGCTGACCACCGTGTTTCTGACCACTGTGTTTCTGACCACTGTGTTTCTGACCACTGTGTTTCTGACCGCTGTGTTTCTGACCAGTGTGTTTATGACCAGTGTGTTTCTGACCCGTGTGTTTCTGACCACGGTCTTTCTGACCACTGTGTTTATGACCAGTGTGTTTCTGACCCGTGTGTTTCTGACCACGGTCTTTCTGACCACTCTGTTTCTGACCATTGTGTTTCTGACAAGTGTATTTCTGACCATTGTGTTTCTGACCACTGTGTCTATGACCACTATGTTTCTGACCACTGTTTTTCTGACCAGTGTGTTTTTAACCAGTGTGTTTCTGACCACTGCGTTTCTGACCACTGTGTTTCTGACAAGTGTGTTTGTGACCACTGTGTTTCTGACCTGTGTGTTTCTGACCACTATGTTTCTGACCACTGTATTTCTGACCAGTGTGTTTATGACATCTGTGTTTCTGACCAGTGTGTTTCTGACTTCTGTGTTTCTGACCACTCTGTTCCCGACCACTGTGTTTTTGACCGGTGTGTTTTGGACCACTGTGTTTCTGACCACTGTGTTTCTGACCAATGAGTTTCTGACCAAATTCTTGCTGACCACTGTGTTTCTGATCACTTTGTTTCTGACCACCGTGTTTCTGACCAGTGTGTTTCTGACCAGTGTCTTTTTTACCACTGTGTCTCTGACCAGTGTGTTTCTGACCAGTGCATTTTAGACCACTGTGTTTCTGACCACTGTGTTTCTGACCAGTGTGTTTCTGACCATTGTTTTTTGACCAGTGTGTTTCTGACCTGTGTGTTTCTGACCACTGTGTTTCTGACCACTGTGTTTCTGACCAGTGTGTTTCTGACCATTGTTTTTTGACCAGTGTGTTTCTGACCTGTGTGTTTCTGACCACTGTGTCTCTGACCAGTGTGTTTCTGACCAGTTTGTTTCTGACCAGTGTGTTTCTGATCAATGTGTGTCTGAGCAATGTGTTTCTTACCACTGTGTTTCTGACCACTGTGTTTCTGACCACTGTGTTTCTGACCACTGTGTTTCTGACCAGTGTGTTTCTGACCCGTTGTTTATGACCATTGTGTTTGTGACCACTGTGTTTCTGACCACTGTGTTTTTGACCAGTGTGTTTCTGACCCGTGTGTTTCTGACCACGGTCTTTCTGACCACTCTGTTTCTGACCATTGTGTTTGTGACCACTGTGTTTCTGACGAGTGTCTTTCTGACCACTGTGTTTTTGACCAGTGTGTTTCTGACCCGTGTGTTTCTGACCACGGTCTTTCTGACCACTCTGTTTCTGACCATTGTGTTTGTGACCACTGTGTTTCTGACGAGTGTCTTTCTGACCACTGTGTTTTTGACCAGTGTGTTTCTGACCCGTGTGTTTCTGACCACGGTCTTTCTGACCACTCTGTTTCTGACCATTGTGTTTGTGACCACTGTGTTTCTGACTACTGTGTTTCTGACCACTGTGTGTCTGACCACTGTGTTTCTTTTCACTGTGTTCCGACGAGTGTCTTTCTGACCACTGTGTTTTTGACCAGCGTGTTTTTGGCCAGTGTGTTTCTGACCACTGTGTTTCTGGCCAGTGTGTTTCTGACAAGTGTGTTTCTGACCACTGTGTTTCTAACCGCTGTGATTCTGACCAATATGTTTCTGACCACTGTATTTCTGACCAGTGTGTTTATGACCTCTGTGTTTCTGACCAGTGTGTTTCTGACCACTGTGTTTCTAACCGCTGTGATTCTGACCAATATGTTTCTGACCACTGTATTTCTGACCAGTGTGTTTATGACCTCTGTGTTTCTGACCAGTGTGTTTCTGACCAGTGTGTTTCTGACTACTGTGTTTCTTACCAGTGTGTTTACGACCATTCTGTTTCTAACCGGTGTGTTTTGGACCAGTGTGTTTCTGACCACTGTGTTTTTGACCAGTGAGTTTCTGACCACATTTTTCATGACTGTTGGCCTGAAGGTAAGTATGCACCCTGGAGGGTCCCTAGCAGTGGCTGGTTCACACCACCAATTTTTTTTGGAGAGACTGAAACTATGGAGGCAACTGGTTCCAAGGATGGCAAAATCTGGTGAGAGAGTGAGGCAATAGTTTTGTCCTCGATTTGATGGGAATTAACACTTGATCAAGGCTCACAAGCAGTGGAATTTCATAGCCACTGATCTAAGCTTTCCAGAACACCAAAGCATGCCAGGTTTGCAGCTTCCTAGCAGATTCTATGGCTTCTAGAGTGCTCCTTGGTAGGCTGTCCTTTTCTCACCTAGGAAGGCATCCCTTCCCTCCTCTAGAAGCTTCTGCCCCTTCCTAGATTCCTCAGCTTGCTTCTAGTAGGAGGGAAGGTGTCCAGAAGACCAAGACACCTCTAGATGCCTTGTAGGTCAAGTCACCCCTTCTAGAAGGTGTGCCACCTTCCTGGACCCTCACAGGCCTTCTAGAAACTCAAGGAGGAATTCTAGAGGTTGAGCTAGCTTCCAGGCATCTATTTTCCACCTCCCTTGAGGCAGGGCAGAATTTCATCTTGTGGGACTTGAACCCGGGCCCGTGCCTCTAGAGGTGGACACCATTAACCACTAAGCCACTAAGGCTTGTCTTTTTGGTGTTCCATTTTGGAGTCACTCCTGCCATGGTGATGAGCATCATTCCAACAATCTCCCCCTTGCGCGTCACCCATGGCAGTCGTCCATGCTCAACCTTCAACCGAAGAGCCTTTCTCCTTACTGGGAGGCGAGCTTACATTTTATTTCTCCCTCCCAATCAGCCCCATCCTTCTTGTGCAGTGCCACCTTCACGCTCCTCTTGCGCGAACCCAGTCCAAATGCCCTTGTCGGCATCGTATCTTTTTATCCTTCTTCGAACATGGCTGCTCGTGCGGGGCTGTTGAGGCGGTTGATCTTGTTTCTGTCCCCTTTCGGCGCCATCCTCTCCAAGCGCTTGCTCCCCCTCTCTTGGAGACCTTGGAGACATCGGTCAACTCCCCGCCTCCACGTCCATCTCCGGTGCTTCGGATTCTTCGTCCGAACTGGCCGGAACATATTCTGCCGGTTGCACATCCCTCGGGCGATCCTCTCCGGCTGGTGCTGCTGCGAGGACGTCACCCTCATTCACGTCCTCCGGCGTCTCCCCCTCAAGGAGTGGCATCCACTCCCCCCTCTTGGAGAGACCTGCCTCCTTGTCTGTCCAACGGCTTTTCTCCTTGAATGTGACGTCGTGACTCCGCACAATCTGCTGCCTCCTTGGGTCAAAGAGCCGATACGCCTTGCTTCCGCTCTCATATCCAAGGAAAAAACACCGACGGGTACGCGGGTCCAGCTTGCTCCGTCCCTCATGTGCCTGCACCATTGCATGTGCAACACAACCAAACGTGCGGAGGTGACCCACCGCCGGCTTCCTCCCGCTCCACACTTTTTGTGGCGTCTTCCACGCTTTGCTCTCCTTGTCCTTCAGCGGCTTGGTTGGCATGAGATTCTGTCCTTGCCGCCTCCGCCCAATACCGTTGTGTAAGGCCAGCGTCGCTCAACATGGATCGCACCATGTTAAGGATTGTGCGATTCGCTCTCTCTGCGACGCCATTCTGTTGTGGGGAGTGTGGAGTTGTTTTCTGCCACTCAATNGCATATTCACCGCCGTTGTCACTCCGGAACGCCTTCACCTTCAACTCTGTTTGCCGCTCCACATCAGCCACAAACTCTTGCATGCACGCAAGGACCTCACTCTTCCGCTTCATTGGGTAGAGGTAGAGTTTCCGGCTGTGGTCATCGATGAAGGTGAGGAAGTAGCGAGCTCCGCCGATGGAGCTCTCAAGCGGTCCACACACATCTGTGTGTACCACGGCCAGTTTTTCCGATGCACGCGTCCCCTTGGCAACAAATGGCTGCCGAGTTGATTTGCCAATGATGCATGGCTCACACACGCTCTCCTTGGTTCCATCAAGGCCGCTGATTTGGAGACCCCGCACCACTTCCCTGTTAGCCATCTCTTTCACTGTTGATGGAGAAATGTGGCAGAGTGGGCGGTGCCATAGGTCCAAATCTCCTCCATCCTTCGTTGCAAGGTTGGCGGCGTTGGACCCCACCCGGCTGCTGAGGATCTTTGCGCGTAGCAGGTACAAGTCGTCCTCCCTCTTGGCACGCGCAATCACCTCACCTTTGCCCTCTTTGCGGATGACAGCCTCCTTCTTTGTGAAGAGCACCTCAAGTCCCTTGTCGGTAAGGTGGCTGACGGAGAGCAGGTTTGCCCCAAAGTTAGGCATATGTAGCACATCGTAGATTGTGCTCGTGACAGGTTTTCCATCCACAATTGACTCAATGCGGACATTACCCTCACCGGCGGCCACATCTGTTTTTCCATGAGCCACCGTCATGCGTCTGTCCGAGGCACCGTAGGTGACAAATACCGCCTTGTTGCATTGCGTGTGGCGGCCTGATCCGGAGTCCATGACGGCAACTCCCGGATCCTTCAAGTTGGTGGAGTTGTACGCCATAAGGGCGTGCTCATCTTTCTTCCCGCCCCGCTACGACCGATCTGTTTTCTTCTTAGGACAGTTGCGCGCGTAGTGGCCCTCCTTGCCGCAGTTGAAGCACTCCCCCTTCTTGTCACCCTTCTTAGTGCCCTGTTTGGCACCCTTCCACTTGTCGCCTCGGCCTCCACTTTGAGGATGAACCGTGTAAGCTAAACTTGATGCCGCTGCACTCTCTCAACCGCCACGTCGCATCCACTCATTGCGTACGTACTCAGCAACCTTGGGAAACTTCAGCTCGTTGGAAGGCCAGCCACCAAGGACTGTGATCATGGGACTCCAACTGTCTGGCAAGGCCAGAAGGAGGATCATAGCTTGCAACTAAGAGTCGACCTCCCAACCCGTGGCCACGCACTCCGCTGCGAGGGACTCAATCTGCTGCATGATCTTCATGATGTTGTCGCCTTTGTTGGCTTGGAGGGTGACGAGCCGTTTGAAGATGAAGAGCTGGTTGGCAAGATTGCTTGACTGGTAGATGGAGCAGAGTTTTGACCATGCGTCCGCGGCCAGGGTGCATCCTTGGATGTGCCCAAGTTGTGGTGGGCATAACGCGGACACAAGGAGCGCCAACGTCTTTTTGTTGCGCTTCTTGTATGCCTCATTCACCTCAGCCGTTGCAGTCTCCTGCGGAGCAGTCTCATCACCTTTTACAAGCTCAAGCAGTCCCTTGTCTTCGAGGAAGACCTCAAACTGCCACCTTCACAAGGCAAAGCCTGTCCCATCAAACTTAAGGACAGCGCGGCTGCTCTCTTGCTCGCTGGTTGCCATGTCTTGCTGTTGGAAGCGTGAAATCAAGCTGGCTTTGAACCCCTTAGAGGCGTGGGCCCATAACCCTTTTGTTGGCCTGAGGGTGAGTGTGCACTGTGGAGGGTCCCTAGCAGTGGCTGGTTCACACCACCAACTGTTTTTGGAGAGACTGAAACTATGGAGGCAACTGGTCCCAAGGATGGCAAAATCTGGTCAGAGAGTGAGGCAATAGTTTTGTCCTCGATTTGATGGGAATTAACACTTGATCAAAGCTCACAAACAGTGGAATTTTATAGCCACTGATCTAAGCTTTCCAGAACACCAAAGCATGCCAGATTTGGAGCTTCCTAGCAGATTCTATGGCTTCTAGAGTGCTCCTTGGTAGGCTGTCCTTTTCTCACCTAGGAAGGCATCCCTTCCCTCCTCTAGAAGCTTCTGCCCCTTCCTAGATTCCTCAGCTTGCTTCTAGTAGGAGGGAAGGTGTCCAGAAGACCAAGACACCTCTACATGCCTTGTAGGTCAAGTCACCCCTTCTAGAAGGTGTGCCACCTTCCTGGACCCTCACCTGGCCTTCTAGAAACTCAAGGAGGAATTCTAGAGGTTGAGCTAGCTTCGTGGCATCTATTTTCCACCTCCCTTGAGGCAGGGCAGAATTTCATCTTGTGGGACTTGAACCCGGGCCCGTGCCTCTAGAGGTGGACACCATTAACAACTAAGCCACTAAGGCTTGTCTTTTTGGTGTTCCTTTTTGGAGTCATTCCTGCCATGGTGAGGAGCATCATTCCAACAATGACCACTGTGTTTTTGACCATGGTGTTTCTGACCACTGTGTTTCTGACCACTGTGTTTCCGGCCAGTGTGTTCCAGACCAGTGTGTTTTTTACCACGGTGTTTCTGACCAGTGTGTTTCTGAGCAGTGGGTTTCTGACCAGTGCATTTCTGACCACTGTGTTTCTGACCACTGTGTTTCTTACCACTGTGTTTCTGATCAGTGTGCTTCTGACGACTGTGTTTCTGACCACTATGTTTCTGACCACTGTGTTTATGACCAGTGTGTTTCTGACCATTGTGATTCTGACCACTGTGTTTCTGACCAGTGTGTTTCTAACCAGTTTCTTTCTGACCAGTGTGTTTCTGACCACTGTGTTGCTGACCACTGTGTATGTTACCAGTGTGTTTCTAACCACTGTGTTTCTGACCACTGTGTTTCTGACCACTGTGTTTCTGACCACTGTGTTTCAAACCACTGTGTTTTTGACCAGTGTGTTGTTGACCAGTGTGTGTTTTACCACTGTGTTTCTAACCAGTGTGTTTGTGACCAGTGTGTTTCTGACCACTGTGTTTCTGACCACTGTGTTTCAAACCACTGTGTTTTTGACCAGTGTGTTGTTGACCAGTGTGTGTTTTACCACTGTGTTTCTAACCAGTGTGTTTGTGACCAGTGAGTTTCTGACCACTCTGTTTCTGACCACAGTGTTTCTGACCACTGTGTTTCTGACCACCGTGTTTTTTAACAGTGTGTTTCTGACCATTTTCTATTTGAATGCTATATTTCTAACCACTGTGTCTCTGACCACTGTGTTTTTGAACACTGTGTTTCTGACCACTGTGTTTCTGACCACTGTGGTTCTGACCAGTGTGTTTCTAACTAGTGTGTTCCTGACCACCGTATTTTTGACTAGTGTGTTCCTGACCAGTGTGTTTCTGACCAGTGTGTTTCTGACCCGTGTGTTTCTGACCACCGTGTTT
The DNA here is from genome assembly GCA_023375785.1 of Penium margaritaceum. Lineage (NCBI taxonomy): Eukaryota > Viridiplantae > Streptophyta > Zygnematophyceae > Desmidiales > Peniaceae > Penium > Penium margaritaceum. The sequence continues at coordinate 193,183 of SZWC01000281.1, read as the reverse complement.
CTGACCACTGTGTTTATGACCACTGTGTTTCTGACCTCTGTGTTTCTGGCCACTGTGTCTACGACCACTGTTTTTCTGTCCACTGTGTTTCTGACCACTGTGTTTCTGACCACTGTGTTTCTGACCACTGTGTTTCAAACCACTATTCTCCTGACCACTGCGTTTCTGATCACTGTGTTTCTGACCACTGTGTTTCTGACCATTGTGTTTCTGACCAGTGTGTTTCTGACCACTGTGTTTCTCACCACGGTGCATCTGACCACTGTGTTTCTGACGAGTGTGTTTCTGACCACTGTGTTTCTGATCACTGTGTTTCTGACCACTGTGTTTCTGACCATTGTGTTTCTGACCAGTGTGTTTCTGACCACTGTGTTTCTCACCACGGTGCATCTGACCACTGTGTTTCTGACGAGTGTCTTACTGGCCACTGTGTTTCTGACCAGTGTGTTTCTGACCAGTGTGTTTCTGACCACTGTGTTTCTGACCACCGTGTTTCTGACAAGTGTGTTTTTGACCAATGTGTTTCTGACCACTGTGTTTCTGACCAGTGTGTTTCTGACCAGTGTGTTTCTGACCACTGTGTTTCTGACCACCGTGTTTCTGACAAGTGTGTTTTTGACCAATGTGTTTCTGACCACTGGGTTTCTGATCACTGTGTGTCTGACCACTGTATTTCTGACCAGTGTGTTTATGACCTCTGTATTTTCGACCAGTATGTTTCTGACCAGTGTGTTTCTGACTACTGTGTTTCTGATTAGTGTGTTTACGACCACTGTGTTTCTGACCAGTGTGTTTTGGACCAGTTTGTTTCTGACCACTGGTTCTCTGACCAGTGAGTTTCTGACCACAATTTTCATGACCACTGTGTTTCTGACCACTGCGTTTCTGGACAGTGTGTTCCTGACCAGTGTCTTTTTTACAACTGTGTTTCTGACCACTGTGTTTCTGACGAGTGTGTTCCTGACCAGTGTGTTTCTGACCAGTGTGTTTCTGACCCATGTGTTTCTGACCACTATGTTTCTGACCACTGTGTTTCTGACCACTGTGTTTCTGACGAGTGTGTTCCTGACCAGTGTGTTTCTGACCAGTGTGTTTCTGACCCATGTGTTTCTGACCACTGTGTTTCTGACCACTGTGTCTCTGACCACTATGTTTCTGACCAATGTTTTTCTGACACTGTGTTTCGGACCACTATGTTTCTGACCACTGTGTTTCTGACCACTGTGTTTCTGACCACTGTGTTTCTGACCACTGTGTCTATGACCACTGTGTTTCTGACCACTGTGTTTCTGACCACTGTGTTTCTGACCACTGTGTTTCTGACCACTGTGTTTCTGACCACTGTGTTTCTGACCACTGTGTCTATGACCACTGTGTTTCTGACCACTGTGTTTCTGACCACTGTGTTTCTGACCACTGTGTTTCGGACCACTGTGTTTGCTACCACTGCGTTTTTGACCACTGTGTTTCTGAACTGTGTTTCTGACCACTGTGTTTCTGACCACAGTGATTCTAACCACTGTGTTTCTGACCAGGGTGTTTCTGATCAATGTGTTTCTGACCACTGTGTGTCTGACCACTGTTGTTCTGACCAGTGTGCTTTTGACCACTGTGTTTCTGACCACTGAGTTTCTAACCACTGTGTTTCTGACGGGTGTTTTTCTGATCACTGTGTTTTTGACCAGCGTGTTTTTGACCAGTGTGTTTCTGACCACTGTGTTTCTGGCCACTGCGTTTCTGACAAGTGTGTTTCTGACCACTGTGTTTCTGACGGGTGTTTTTCTGATCACTGTGTTTTTGACCAGCGTGTTTTTGACCAGTGTGTTTCTGACCACTGTGTTTCTGGCCACTGCGTTTCTGACAAGTGTGTTTCTGACCACTGTGTTTCTGACCACTGTGTTTCTGACCAGTATGTTTCTGACCACTGTATTTCTGACAAGTGTGTTTATTGCCTCTGTGTTTCTGACCAGTGTGTTTCTGACCAGTGTGTTTCTGACTACTCTGTTTCTGACCAGTGTGTTTACGACCACTGTGTTTCTAACCGGTGTGTTTTGAACCAGTGTGTTTCTGACC
>SZWC01000281.1:149150-166800 GCA_023375785.1 Penium margaritaceum | reverse complement strand
TGTTTGTGACCAGTGTGTTTCTGACCACTGTGTTGCTGACCACTGTGTATCTTAACTGTGTGTTTCTGACCACTGTGTTTCTGACCACCGTGTTTCTGACCACTGTGTTTCTGACCACTATGTTTCTGACCACTGTGTTTTTTACCAGTGTGTTTCTGACCAGTTTGTTTTTGAATACTGTGTTTCTGACCACTGTGTCTCTGACCACTGTGTTTCTGATCACTGTGATTCTGACCACAGTGTTTCTGACCACTGTGGTTCTGACCAGTGTGTTTCTGACTAGTGTGTTTCTGACCACTGTGTTTCTGACCTGTGTGTTTCTGACCAGTGTGTTTCTGACCACCGTGTTTCTGACCACTGCGTTTCTGACCACTGTGTTTCTGACCAGTGTGTTTCTTACACTGTGTTTCTGACCACTGTGTTTCTGACCACTGTGTTTCTGACCACTGTGTAGCTGACCACTGTATTTTTGACCACTTTGTTCCTTACCACTGTGTTTCTGACCACTGTGTTTCTGACCACTGTGTCTATGACCACTGCGTTTCTGACCACTGTGTTTCTGACCACTGTGTTTCTGACCACTGTGTTTCTGACCACTGTGTTTTTTACCAGTGCGTTTCTGACCAGTGTGTTTTTTACCACTGTGTTTCTGACCAATGTGTTTGTGACCAGTGTGTTTCTGACCACTCTGTTTCTGACCACTGTGTTTCTGAGAACTGTGTTTCTGACCACTGTTTTTTTTACCAGTGTGTTTCTGACCAGTGTGTTTATGACCACTGTGTTTCTGACCACTGTGTTTCTGACCAGTGTGTTTCTGACCATTGTGTTTATGACCACTGAGTTTCTGACAACTGTGTTTCTGACCAGTGTGTTTCTTACCACTGTGTTGACCGGTGTGTTTCTGACCAGTGTGTTTATGACCACTGTGTTTCTGACAAGTGTATTTCTGACCACTGCTTTTCTGAGCGATGTGTTTCTGACCATTGTGTTTCTGACCACCGTGTTTCTGACCACTGTGTTTCTCACCACTGTGTTTCTGACTGCTGTGTTTCTGACCACAGTGTTTCTGACCACTGTGTTTCTGACTACTGTCTTTCTGACCACTATGGTTCTGACCAGTGTGCTTCTAGCTAGTGTGTTTCTGACCACTGTGTTTCTGACCAATGTGTTTCTGACCAGTGTGTTTCTGACCAGTGTGTTTCTGACCCGTGTGTTTCTGACCACCGTTTTTCTGACCACTGTGTTTCTGACCACCGTGCTTCTGACAAGTGTATTTCTGACCACTGTGTTTCTGACCACTGTATTTCTGACCACTGTGTTTCTGACCACTGTGTTTCTTACCACTGCGTTTCTGACCAGTGTGTTTCTGACCACTGTGTTTCTGATCACTGTGTTTCCGACCACTGTGTTTCTGACGAGAGAGTTTCTGACCACTGTGTTTCTGACCAGTGTGTTTTTTACCAGTGTGTTTCTGACCACTGTGTTTCTGACCACTGTGTTTCTGACAAGTGTGTTTGTGACCACTGTGTTTCTGACCACTGTGTTTCTGACAAGTGAGTTTCTGACCACTGTGTTTCTGACCAGTGTGTTTTTTACCAGTGTGTTTCTGACCACTGTGTTTCTGACCACTGTGTTTCTGACAAGTGTGTTTGTGACCACTGTGTTTCTGACCGCTGTGTTTCTGACCACTATGTTTCTGACCACTGTATTTCTGACCACTGTATTTCTGACCAGTGTGTTTCTGACTACTGTGTTTCTGACCACTGTGCTTCCGACCACTGTGTTTTTGACCGGTGTGTTTTGGACCAGTGTGTTTATGACCACTGTGTTTCTGACCAGTGAGTTTCTGAGCACCTTCTTCCTGACCACTGTGTTTCTCACCACTTTGTTTCTGACCACTGAGTTCTGACCACCATGTTTCTGACCAGTGTGTTTCTTTCCAGTGTCTTTTTTACCACTGTGTTTCTGACCAGTGTGTTTTTGACGAGTGTGTTTCTGACCAGTGCGTTTCTGACCACTGTGTTTCTGACCACTTTGTTTCTCACCGGTGTGTTTATGACCATCGTGTTTCTGACCAGTGTGTTTCTGATCTGTGTGTTTCTGACCACTGTGTTTCTAACCAGTGTGCTTCCGACCAGTGTGTTTCTGACTAGTGTGTTTCTGATCAATCTGTTTCTGACCAACGTGTTTCTTACAACTGTGTTTCTAACCACTGTGTTTCTGACCACTGTGTTTCTTACCACTGTGTTTCTGACCACTGTGTTTCTTACCAGTGTATTTCTGACCAGTTTTTTATGACCATTGTGTTTGTGACCACTGTGTTTCTGACCAGTGTGTTTCTGAAAACTGTGTTTCTGACCAGTGTGTTTATGATCTGTGTGTTTCTGACCAGTTTTTTATGACCATTGTGTTTGTGACCACTGTGTTTCTGACCAGTGTGTTTCTGAAAACTGTGTTTCTGACCAGTGTGTTTATGATCTGTGTGTTTCTGACCACGGAGTTTCTGACTTACTGTGTTTCTGACAAGTTTTTTCTGACCGTTGTGTTTCAGACAACCGTGTATCTGACCACAGTGTTTCTGACCATTGTATTTCTGACCACTGTGTTTCTGACCAGTGTGTTTCTGACAACTCTGTTTGAGACCACCGTGTTTCTGACCACTGTGTTTCTGACGAGTGTCTAACTGACCACTGTGTTTCTGACCAGTGTGTTTCTTACCATTTTGTTTCTGACCATGGTGTTTCGGACCACTGTGTTTCTGACCACTGTGTTTCTGACCACTTTGTTTCCGACCGCTGCGTTTCTGACCACAGTGTTTCTGACCAGTGTGTTTATGACCACTGTGTTTCTGACCACTCTGTTTCTGAATTCTGTGTTTCTGACCACTGTGTCTCTGACCACTGCGTTTCTGACCGCTGTGTTTCTGACCATTGTGTTTCTGACCACTGTGTTTCTGACCACTCTGTTTCTGAATTCTGTGTTTCTGACCACTGTGTCTCTGACCACTGCGTTTCTGACCGCTGTGTTTCTGACCATTGTGTTTCTGACCACTGTGATTCTGACCAGTGTGTTTCTGACTAGTGTGTTTCTGACCTCTGTGTTTCTTACCAGTGTGTTCCTGACCAGTGTGTTTCTGACCAGTGTGTTTCTGACCCGTGTGTTTCTGACCACCGTGTTTCTGACCACTGTGTTTCGGACCACTGTGTTTCTGACCAATGTGTTTCTTACACTGTGTTTCTGACCACCGTGTTTCTGACCACTGTGTTTCTGACCACTGTGTAGCTGACCAAAGTATTTATGACCAATGTGTTTCTGACCACTGTGTTTCTGACCACTGTGTTTCTGACCACAGTCTCTATGACCACTGTGTTTCTGACCACTGCGTTTCTGACCACTGTGTTTCTCACCACTGGGTTTCTGACCACTGTGTTTCTGCCCACTGCGTTTCTGACCACTGTGTTTATGAACACTGTGTTTCTGACCACTGTGTTTCTGACCACAGTGTTTCTAACCACTGTGTTTCTGACCACTGTGTTTCTGATCACTGTGTTTCTGACTACTGGGTTTCTGACCACTGTCTTTCTCACCACTGGGTTTCTGACCACTGGGTTTCTTACGAGTGTGTTTCTGACCACTGTGTTTCTGACCAGTGTGTTTTTTACCATTGTGTTTCTGACCAGTGTGTTTCTGACCATTGTTTTTCTGACAAGTGTGTTTCTGACAACTATGTTTCTGACCACCGTGTTTCTGACCACTGTGTTTCTGACCAGTGTGTTTTTTACCATTGTGTTTCTGACCAGTGTGTTTCTGACCATTGTTTTTCTGACAAGTGTGTTTCTGACAACTATGTTTCTGACCACCGTGTTTCTGACCACTTAATTTCTGATCACTGTATTTCTGACCAGTGTGTTTAAGACCTCTGTGTTTCTGACCAGTGTGTTTCTGACCAGTGTGTTTTTGACCGGTGTGTTTTTTACCAGTGTGTTTCTGACCAGTGTGTTTCTGACCAGTACGTTTCTGACCACGTTTTTCATGACCACTGTTTTTCTGACCACTGTGTTTCTGACCAATGTGTTTCTGACCACTGTGTTTCCGGCCAGTGTGTCATTTACCAGTGTCATTTGTACCACTGTGTTTCTGACGAGTCTGTCTCTGACCAGTGCGTTTCTGACCACTATGTTTCTGACCACTGTCTTTCTTACCACTGCTTTTCTAACCACTGTGTTTCTGACCACTGTGTTTCTGATCACTGTGTGTCTGACCACTGTGTTTCTGACCACTGTGTTTCTGACCAGTGTGTTTCTGACCACTGTGTTTCTGAACACTGTGTTTTTGACCACTGTGTTTCTGACGAGTGTCTAACTGACCACTGTGTTTCTGACCAGTGTGTTTCTGACCACTGTGTTTCTGACGAGTGTGTTTCTGACCAGTGTGTTTCTGACCACTCTGTTTGTGACCACTCTGTACCTGACCACTGTGTTTCTGACCACTGTGTCTCTGACCAGTGTGTTTCTGACCACTGTGTTTCTGACGAGTGTGTTTCTGACCAGTGTGTTTCTGACCCGTGTGTTTCTGACCACCGTGTTTCTGACCACTTTGTTTCTGATCACTGTATTTCTGACCAGTGTGTTTAAGACCTCTGTGTTTCTGACCAGTGTGTTTCTGATCACTGTGTTTCTCACCACTGTGTTTCTGACCACTGTGTTTTTTACCACTGTGTTTCTGACCACTGTGTTTCTGACTACTGTGTTTCTGACCACTGTGTTTCTGACCACTGTGATTCTGACCACTGTGTTTCTGACCAGTGTGTTCCTGACACTGTGCTTCTGACCACTTTGTTTCTGACCACTGTGTTTCTGAAGACTGTGTTTGTCACCACCGTGTTTCAGAATACTGTGTTTCTGACCACTGTGTGTCTGACCACTGTGTTTTTGAGCACTCTGTTTCAGACCACTGTGTTTCTGAGCACTGTGTTTCTGACTACTGTGGGTCTGACCAGTGTGTTTCTGACTAGTGTGTTTTTGACCACTGTGTTTCTGACCAGTGTGTTTCTGACCAGTGTTTTTTCTGACCAGTGTGTTTCTGACCTATGTGTTTCTGACCACCGTGTTTCTGACCACTGTGTTCCTCACCACTGTGTTTCTGACAAGTGTATTCCTGACCACTGTGTTTCTGACCACTGTGTTTCTGACCACTGTGTTTCTGACCAATGTGTTTCTGACCACAGTGTTTTTGACCACTGTGTTTCTTACCACTGTGTTTCTGACCAGTGTGTTTCTGACCACTGTGTTTCTGACCACTGTGCTTATGACCACTGTGTTTCTGACGGGTGTGTTTTTGACTATTGTGTTTCTGACCGGTGTGTTTTAGACCAGCGTGTTTCTAACCACTGTGTTTCTGAGCGCTGTGTTTCTGACAAGTGTGTTTCTGACCACTGTGTTCCTGACCATTGTGTTCCTGACTACTATGTTTTGAACCACTGCATTTCTGACCAGTGTGTTTATGACCTCTGTGTTTCTGACCAGTGTGTTTCTGACCGGTGTATTTCAAACTACTGTGTTTCTGACCGGGGTGTTTCTGACGAGTTGTTTATGACCATTGTGTTTCTGACCACTGTGTTTCTGACCAGCGTGTTTCTGACCAGTTGTTTATGACCATTGTGTTTATGTCCACTGTGTTTCTGACCAGTGGTTTTTTTACCGTTGTGTTTTTAACCAGTGTGTTTATGAACAGTGTGTTTCTGACCACGGAGTTTCTGACCACTGTGTTTCTGACAAGTGTGTTTCTGACCACTGTGTTTCTGACCACTGTGTTTCTGACTATTGTGTTTCTGACCACTGTGCTTCTGACGAGAGTATTTCTGACTACTGTGTTTCTGACCACTGTGTTTCTGACCAGTGTGTTTCTGACCACTCTGTTTGTGACCACTCTGTATCTGACCACTGTGTTTCTGACTATTGTGTTTCTGACCACTGTGCTTCTGACGAGAGTATTTCTGACTACTGTGTTTCTGACCACTGTGTTTCTGACCAGTGTGTTTCTGACCACTCTGTTTGTGACCACTCTGTACCTGACCACTGTGTTTCTGACCACTGTGTTTTTGACACTATATTTCTGACCACTGTGTTTCTGACCACTGTGTTTCTGACCACTGTGTTTCTGACCCGTGTTCTTCTGACCACTGTGTTTCTGACCACTGTGTTTTTGACACTATATTTCTGACCACTGTGTTTCTGACCACTGTGTTTCTGACCACTGTGTTTCTGACCCGTGTTCTTCTGACCACTGTGTTTCATACCATTGTGTTTATGATCAGTGTGTTTCTGACCACTGTGTTTCTGACTCTGTGTTTCTGACAAGTGTGTTTCGGACCACTTTGTTTCTAACCACTGTGTTTCTGACCACAGTGTTTCTGAACACTGTATTTCTGACCAGTGTGTTTCTGACATCTGTGGTTCTAACCATTGTGTTTCTGACCAGTGTGTTTCTGACTAATGTGTTTCTGACCAGTGTATTTCCGACCATTGTGTTTCTTACCAGTGTGTTTTTGACCAGTATGTTTCCAACCACAGTGATCCTGACCAGTGAGTTTCTGACCACATTGTTCCTGACCACTTTGTTTCTGACCACTCTGTTTCTGACCACTGTGTTTCTGACCACTGTGTTTCTGACCAGTGTGTTTCTGACCAGTATGTTTCTGACTAATGTGTTTCTGACCAGTGTGTTTCCGACCATTGTGTTTCTTACCAGTGTGTTTTTGACCAGTGTGTTTCTGACCACAGTGATTCTGACCAGTGAGTTTCTGACCACTCTGTTTCTGACCACTGTGTTTCTGACCAGTGTGTTTCTGACCACAGTGATTCTGACCAGTGAGTTTCTGACCACTCTGTTTCTGACCACTGTGTTTCTAACTACTGCGTTTCTGACCACTGTGTTTCTGACCACTCTGTTTCTGACCACTGTGTTTCTGGCCAGTGTGTTTCTGACCACTGTGTTTTTGACCAGTGTGTTTCAGACAACTGTGTTTCTGACCACTGTGTTTTGACCAGTGTGTTTCTGACCACGATGTTTCTGACATCTGTGTTTCAAACCACTGTGTTTCTGACCACTGTGTTTCTGAACACTGTGTTTCTGACCACTGTGTTTCTGACCACTGTGTTTTTTACCAGTGTGTTTATGACCAGTGTGTTTCTGACCAGGGTGTTTCTGACCAATGTGCTTCTAACCACTGTGTTTCTGACCACTGTGTTTCTGACCACTGTGTTTTTGACCAGTGTGTTTCTGACCACTGTGTTTCTAACCAATGTGTTTCTGACCACTGTGTTTCTAACCAGTGTATTTCTGGCCAGTGTGTTTCTGACCACTTTGTTTCTGACCACTGTGTTTCTGACCACTGTGTTTCTGACCACTGTGTTTCTGACCACAATGTTTCTGACCACTGTGTTTTTTACCTGTGTGTTTCTGACCAGTGTGTTTTTTACCACTGTGTTTCTGACCAGTGTGTTTGTGACCAGTGTGTTTCTGACCACTCTGTTTCTGACCACTGTGTTTCTGACCACTGTGTTTCTGACCACTGTGTTTCTGACCAGTGTGTTTTTTACCACTGTGTTTCTGACCAGTGTGTTTGTGACCAGTGTGTTTCTGACCACTCTGTTTCTGACCACTGTGTTTCTGACCACTGTGTTTCTGACCACTGTGGTTTTTACCAGTGTGTTTCTGACCAGTGTGTTTATGACCATTGTGTTTCTGACCACTGTTTTTCTGACCACTGTATTTCTGACCACTGTGTTTTTTATCACGGTGTTTCTGACCACTGTGTTTCTGAACATGATGTTTCTGACCTCTGTGTTTCTGACCATCGTGTTTCTGACCACTATGTTTGTGACCACTGTGTTTCTGAACATTGTGTTTCTGACCAGTGCGTTTCTGACCAGTGTTTTTCTTACCACTGTGTTTCTGACCACTGTGTTTCTGACCACTGTGCTTCTGACCACTGTGCTTCTGACCACTGTGTTTCTGACCACTGTGTTTCTGACCACTGTGTTTCTGACCACCGTGTTTCTGACCACCATGTTTCTGACCACGGTGTTTCTGACCACTGTGTTTCTGACCACTGTGTTTCTGACCACTGTGTTTCTGACCACCGTGTTTCTGACCACCATGTTTCTGACCACGGTGTTTCTGACCACTGTGTTTCTGACCGCTGTGTTTCTGACCACAGTGTTTCTGACCAGTGTTTTTCTGACCACTTTGTTTCTCACCACTGTGCTTCTGACCACTGTGTTTCTGATCACTGTGTTTCTGAACACTGTGTTTCTGACCACTGTGACTCTGACCACTGTGTTTCTGACCACTGTGTTTGTGACCACTGTGTTTCTGACCACTGTGGTTCTGACCAGTGTTTTTCTGACTAGTGTGTTTCTGACCACTGTGTTTCTGACCAGTGTGTTCCTGACCAGCGTGTTTCTGACCAGTGTGTTTCTGACCCTTGTGTTTCTGACCACCGTGTTTCTGACCAGTGTGTTTCTGACCAGTGTGTTTCTGACCAATATGTTTCTGACCACTGTGTTTCTGACCACTGTGTTTCTGACCACTGTGTTTCGGACCACTGTGTTTCTGACCACTGTATTTCTGACCACTTTGTTTCTGACCATTGTGTTTCTGACCACTGTGTTTCTGACCACTGTGTTTCTGACCACTGTGTCTCTGACCACTGTGTTTCTGACCACTGTGTTTCTGTCCACTGTGTTTCTGACCACTGTGTTTCTGACCACTGTGTTTCTGACCACTGCGTTTCTGACCACTGTGTTTCTGAACACTGTGTTTCTGACCACTGTGTTTCTGACCACTGTGTTTCTAACCACCGTGCTTCTGTCTACCGTGTTTCTGATCACTGTGTTTCTGACCACTGTATTTCTGACCACTGTGTTTCTGACCAGTGTGTTTCTGACCACTGTGTTTCTTACCACTGTGTTTCTGACCACTGTGTTTCTGACGAGTGTGTTTCTGACCACTGTGTTTCTGACCAGTGTGTTTTTGACCAGTGTGTTTCTGACCATTGTGTTTCTGACCAGTGTGTTTCTGACCACTGTGTTTCTGCCCACTGTGTTTCTGACCAGTGTGTTTCTGACTACTGTGTTTCTGACCAGTGTGTTTACGACCACTGTGTTTCTGACCGGTGTGTTTTGGACCAGTGTGTTTCTGACCACTGTGTTTCTGCCCACTGTGTTTCTGACCAGTGTGTTTCTGACTACTGTGTTTCTGACCAGTGTGTTTACGACCACTGTGTTTCTGACCGGTGTGTTTTGGACCAGTGTGTTTCTGACCACTGTGTTTCTGCCCACTGTGTTTCTGACCAGTGTGTTTCTGACTACTGTGTTTCTGACCGGTATGTTTCTGACCAGGGTGTTTCTGACCTGTGTGTTTCTGACCACCGTGTTTCTGACCACCATGTTTCTGACCACGGTGTTTCTGACCACTGAGTTTCTGACGACCGTGTTTCTGACCACCGTGTTTCTTACTACTGTGTTTCTTACCACTGTGTCTCTGACCACTGTGTTTCTGACCACTCTGTTTCAGACCACTGTGTTTCTGACCACTGTGTTTCGGACCACTGTGTTTCTGACCACTGTATTTCTGACCACTGTGTTTCTGACCATTGTGTTTCTGACCACTGTGTTTCTGACCACTGTGTTTCTGACCACTGTGTTTCTGACCACTGTGTTTCTGACCACGGTGTTTCTGACCACTGTGTTTCTAACCACTGTGTTTTTGACCACTGCGTTTCTGACCACTGTGTTTCTGAACACTGTGGTTCTGACCACTGTGTTTCTGACCACTGTGTTTCTGATCACTGTGTTTCTGAAAACTGTGTTTATGACCACTGTGTTTCTGACCACTGTGCTTTTGACCACGTTGTTGACGAGTGTGTTTCTGACCACTGTGTTTCTGACCATTGTGTGTTTGCCCAATGTGTTTGTGACCACTGTGTTTCTGACCAGTGTGTTTCTGACCACTGTGTTTCTGACCAGTGTGTTTCTGACCAGTGTGTTTCTGACTACTGTGTTTCTGACCAGTGTGTTTACGACCAATGTGTTTCTGACCGGAGTGTTTTGGACCAGTGTGTTTCTGACCACTGTGTTTCTGACCAGTGAGTTTCTGACCACATTTTTCCTGACCACTGTGTTTCTGACCACTGTGTTTCTGACCACTCTGTTTCTGACCACTGTGTTTCCGACCAGTGTGTTCCTGACCAATGTCTTGTTTACCACTGTTTTTCTGACCAGTGTGTTTCTGACCAGTGTGTTTCTTACCAATGTGTTTCTGACCACTGTGTTTCTTACCACTGTGTTTCTTACCACAGTGTTTCTCACCACTGTGTTTCTGACCACTGTGTTTCTGAACACTGTGTTTCTGACCACTGTCTTTCTGACGACTGTGTTTCTGACCACAGTGTTTCTGAATATTGTGTTTCTTACCACTGTTTCTCTGACCACTGTGTTTCTGACCACTCTGTTTCAGACCACTGTGATTCTGACCACTGTGTTTCTGACCACTGTGGTTCTGACCAGTGTGTTTCTAACTAGTGTGTTTCTGACTACTGTGTTTCTGACCAGTATGTTTCTGACCAGGGTGTTTCTGACCTGTGTGTTTCTGACCACCGTGTTTCTGACCACTGTGTTTCTGACCACTGTGTTTCTGACAAGTGTATTCCTGACCACTGTGTTTCTAACCACTGTGTTTCTGACCACTGTGTTTCTGACCTCTATGTTTCTGACCAATGTGTTTCTGACACTGTGATTCTGACCACTGTGTTTCTAACCACTGTGTTTCTTACCACTGTGTTTCTGACCACTGTATTTCTGACCACTGTATTTCTGACCACTGTGTTTCTGACCACTGTGTTTCTAACCACTGTGTTTCTGACCACTGTGTTTCTGACACTGTGATTCTGACCACTGTGTTTCTAACCACTGTGTTTCTTACCACTGTGTTTCTGACCACTGTATTTCTGACCACTGTATTTCTGACCACTGTGTTTCTGACCACTGTGTTTCTAACCACTGTGTTTCCGACCACTGTGTTTCTGACCACTGTGTTTCTGACCACTGTGTTTCTGACCACTGTGTTACTTACCACTGTGTTTCTGACCACTGCGTTTCTGACCACTGTGTTTCTGAACACTGTGTTTCTGACCACTGTGTTCCTGACTACTGTGTTTCTGACCACTGTGTTTCTGAAAACTGTGTTTCTGACCACTGTGGTTGTTACCACTGTGTTTCTGACCACTGTGTTTCTTACCACTATGTTTATGACCACTGTGTTTCTCGCCACTGTGTTTCTGACCACTGTGTTTCTGACCAGTGTGTTTCTGACCACTATGTTTCTGGCCACTGTGCTTATGACCACTGTGTTTCTGATGAGTGTGTTTCTGACCACTGTGTTTTTGACCAGTGTATTTTTGACCAGTGTGTTTCTGACCACTGTGTTTCAGACCGCTGTGTTTCTGACAAGTGTGTTTCTGACCACCGTGTTTCTTTCCACTCTGTTTCTGACCACTATGTTTCTGACCACTTTATTTCTGACCAGTGTGTTTATGACCTCTGTGTTTCTGACCAGTGTGTTTCTGACCAGTGTGTGTTGGACCAGAGTGTTTCTGACCACAGTGTTTCTAACCAGTAAATTTCGTGTTGGCCTGAGGGTGAGTGTGCACCCTGGAGGGTCCCTAGCAGTGGCTGTTTCACACCACCAACAGTTTTTGGAGAGACTGAAACTGTGGAGGCAACTGGTTCCAAGGATGGCAAAATCTGGTCAAAGAGTGAGGCAACTGTTTTTGGCCTCAATTGGATGGGAATTAACACTTGATGAAGGCTCAAAAGCAGTGACATTTCATAGCCACTGATATAAGCTTTCCAGAACACGAAAGCATGCCAGATTTGGAGCTTCCTAGCAGATTCTATGGCTTCTAGAGTGCTCCTTGGTAGGCTGTCCTTTTCCCACCTAGGAAGGCATCCCTTCCCTCCTCGAGAAGCTTCTGCCCCTTCCTAGATTCCTCAGCTTGCTTCTCGTAGGAGGGAAGGTGTCCACAAGATCAGGACACCTCTAGATGCCTTGTAGGAAAAGTTACCCCTTCTAGAAGGTGTGCCACCTTCCTGGACCATCACCTGGCCTTCTAGAATCTTCAAGAGGAACTCTAGAGGTTGAGATAACTTCCTGGCATCTATTTTGCACCTCCCTTGAGGCAGGGCATATTTTCATCTTTTGGGACTTAAACCCGGGCCCCTGCCTCTAGAGGTCGACACCATTAACCACTAAGCCACTAAGGCTTGTCTTTTTGGTGTGCCTTTTTGGAGTCACTCCTGCCATGGTGAGGAGCATCATTCCAANTCTATGTTCAGCGTGCAATTCAAGAGGCTTGGGAAAGCCCAAGCTCCATACAAGTAGCATCATGCCTGTCCTTGGGTTGCGCCTTTATCATGGCATCAGCAAGCATGTGCTTTGTGCCGCAATGCACAAGCACCACATCACCCTTTGCAACAAGGTCTCATGCAAAGTGAAGCCGGATCTCTATGTGCTTGGTCCTCCGGTGTGGCACAGGGTTCTTGGTGAGGCGGATGGCACTCATGTTGTCAACATTGAGTGCCGTTGGCTTCTTTTGCGGCACCCCAATCTCCTTGAGCAATCGCTACAGCCATAGTGCCTCCTTTGCGGCTTCCGCAAGTGCTATATACTCCGCCTCAGTGCTGGATAGAGCCACACTTTCCTGCTTCCGGCTTGCCCAAAACACCGTTGCACCACCAAGCACAAAAGCATAGCCTGATGTTCACTTGCGATCATCAACGTCACCTGCCCAGTCAGCGTCTGAGTAGCCAACCAACTCGAGGGAGTCAGTCTGCTCTCCCCCTCCAAACACAAGTCGCGAATGTGTCGTTGCGTTCAAGTAGCGGAGGATACTCTTCACTGCTTGCCAATGTAGCGGTCCCGGATCAGCAACATAGCGGCTCACTTGTCCTTCAGCAAAGGCAAGGTCAGGCCGCGTCGCCACCATGGCATACATTATGCTGCCAACTGCGGACTGGTAGGCTACTCTAGCCATCTGCGCCTTCTCGTCCTCCGTGCTTGGGCCCATGCTCAAGCTCATCTCACATGTCGTTGTCATAGGTGTGCGGATAGAGTTGCAATCCTCCATGTAGTAGCGGCGGAGCACCTCTTGTACATATTTTTCTTGGCCCATCTCCAGCGTGCATGCTTTCCGGTCCCTCTTGATGGCGATGCCAAGGTAATACTCAAGCTCGCCCATGGTTGTCATCTTGAACCGGCCGCCAAGCTGTTGCTTCAGGCTCTTGAGCTCCCCCTCATCCGAAGACACAAGGATGAGGTCATCCACGTAGAGGACGACAATTTGGTGGAGTCCTGGCTGATTACGCACGTACACGCTGTGATCGGCCTCGCACCGCTTGAAGCCAAGCTCACCCATGAAACTATCCATCTTGAGGTACCACATGAGCGGAGCTTGCTTCAGTCCATAGAGCGCCCTGCGAAGCCGGCACACCTTCCCTTGCGGCGCATCCACCCCCTCTGGCACCTCCATATAGACTTCCTTGTCCAGGTCGCCATTGAGGAACGCGGTTTTCACGTCCATTTGGTGGATTTCGTAGTCGCGTGCCGCTGCCACCGAGAGGATAGTACGGATGGAGGCAAACTTGGCAACTGGTGCAAAGGTCTCGTCGTAGTGCTCCCCTTTTCTCTGGGCATATCCTTTCGCCACCACCCGCGCCTTGTACCGCTCCACCTTCCCCTCCTTTGTGAGCTTCTTCCGGAAGATCCACTTGGAGCCGATGATTTTCTCGTCCTCCGGCTGGTCAACCAGTTCCCAAGTGCCGTTCTCCTCGTGGGAGGCAAGCTGAGATTTTATTTCTCCCTTCCACTCAGCCCCATCCTTCCGCTGCAGTGCCTCCTTTACAGATTGAGGCTCCTCTTGCGTGAAGAAGGCTTGTGCAAACCCAGTCCAAATGCCCTTGTTGGCATCATACCTTTTTGTCCTTCTTCGCACATGGTTACTCGTGAGGGGCTCTTGAGGCGGTTGTTGTTGTTGCTGTCCCCTTCTACCGCCATCCTCTCCAAGCGCCTGCTCCCCCTCTCTTAGAGACCTTGGAGACATCTATTCACTCCCCACCTCCACGTCCATCTTCGGTGCCTCGGATTCCTCATCCGAACTGGCCGGAATAAAGTGGAGTTGTTTTCTGCTACTCAATCCCCTTGCTCTTCATCCACCCAAGGCATCCCGCATACTCACCGCCGTTGTCACTCCGGAACGCCTTAACCTTCAACTCTGTTTGCCACTCCACATCAGCCACAAACTCTTGCATGCACGCAAGGACCTCACTCTTCCGCTTCATTGGGTAGAGGTAGAGTTTCCGGCTGTGGTCATCGATGAAGGTGAGGAAGTAGCGAGCTCCGCCGATGGAGCTCTCAAGCGGTCCACACACATCTGTGTGTACCACGGCCAGTTTTGCCGATGCACGCGTCCCCTTGGTGACCAACGGCTGCCAATTTGATTTGCCAATGATGCATGGCTCACACACGGTCTCCTTGGTTCCATCAAGGCCGCTGATTTGGAGACCCCGCACCACTTCCCTCTTAGCCATCTCCTTCACTGTTGATGGAGAAATGTGGCAGAGTCGGCGGTGCCATAGGCCCAGGTCTCCTCCGTCCTTCGTTGCAAGATTGGCGTTGTTGGACCCCACCCGGCTGCTGAGGATCTTCGCGCGTAGCAGGTACAAGTCCTCCTCCTTCTTGGCATGCGCAATCACCTCACCTTTGCCCTCTTTGCGGATGACGGCCTCCTTCTTTGTGAAGAGCACCTATAGTCCCTTGTCGGTAAGGCGGCTGACGGAGAGCAGGTTTGCCCCAAAGTTAGGCATATGCAGCACAACGTAGATTGTGCTCGTGACAGGTTTTCCATCCACAATTGACTCAATGCGGACGTTACCCTCACCGGCGGCCACCTCTGTTTTCCATTGGCCACCGTCATGCGTCTCTCCAATGCGTCGCATGTGACAAATGCCGCCTTGTTGCATTGCGTGTGGCGGCCTGATCCGGAGTCGATGACAACAACTCCCGGAACCTTCAAGTTGGGGGAGTTGTACGCCATAAGGGCGATCACATCTTTTGTCCCACCCCGCTGCGACCGATCTGTTTTCTTCTTGGGACAGTTGCGCGCGTAGTGGCCCTCCTTGCCGTATATGAAGCACTCCCCCTTCTTGTCACCCTTTTTAGTGCCCTGTTTGGCACCCTTCCACTTGTCGCCTCGGCCTACACTTTGAGGATGAACTGTGTAAGCTGAAGTTGATGCTGCTGCATTGTCTCGACCGACATGTCGCATCCACTCATTGCGCACGTACTGAGCGACCTTCGGGTACTTCAGCTCGTCGGAAGGCCAGCCACCAAGGACTGTGATCATGGGACTCCAACTGTCTGGCAAGGCCAGAAGGAGGATCATAGCTTGCAACTGAGAGTCGACCTCCCAATCCGTGGCCACGCACTCCGTTGCGAGCGACTCAATCTGCTGCATGATCTCCATGATGTTGTTGCCTTCGTTGGCTTGGAGGGTGACGGGCCGTTTGAAGATGAAGAGCTCATTGCCAAGGTTGCTTGTCTGGTAGATGGAGCAGAGTTTTGACCATGCGTCCACAGCCAGGGTGCATCCTTGGATGTGCCCAAGTTGTGTTGGGCATAACGCGGACACAAGGAGCGCCAATGCCTTTTTGTTGCGCTACTTGTATGCCTCCTTCACCTCAGCCATTGCAGTCTCCGGCGGAGCAGTCTCATCAGCTTTTACGAGCTCAAGCAGTCCCTTGTCGTCGAGGAAGACCTCAAACTGCCACCTCCACAAGGCAAAGCATGTCCCATCAAACTTAAGGACAGCGCGGCTGCTCTCTTGCTCGCTAGTTGCCATGTCTTGCTGTTGGGGGTGTGAAATCAAGCTAGCTTTGAACCCCTTAGAGGCGTGGGCCCATAACCCTTTGTTGGCCTGAGGGTGAGTGTGCACCCTGGAGGTTCCCTAGCAGTGGCTATTTCACACCACCAACTGTTTTTGGAGAGACTGAAACTGTGGAGGCAACTGGTTCCAAGGATGGAAAAATCTGGTCAGAGAGTGAGGCAATAGTTCTTGGCCTCAATTGGATGGCAATTAACACTTGATCAAGGCTCACAAGCAGTGGCATTTTATAACCACTGATCTAAGCTTTCCAGAACACCAAAGCATGCCAAATTTGGAGCTTCCTAGCCGATTCCATGGCTTCTAGAGTGCTACTTGGTAGGCTGTCCTTTTCCCACCTAGGAAGGCATCCCTTCCCTCCTCTAGAAGCTTCTGCCCCTTCCTAGATTCCTCAGCTTGCTTCTAGTAGGAGGGAAGGTGTCCAGAAGACGAAGACACCTCTAGATGCCTTGTAGGACAAGTCACCCCTTCTAGAAGGTGTGCCACCTTCCTGGACCCTCACCTGGCCTTCTAGAATCTTAAAGAGGAACTCTAGAGGTTGAGCTAACTTCCTGGCATCTATTTTGCACCTCCCTTGAGGCAAGGCATGATCCCATCTTGTGGGACTTGAACCCAGGCCCGTGCCTCTAGAGGTGGACACCATTAACCACTAAGCCACTAAGGCTTGTCTTTTTGGTGTTCCTTTTTGGAGTCACTTCTGCCATGGTTAAGAGCATCATTCCAACATTTCGGACCACATTTTTCCTGACCACTATGTTTCAGACCACTGTGTTTCTGACCAGTGTGTTTCTGATCAGTTTTTTATGACCATTGTGTTTCTGACCACTCTGTTTCTGACCAGTGTTTTTCTTACCGCTGTGTTCCTGACCAGTGTGTTCATGAACAGTGTATTTCTGACCACGTAGTTTCTGACCACTGTGTTTCTGACAAGTGTATTTCTGATCACTGTGTTTCTGACCACTGTGCTTCTGACCATTGTGTTTCTGACCACTGTGTTTCTGACAAGAGTATTTCTGACCACTTTGTTTCTGACCACTGTGTTTCTGACCAGTGTTTTTCTGACCACTCTGTTTGTGACCACTGTGTTTCTGACCACTGTGTTTCTGACCACTGTGTTTCTGACCACTGTGTTTCTGACCAGTGTATTTCTGACCACTGTGTTTCTGCCCACTGTATTTCTGACCACTGTGTTTCTGACCACTGTGTTTCTGACCACTGTGTTTCTGACCACTGTGTTTCTGACCAGTGTATTTCTGACCACTGTGTTTCTGCCCACTGTATTTCTGACCACTGTGTTTCTGACCAGTGTTTTTCTGACCACTGTGTTTCTTACCATTGTTTTTTCTGACCAGTGTGTTTCTGGCCACTGTGTTTCTGACTCTGTGTTTCTGACAAGTGTGTTTCCGACCTATGTGTTTCTGACCACTGTGTTTCTGACCACTGTGTTTCTCACGACTACATTTCTGACCAGTGTGTTTATGACCTCTGTGCTTCTGACCAGTGTTTTTCTGACCAGTGTGTTTCTGACTACTGTGTTTCTGACCAGTGTGTTTTGGACCATTGTGTTTCTCACCAGTGTGTTTTTGACAAGTGTGTTTCTGACCACAGTGATCCTGACCAGTGAGTTTCTGACCACATTGTTCCTGACCA
>SZWC01000281.1:132611-149089 GCA_023375785.1 Penium margaritaceum | reverse complement strand
CCACTGTGTTTCTGACCAGTGTGTTTCTGACCAGTGTGTTTCTGACCAGTGCGTTTCTGACCACTATCTTTCTGACCACTGTGTTTCCAACCACTGTGTTTCTGACCACTGTGTTTCAGACCACTGTGTTCTTTACCACTGTGTTTCAGACCAGTGTGTTTCTGACCAGTGTGTTTATGACCAGTGCGGTTGGAAGTTGGGATGGATGTTGGGGTTGAAGTTGGGTTGGAAGCTGTGTTGGAAGCTGGGTTTGAAGCTGGGTAAGAAGTTGGGTTTGAAGTTGGGTTGGAACTTGTGTTGGAAGTTGTTTCTGAGCACTGTGTTTCTGACCACTGTGTTTCTGACCACTGTGTTTCGGACCACTGTTTTTCTGACAAGTGTGTTTCTGACACCGTGTTTGTGACCACTGCGTTTCTGACCACTGTGTTTCTGGCCACTGTGTTTCTGACCACTGTGTTTGTGACCACTGTGTTTATGACCACTGTGTTTCTGACCACTGTGTTTCTGATCACTGTGTTTCTGACCACTGTGTTTCTGACCACTGTGTTTCTGACCACTGTGTTTGTGACCACTGTGTTTATGACCACTGTGTTTCTGACCACTGTGTTTCTGATCACTGTGTTTCTGACCACTGTGTTTCTGACCACTGTGTTTCTGACCACTGTGTGTCTGACCACTGTGTTTCTGACCAGTGTGTTTCTGACCACTGTGTTTATGAACACTGTGTTTCTGACCACTGTGTTTCTGACCACTGTGTTTCTGACCACTTCGTTTTTGAAAACTGTGTTTCTGATCACTGTGCTTTTGACCACTGTGTTTCTTACCTGTGTGTTTCTGACCAGTGTGTTTCTGACCAGTGTATTTCTGACCAATGTGTTTCTGACCACTGTGTTTCTGACAAGTGTCTTTCTGACCACTGTGTTTCTGACCACTGTGTTTGTGACAAGTGTGTTTCTGACCACTGTGTTTCTGACCACTGTGTTTCTAACTACTATGTTTCTGACCACTGTATGTCTCACCAGTGTTTTTATGACAACTGTTTCTGACCAGTGTGTTTCTGACCAGTGTGATTCTGACTTGTGTGTTTCTGACCAGTGTGTTTCTGACCACTGTGTTTGTGACCACTGTGTTTCTGACCGGTGTGTTTCTGATACTGTGTTTCTGACCACTGTGTTTCTGACCACGGTGTTTCTGACCACTGTGTTTGTGACCACTGTGTTTCTGACCGGTGTGTTTCTGATACTGTGTTTCTGACCACTGTGTTTCTGACCACGGTGTTTCTGACCACTGTGTTTGTGACCACTGTGTTTCTGACCGGTGTGTTTCTGATACTGTGTTTCTGACCACTGTGTTTCTGACCACGGTGTTTCTGACCACTGTGTTTGTGACCACTGTGTTTCTGACCGGTGTGTTTCTGATACTGTGTTTCTGACCACTGTGTTTCTGACCACGGTGTTTCTGACCACTGTGTTTGTGACCACTGTGTTTCTGACCGGTGTGTTTCTGATACTGTGTTTCTGACCACTGTGTTTCTGACCACGGTGTTTCTGACCACTGTGTTTGTGACCACTGTGTTTCTGACCGGTGTGTTTCTGATACTGTGTTTCTGACCACTGTGTTTCTGACCACGGTGTTTCTGACCACTGTGTTTGTGACCACTGTGTTTCTGACCGGTGTGTTTCTGATACTGTGTTTCTGACCACTGTGTTTCTGACCACTGTGTTTCTGACCACTGTGTTTCTGACCACTGTGTTTCTGAACACTGTGTTTCTGACCACTGTGTTTCTGACCACTGTGTTTCTGACGACTTCGTTTTTTACCACTGTATTTCTGACCGTTGTGTTTCTGACCACTGTGTTTCTGACCACTGTGTTTCTAAACACTGTGTTTCTAACCACTGTGTTTCTGACCACTGTGTTTCTGACCACTGTGTTTCTGACAACTGTGTTTCTGACCACTGTGTTTCTGACCACTGTGTTTCTGACCAGTGTGTTTCTGACCAGTGTGTTTCTGACCACTGTGTTTCTGACCACTGTGTTTCTGACCACTGTGTTTCTGACCACTGTATGGGTGACCAGTGTGTTTATGACCACTGTTTCTGACCTGTGTGTTTCTGACCAGTGTGTTTCTGACTTCTGTGTTTCTGACCAGTGTGTTTCTGACCACTGTGTTTCAGACCATTGTGTTTTTGACCAGTGTGTTTCTGACCACCGTGTTTCTGACCAGCGAGTTCTACCACAGTGTTCCTGACCACTGTGTTTTTGACCACTGTATTTCTGACCACTGTGTTTCTGACCACTGTGTTTATGACCATTGTGTTTCTGACCTGTGTCTTTCTGACCACTGTGTTTGTGACCACTGTGTTTCTGACCAGTGTGTTTCTCACCAGTGCGTTTCTGACGACTGTGTTTCTGACCACTCTGTTTCTGACCTGTGTGTTTATGACCAACGTTTTTCTGACCAGTGTGTTTCTGACCTGTGTGTTTATGACCACTGTGTTTCTCACCACTGTGTTTCTGACAGGTGTATTTCTGACCGCTGTGTTTCTGACCACTGTGTATCTGACCACTATGTACCTGACCACTGTGTTTGTGACCAGTGTGTTTTGGACCAGTGTCTTTCTGACCACTGTGTTTCTGACCACTGTGTTTCTGACCAGTGTGTTTCTGACCAGTGCGTTTCTGACCACTGTGTTTCTGACCAGTGCGTTTCTGACCACTGTGTTTCTGACCACTGTGTTTCTAACAAGTGTTTTTCTGACCACTGTGTTTCTGACCACTGTGTTTCTGACCACTGTGTCTCTGACCACTGTGTTTCTGACCAGTGTGTTTCTGACACTGTGTTTCTGACCACTATGTTTCTGACCACTGTGTCCTAGACTAATGTGTTTCTGACCACTGTGTTTCTGACCACTGTGTTTCTGATCACTGTGCTTCTGATCACTGTGTTTCTGACCGGTGTGTTTCTGATCCTGTGTTTCTGACCACTGTGTTTATGACCACTGTCTATCTGACCACTGTGATTCTGACCACTTCGTTTCTGACCACTGTGTTTCTGACCACTGTGTTTCTGACCACTGTGTTTCGGACCAATTTGTTTCTGACCGATGTGTTTCTGACCACTGTGTTTGTGACCACTAAGTTTCTGACCACTGTGTTTCTGAATACTTTGTTT
The DNA here is from genome assembly GCA_023375785.1 of Penium margaritaceum. NCBI lineage: Eukaryota > Viridiplantae > Streptophyta > Zygnematophyceae > Desmidiales > Peniaceae > Penium > Penium margaritaceum. The sequence goes on along the minus strand of SZWC01000281.1, from coordinate 145,915 downwards.
CTGACCACTGTGTTTCTGACCACTGTGTTTCTGACCACTGTGTTTCTGACAACTGTGTTTCTGACCACTGTGTTTCTGACCACTGTGTTTCTGACTAGTGTGTTTCTGACCAGTGTGTTTCTGACCACTTTTTTTCTGACCTCTGTCTTTCTGACCAGTGTGTTTCTGACCACTGTGCTTCTGACTAGTGTGTTTCTGACAAGTGTGTTTCTGACCACTGTGTTTCTGACAAGTGTATTCTGGCCACTGTTTTTCTCACCACCATGTTCTTGACCACTGTGTTTCTGACCAATGTGTTTCTAACCAGTGTGTTTCTGACACAGTGTTTCTGACCACAGTGTTTCTGACCACTGTGTTTCTGACCAGTGTGTTTGTGACCACTGTGTTTCTGACCACTGTGTTTCTGATTACTTCGTTTCTGACCAATGTGTTCCTCACCAGTGTGTTTCTGACCACTGTGTTTCTGACCACTGTGTTTCTGACCACCGTGTTTCAGACCTGTGTGTGTCTGACCAGTGTGTTTTGGACCGTTGTGTTTCTGACCACTGTGTTTCTGACCACTGGGTTTCTGACCACTGTGTTTATGACCACTGTGTTTATGACCACTGTGTTTCTGACCACTGTGTTTCTGACCACTATGTTTCTGACCACTGTGTTTCTGACCACTGTGTTCATGACCACTAGTTTCTGACCTATGTTTCTGACCAGTGTGTTTCTGACCACTGTGCTTCTGACCACTGTGTCTCTGACCAATGTTTTTCTGACCATAGTGTTTCTGACCACTATGCTTCTGACCACTTTGTTTCTGACCACTGTGTTTCTGACCACTGTGTTTCTGACCACTGTTTTTCTGACCACTGTGTTTCTGACCACAGTGTTTCTGACCGATGTGTTTCTGACCACTGTGTTTCTGACCACTGTGTTTCTGACCACTGTGTTGCTGACCAGTGTGGTTATGACCACTGTGTTCCTGACCAGTGTTTTTCTGACCACTGTGTTTCTGACCAGTGTATTTCTGACCACTGTGTGTCTGACCACTGCAATTCTGACCAGTGTGTTTCTGACCACTCTGTTTCTGACAAGTGTGTTTCTGACCAGTGTTTTTCTGACCACTGTGTTTCTGACCAGTGTATTTCTGACCACTGTGTGTCTGACCACTGCAATTCTGACCAGTGTGTTTCTGACCACTCTGTTTCTGACAAGTGTGTTTCTGACCAGTGTGTTTCTGACCACTATATTTCTGACCACTGTGTTTTTTGCCACTGTGCTTCTGACCACTGTGTTTGTCACCAGTGTGTTTCTGACCACTGTGTTTCTGACCACTGTGTTTCTTACCACTGTGTTTCTGACCACTGTGTTATCGACAACTGTGTTTCTGACCACTGTGTTTCTGATCATTGTGTTTCTGACCACTGTGTTTATGACCAGTGTGTTTCTGCCCACTGTGTTTCTGAACACTGTGTTTCTGCCCACTGTGTTTCTGACCACTGGGTTTCTGACCAGTGTGCTTCTGACCAGTGTGTTTCTTACCACTGTGTTTCTGTACAGTGTGTTTCTGATCAGTGTGTTTCTGACTATTGTGTCTCATACCAGTGTGTTTCTGGCCAGTGTGTTTCTGACCAGTCTGTTTCAGACCAGTGTGTTTTTTACCACTATGTTTCTGACCACTGTGTTTCTGACCAGTTTTTTTCTGGCCAGTGTGTTTCTGATAAGTGTGTTTCTTACAAGTGTGATTCTGGCCACTGTGTTTCTGACCCGTGTGTTTCTGACCAGTGTGTTTCAGACCGCTGTGTTCCTGTCCACCGTGTTTCTGATCACTGTTTTTGTGACCAGTGTGTTTCTGACCACTGTAGTTCTGACCACCGTGTGTCTGACCACTGTCTTTCAAACCACTGTGTTTCTGATCAGTGTGTTTCTGGCCACTGTATTTTTGACCTCTGTGTTTCAGACCACTGTGTTCCTGACTACTGTGTTTCTAACCATTTTGTTTCTGACCACTGTGTTTCTTACTACTGTGTTTCTGACCACTGTGTATCTGACCAGTGTGTTTCTGACAACTGTGTTTCTGACCTCTGTGTTTTTGACCAGTGTGTTTCAAACAAGTGTGTTTCTGACCACTGTGTTTCTTACTACTGTGTTTCTGACCACTGTGTATCTGACCAGTGTGTTTCTGACAACTGTGTTTCTGACCTCTGTGTTTTTGACCAGTGTGTTTCAAACAAGTGTGTTTCTGACCACTTTGTTTTTGACCACTGTCTTTCTGACCAGTGTGTTTCTGACCAGTGTATTTCTAACCAGTGTGTTTCTGACCAATGTGTTTCCGAACGGTGTCTTTTTGAACACTGTGTTTCTGACCACTGTGTTTCTGACCAGTGTATCTCTGACCACTGTGTTTCTGACCACTGAGTTTCTGACCAGTGCGTTTTTGACCTGTGTGTTTAAAACCACTGTGTTTCTGACCACTGTGTTTCTGACCACTGTGTTTCTGACCACTGTGTTTCTGACCACTGTGTTTCTGACCACTGTCTTTCTGATCACTGTGTTTCTGACCACTGTGTTTATGACAACTGTGTTTCTGACCAGTGTATTTCTGACCTCTGTGTTTCTGACCATTGTGTCTGTATCCTCTGTGTTTTTAACCACTGTGTTTCTGACCAGTGTGTTTTTTGCCACTGTGTTTCCGACCAGCGTGTTTCAGACAAGAGTGTTTCTGACCACTGTGTTTCTCACCTGTGTGTTTCTGACCACTGTGTTTCTGACTACTGCGTTTCTGACCACTGTGTTTCGGACCAGTGTGATTCTGACCAGTGTGTTTCTGGCCACTGTGTTTCTGACCACTGTGTTTCTGACCAGTGTGTTTGTGACCACTGTATTTCTGACCACTTTTTTTCTGACCAGTGTCTTTCTGACCAGTGTATTTCTGACCACTGTGTTTCTGACCACTGTGTTTCTGACCTCAGTGTTTCTGACCACTGTGTTTCTGACCCCTGTGTTTCTGGCCAGTGTGTTTCTGACCACTGTGTTTTTGACCAGTGTGTTTCAGACCAGTGTGTTCCCGACCACTGTGTTTCTGACCAGTGTGTTTCTGAGCACTGTGTTTCTGACCACTGTGTGTCTGAACACTGTGTTTCTGACCACTGTGTTTCTGACCACTGTGTTTATGACCAGAGTGTTTATGACCAGTGTAATTCTGACCAGTGTGTTTCTGACCACTGTGTTTCTGGCCACTGTGTTTCTGACCATTGTGTTTCTGACCAGTGTGTTTCAGACCACTGTGTTTCGGACCACTGTGTTTCTGACCACTGTGTTTTTGACCACTGTGTTTCTGACCTGTGTGTTTCTGAACAGTGTTTTTCTGACCACTGTGTTTCAGACTTCTGTGTTTATGTCCACTGTGGTTGTGACCAGTGTGTTTGTGACCATTGTGTTTCTGACCACTGTGTTTCTGACCACTGTGTATCTTACCAGTGTGTTTCCGATCACTGTGTTTTTGACCACTGTGTTTCTGACCAGTGTGTTTTTGACCAGTGTGTTTCTGACCAGTGTGTTTATGACCACTGTGTTTCCGGCCACTGTGTTTCTGACCATTGTGTTTTTGACCACTGTGTTTCTGACCAGTGTGTTTTTGACCAGTGTGTTTCTGACCAGTGTGTTTATGACCACTGTGTTTCCGGCCACTGTGTTTCTGACCATTGTGTTTTTGACCACTGTGTTTCTGACCACTGTGTTTCTGACCACTGTGATTCTGACCACTGTGATTCTGAGCACTGTGTTTCTGACCACTGTGTTTTTGACCGCTGTGTTTTTCACCAGTGTGTTTCTGACCAGTGTGTTTATGACCACTGTGTTTCTGACCACTGTGATTCTGACCACTGTGATTCTGAGCACTGTGTTTCTGACCACTGTGTTTTTGACCGCTGTGTTTTTCACCAGTGTGTTTCTGACCAGTGTGTTTATGACCACTGTGTTTCCGACCACTGTGTTTCTGACCAGTGTGTTTATGACCACTTTGTTTCTGACCACTGTGTTTCTGACCATTGTGATTCTGACCACTGTGATTCTGACCACTGTGTTTCTGACCACTGTGTTTCTGACCAGTGTGTTTCTGACCAGTGTGTTTGCGACCATTGTGTTTCTGAAAACTGTGTTTCTGACCAGTGTGTTTCTGACCATTGTGTTTCTGACCAGTGTGTTTCTGACCATTGTGTTTCTGACAAGTGTATTTCTGACCACTGTTTTTCTGACCAATGTGTTTCTGACCACTGTTTTTCTGACCAATGTGTTTCTGACCGCTGAGTTTCTGACCACAGTGTTTCTGACCTCTGTGTTTCTGACCACTGTGTTTGTTACCACTGTGTTTCTGACCACTGTGTTTCTGACCACTGTGTTTATGACCAGATTGTTTATGACCAGTGTGTTTCTGACCAGTATGTATCTGACCACTGTGCTTCTGACCACTGTGATTTTGACCACTGTGCTTCTGACCATTGTGTCTATGGCCAGTGTTTTTCTGACCACTGTGTTTCGGACCACTGTGTTTCTGACCACTGTGTTTTTGACCACTGTGTTTCTTACCTGTGTGTTTCTGAACAGTGTGTTTCTGACCACTGTGTTTCTGACCACTGTGTTTCGGACCACTGTGTTTCTGACCACTGTGTTTTTGACCACTGTGTTTCTTACCTGTGTGTTTCTGAACAGTGTGTTTCTGACCACAGTGTTTCTGACCACTGTGTTTTTGACCACTGTGTTTGTGACCAGTGTGTTTGTGACCAGTGTGTTTCTGACCACTGTGTTTCTGACCACTCTTTATCTTACCAGTGTGTTTCTGATCACTGTGTTTCTGACCACTGTGTTTCTGACAACTGTGTTTCTGACCACTGTGATTCTGACCACTGTGTTTCTGACCACTGTGTTTTTGACCACTGTGTTTCTGACCAGTGTGTTTTTGACCAGTCTGTTTCTGACCAGTGTGTTTATGACCACTGTGTTTCTGACCACTGTGTTTCTGACCACTGTGATTCTGACCACTGTGATTCTGACCAATGTGTTTCTGACCACTGTGTTTCTGACCGCTGTTTTTGTCTGATCACTGTGTTTGTAATCACTGTGTTTCTGACCGGTGTGTTTCTGACCAGTGTGTTTACGACCACTGTGTTTCTTAAAACTGTGTTTCTGACTGGTGTGCTTCTGACCACTGTGTTTCTGACCACTGTGATTCTTACCACTGTGATTCTGACCACTGTGTTTCTGACCACTGTGGTTCTGACCATTGTGTTTTTTACCAGTGTGTTTCTGACCAGTGTGTTTATGACCACTATGTTTACGACCACTGTGTTTCTGGAAAATGTATTTCTGACAACTGTTTTTCTGAGCATTGTGTTTCTGACCACTGTGTTTCTGACCACCGTGCTTCTGAGCACCGTGTTTCTGATCACCGTGATTCTGACCAGGTGTTTCTGACCGCTGCGTTACTGACCACAGTGTTTCTGACCACTGTGTTTCTGACCACTGTGTTTGTGACCACTGTGTTTCTGACCACTGTGTTTCTGACCACTTTGTTTATGACCACTGTATTTCTGACCAATGTGTTTATGACCTCTGTGTTTCTGACTCGTGTGTTCCTGACCATTGTGTTTCTGACTACTGTGTATCTGACCAGAGTGTTTCCGATCACTGTGTTTCTGACCGGTGTGTTTTGGACCAGTGTGTTTCTGACCACTGTGTTTCCAACCAGTGAGTTTCTGACCACATTTTTCCTGACCACTGTACTTGTGACCACTGTGTTTCTGACCACTGTGTTTCTGACCACTGTGTTTCTGACCAGTGTGTTTCTGACCGGTGTCTATTTTACCACTGTGTTTCTGACCAGTTTGTTTCTGACCAGTGTGTTTCTGACCAGTGCGTTTCTCACCACTGTGTTTCTGACCACTCTGTTTCTGACCAGTGTGTTTATAACCATCGTATTTCTGACCAGTGTGTTTCTGACCTAAGTGTTTCTGACCACTGTGTTTCTCACCACTGTGTTTCTGACCACTCTGTTTCTGACCAGTGTGTTTATAACCATCGTATTTCTGACCAGTGTGTTTCTGACCTAAGTGTTTCTGACCACTGTCTTTCTGACTGGTGTGCTTCTGGCCAGTGTGTTTCTGACCAGTGTGTTTCTGATTAATGTGTTTCTGACCAGTGAGTTTCTGACCACATTTTCCCTGACCACTGTGTTTGTGACTACTGTGATTAGGACCACTGTGTTTCTGACCACAGTGATTCTGATTACTGTGTTCCTGACCAATGTGTTTCTGACCAGTGAGTTTCTGACCACATTTTCCCTGACCACTGTGTTTGTGACTACTGTGATTAGGACCACTGTGTTTCTGACCACAGTGATTCTGATTACTGTGTTCCTGACCAATGTGTTTCCGACCAGTTGTTTATGACCATTCTGTTTCTGACCACTGTGTTTCTGACCAGTGTGTTTCTGACCTCCGTGTTTCTGACCAGTGAGTTTATGAACACTGTGTTTCTGACCACGGACTTTGTGACCACTGTGTCTCTGACACGTGTATTTCTGACCACTGTGTTTCTGACCACTGTGTTTCCGACCATTGTATTTCTCACCACTGTGTTTCTGACTAGTGTGTTTCTGACCACTCTGTTTGAGACCACTGTGTTTCTGACCACTGTGTTTCTGACCAGTGTGTTTCTGACCAGTGTGTTTCTGACCAGTATGTTTCTGACCACTGTATTTCTGACCACGGTGTTTCTGACCACTGTGTTTCTGACCACTGTGTTTCTAAACACTGTGTTTCTGACCACCATCTTTCTGACCACCGTGTTTCTGACCACTGTGTTTCTGACCACTGTGTTTCAGACCGCTGCGTTTCTGACCACAGTGTTTCTGACCACTGTGTTTCTAAACACTGTGTTTCTGACCACCATCTTTCTGACCACCGTGTTTCTGACCACTGTGTTTCTGACCACTGTGTTTCAGACCGCTGCGTTTCTGACCACAGTGTTTCTGACCAATGTGTTTCTGACCACTGTGATTTTGACCACTGTGTTTCTGACCACTGTGTTTCGGACCACTGTGTTTCTGAATACTGTGTTTCTGACCACTGTGTCTCTGACCACTGTGATTCTGACCACTGAGTTTCTGACCACTGTGTTTCTGACCACTGTGATTTTGACCACTGTGTTTCTGACCACTGTGTTTCGGACCACTGTGTTTCTGAATACTGTGTTTCTGACCACTGTGTCTCTGACCACTGTGATTCTGACCACTGAGTTTCTGACCACTGTGTTTCTGACCACTGTGGTTCTGACCAGTGTGTTTCTGACTAGTGTGTTTCTGACCACTGTGTTTCTGACCAGTGTGTTTCTGACCACTGTGTTTCTGACCACTGTGGTTCTGACCAGTGTGTTTCTGACTAGTGTGTTTCTGACCACTGTGTTTCTGACCAGTGTGTTTCTGACCAGTGTGTTTCTGACCAGTGTGTTTCTGACCCGTGTATTTCTGACCACCGTGTTTCTGACCCGTGTGTTTCTGACCACTGTGTTTCTGACCACTTTGTTTGTGACCACTGTGTTTCTGACAAGTGTATTCCTGACCACTGTGTCTGTGAGCACTGTGTTTCTGACCACTGTGTTTCTGACCACTATGTTTCTAACCAATGTGTTTCTGACACTGTGTTTCTGACCACTGTGTTTCTGACCACTGTGATTGTGACCACTTAGTTTCTGACCACTGTGTTTCTGACCACTATGTTTCTGACCACTGTATTTCTGACCAGTGTGTTTATGACCCCTGTGTTTCTGACTGGTGTGTTCCTGACCAGTGTGTTTCTGACTACTGTGTTTCTGACCAGAGTGTTTCGGATCACTGTGTTTCTGACCGGTGTGTTTTGGACCAGTGTGTTTCTGACCACTGTGTTTCTGACCAGTGAGTTTCTGACCACATTTTTCCTGACCACTGTATTTGTGACCACTGTGTTTCTGACCACTGTGTTTCTGACCAATGTGTTTCTGACCAGTGTGTTTCTGACCACATTTTTCCTGACCACTGTATTTGTGACCACTGTGTTTCTGACCACTGTGTTTCTGACCAATGTGTTTCTGACCAGTGTGTTTCTGACCGGTGTCTTTTTTACCACTGTGTTTCTGACCAGTGTGTTTCTGACCAATGTGTTTCTGACCACCCTGTTTTTGACCAGTGTGTTTATGACCATCGTATTTCCGACCAGTGTGTTTATGACCTAAGTGTTTCTGACCACTGTGTTTCTGACCAATGTGTTTCTGACCACCCTGTTTTTGACCAGTGTGTTTATGACCATCGTATTTCCGACCAGTGTGTTTATGACCTAAGTGTTTCTGACCACTGTGTTTCTGACCAGTGTGCTTTTGACCAGTGCATTTCTCACCAGTGTGTTTCTGATCAATGTGTTTCTGACCAGTGAGTTTCTGACCACATTTTCCCTGACCACTGTGTTTGTGACCACTGTGTTTCTGACCAGTGTGCTTTTGACCAGTGCATTTCTCACCAGTGTGTTTCTGATCAATGTGTTTCTGACCAGTGAGTTTCTGACCACATTTTCCCTGACCACTGTGTTTGTGACCACTGTATTTAGGACCACTGTGTTCCTGACCACAGTGTTTCTGACCACTGTGTTCCTGACCAATGTGTTTCCGACCAGTTTTTTATGACCATTCTGTTTCTGACCACTGTGTTTCTGACCAGTGTGTTTCTGACCTCCGTGTTTCTGACCAGTGAGTTTATGAACAGTGTTTTTCTGACCACAGACTTTGTGACCACTGTGTCTCTGACACGTGTATTTCTGACCACTGTGTTTCCGACCATTGTATTTCTGACCACTGTGTTTCTGACCAGTGTGTTTCTGACCACTCTGTTTGTGACCACTGTGTTTCTGACCACTGTGTTCCTGACCACTGTGTTTCTGACCAGCGTGTTTCTGACCAGTGTGTTTCTGACCAGTGTGTTTCTGACCAGTGTGTTTAGTGATACGGCATGGTTACCATGTACAGTGACGAACCGATGTAGGCATATGCCACTAACCATGTTTAAAATATTTTCATAGTGTGTGGTCAACGTTGAAAACTCATACCACGGATCACAAATGGTCAGAGGGGGAAACAATGGGTTGGGAATCCTAGTTATCGACTAGCAAGTACAAAGACCTTCAACAAATAGTGGCACAGTGTGGCTAGCGTGCACAGTAACCTTATGTATCGACTGGAAAGGACAAATACCTTTTATAAGTAGTGGCACGGTGAGGCTACTACGCACACCGAACAACTAAACTAGGCATATGTCACTGACCATGAAAAAATAATTTCAATAGGGGTGGTCAACGTTCACAACCCATAACACGAGTCACGAATGGTGAGAGGGGGAAACAATGGTTTCAGAATGTTGCTTTTGAACTATCAAGTACAACGACCTTCAATAAGTAGTACCATGGTGTGACTACCATGCACAATGACCAACCAGTATAGGCATATGTACCGCCTTTGAACAAAGAAATCCGCTGTTTGTTGTCAACGTTGACAACACATAATAGGAATCACAAATGGTAGGATGGGGAAACGATGGTTATGGAACAATATGTATCAACTAGCAAGCACAAGAACCTTCAATACGTAGTGGCACGGCGTGGCTACCATGTACAATGACCAACCAAAGTAAGGACATGTCACTGACCATGACCGAAGAATGTCACTATGTGTGGTCAACTTTGACAACTCATAACACGATTCACAAATGGTCAAAGGGTATACTAGATATTGAATAGCAAGTACAAAGGCCTTCAATATGTAGTGGCAAAGTGTGGCTACCATGCACATTGACCAACCAAAGTATGCATATGTCACTTACCAAAGAATTTCACTTCATGTGGTCAGCTTTTACAGCTCACAACAAGAGTCAAAGATAATCATAATGGGTAACAATGGTTTGGGAACACTAGCTATCAACTAGAAAGCACAAATACCTTCAATACATAGTGACATGGCGTGGCAACCATGTACAGTGACAAACCAAAGAAGGCATATGCCACTAACCATGACCAAAATAACTTCGCAGTGTGTGGTCAAGGTTGAAAACTCATAACACGAGTCACAAATGGTCAGAGTGGGGAACAACGGGTTGGGAACAATAGTTATCAAGTAGCAAGTACAAATACATTCAGCAAGTAGTGGCACGGTGTGGCTAGCGTGCATTGTGACCAACCTAAGGATTCATATGTCACTGAATATGACCAAAGAATTCCACTATGTGTGGTCAATATGAACAACTCAAAACATGAGTCACAAATGGTCAGATGGAGAAACAATGGTTTGGAAACCCTATGTATCATCTAGAAAGGATAAAAAAACTTCAATAAGTAGTGGCACGGTGTAACTACTATGCACACCAAACAACCAACTAGGCATGTGTCAAAGAGCATGACCAATGAATTTCAATATGGGTGGTCAACATTCACAGCCCATAACACGAGTCACAACTGGTCAGAGGGGGAAACAATGGTTTTGGAATATTTGTTTTCAACTTTCAAGTATAACGACCTTCAATACAAAGTAGCACGGTGTGGCTACCATGCACAATGACCGACCAAAAGAGGCATATGCACTGCCCTTGACCAAAGAAATCCCCTGTGTGTGGTCAACATTGAAAACTCATAACACGATTCACAAATGGTCAGAGGGGAAAACAATGGTTTGGGAACACCAGGTATCAACTAGCCAGCATAAGGGCCTTCAATATGTAGTGGCACGGTGTGGCTACCATGTACAATGACCAACCGAAGTAGGCATATGTCATTGACCATGACCAAAGAAAGTCACTAAGTGTGGTCAAATTTTGACAACTCATAAAACGAGTCACAAATGGGCAGAGGGGGAAACAATGGTTTGTGAATACTAGTTATTGACTGTAAAGTACAAAGCCCTTCAACATGTAGTGGCACAATGTGGCTACCATGCACAGTGACCACCTAAAGTATGCATATGTCACTGACCATGACCAAATAATTTCACTTCATGTGGTCAACATTGACAACTCACAACAAGAGTCACAGATAGTCAGAGGGGGTAACAATGGTTTGGGAACACTAGCTATCAACTAGAAAGCACAAAGACCTTCAATACGTAGTGACATATTGTGGAAACCATGTACAGTGACAAACCAAAGTAAGCATGTGCCACTAACCATTACCACAGGAGTTTCACAGTGTATGTTCATCGTTGAAAACTCAGAACAAGAGTCAAATATGGTCAGACGGGGGAAAAATTGGGTTGGGGACACTAGTTATCAACTAGCAAGTACAAAGACATTCAACAAGTAGATGTACGGTGTGGCTAGCATGCACAGTGACCAACCAAAGGATGCATACGTCATGGGCTATGACCAAAGAAGTCCACTATGCATGGTGAACATTGACAACTCATAACACGAGTCACAAATGGTCAGAGGAGGAGACAATGGTTTGGGAACCATACGTATCGGCTAGAAAGGACAAAAAAAACTTCAATACACTGTTGCATGGTGTACCTATTATGCACACCAAACAACCAAACTAGGCATATTTCACTGACCATGACCAAAGAGTTTCAGTATGGGTGGTCAACGTGAACAACCCATAACACGAGTCACAAATGGTCAGAGGGGGAAATGATGGTATTGGAATATTAGTTTTCAGCAATCAAGTACAACGACCTTCAATAAGTAGTAGCACGGTGTGGCTACCATGCACAATGACTGACCAAAGTAGGCATATGTACTGCCTTTGACCAAAGAAATCCGGTGTGTGTGGTCAACGTTGAAAAATCAAAATACGAGTCACAACTGGTCAGAGGGGGGGGGGAAATGGTTTGGGAACACCAGGTATTAAATAGCAAGCACAAGGACCTTCCATAAGTAGTGGCAAGGTGTGGCTACCATGTACAATGACCAACCGAAGTAGGCATATGTCACTGACCATGACCAAAGAATGTCACTACGTGTGGTCAACTTTGAGAACTCATTACACGAGTCACAAATGGTCAGAGGGGGAATCAATTATGTGTGAATACTACTTATCTACTAGCAAGTACAAAGACATTTAATATGTTGTGGCACAGTATGGCTACCATGCACAGGGACCAACTAAAGTATGCATATGTCATTGACCATGTCCAAAAAATTTAACTTCACCTTGTCAACGTTGACAACTCACAACAAGAGTCACAGGTAGTCAGAGGGGGTGACAATGGGTTGGGAATACTAGCTATCAACTAGAAAGCACACAGACATTCAATACGTAGTGACACTGCGTGGCAACTATGTACAGTGACAAACCAAAGTAAGCATATGCCACTAACCATGACCACAAGAGTTTCACAGTGTGTGATCAACGTTGAAAATTAGTAAAACAAGTCACAAATGGTCAGAGGGTGAAACAATGCGTTGGAAATACAAGTTATCAACTAGCAAGTGCAAAGACCTTCAACAAGTAGTGGCACAGCGTGGCTAGCGTACACAGTGACCAACCAAAGGATGCATGTATCACTGACTATGATGCAAATATTTCACTATGTGGAATCAATGTTGACAACTCATAACATGAGCCACTAATGGTCATGGGGGAACCAATGGGTTGGAAACACTGTGTATTGACAAGGAAGTACAAAAAACATCAATCAGTCATGACACGATGTGGCTACCATGCACAATGAAAAACCACATTAGACATTGGTGTCTATGTATGACCAAAAGAATGTCACTATGTGTGGTCAACCTTGACAATTCATAATACAAGTCACAATGGTCATAGGGGGAAACAATGATTTAGAAATACTAGTTATCAACTAGAAAGTAGAAAGACCATCAATACATTGAGGCACACTGTGGCTACAATGCACAATGACCAACCAAACAATGCACATGTCACACCCAACCCAACTTCCAATCTAACTTCCAACCCGACTTCCAACCCAACTTCCAACCCAAATTCCAGCCCAACTTTCAACCCAACTTTCAACTCAACCTCGAACCCAACTTTCAACCCAAATTCCAGCCCAACTTCCAACCCAACGTCCAACCCGACTTCCAACCCAACATCCAACCCAACTTCCAACCCAACTTCCAACCCAAATTCCACCCCAATTTCCATCCCAACTTCTAATCTAACATCCAAACCTGCTTCCATCCCAGCTTCCAACCCAACTTCAAACCCAACTTCCAACCCAACTTCCAACCCAACTTCCGACCCAACTTCCAACCCAACGTCTAATCCAACTTCCAACCCAAATTCCAA
>SZWC01000281.1:117062-132413 GCA_023375785.1 Penium margaritaceum | reverse complement strand
CAACCCAACTTTCAACCCAACTTCCAACCCAACTTTCAACCCAACTTCCAACCCGACTTCCAACCCAACATCCGACCCAACTTCCATGCCAACTTTCATCCCAACTTCCAACCCAACTTCCAACCCAACTTCCAGCCCAACTTCCAACCCAACTTCCATCCAAACTTCCAACCCAACTTCCAACACAACTTCGAACCCAACTTCCAACCCAACTTTCAACCCAGGTTCCAACCGAATTCCAACCAAAATTCCAACCCGACTTCCAACCCAGCATCCAACCCAGCTCCCAACCCAACTTGAACCCCAATTTCAGTCCCAACTTCCGATCCAACATCCAACCCAACATCCAACCCAACTTCCAGCCCAACTTCCAACCCAACTTCCAACCTAACTTCCAACTCATTACCCGACCCAACGTCTAACCCAACTTCCAACACAACTTCCAACCCAATATCCGTCCCAGCTTCCATCCCAACTTCAAACCCAGATTCTATCCAAACTTCCATCCCCAATTCCAACCCAACTTCCATCCCAACCTCCAATCCAACTTAGAACCCAACTTCCAACCCAACCTCCGACCAAACTTCCATCCCAACTTCCATCCCAACATCCAACCCAGCGTCCAACCCAATTTCCAATCCAACTTCCAACCCAACTTCCAACCCAACAGCCAACCCAACTTCCAATCCAACTTCCAACCCAACTTACAACCCAAATTCCAAAGGACCTTCCAACCCAACATCCATCCCAACTTTCATCCCAACCTCCATACCAACTTCCATCCCAACTCCCAACCCAGCATCCAACCCAGCTTCCAGCCCAACGTTCAACCCAACTTCCAGCCCAACTTCCAACCTAACTTCCAATCCAACTTCCAACCCAACGTCAAACCCAACGTCCATCCCAACTTCCATCCCAACTTCCAACACAACTTCCAACCCAACTTCCAGCCCAATGTGCAACCCAACTTCCAACCCAACTTCCAACCCATCTTCCAACCCAACTTCCAACGCAACTTCCAGCCCAACTTCCAACCCAACTTCCAACCCAACTTCCAATCCAACTTCCAACCCAACTTCCAACCCAAATTCCAACCCAATTTTCATCCCAACTTCCAACCCAACTTCCAACCCAACTTGAAACACAACTTCCAGCCCAACTTCAAACCCAACTTCCAATCCAACTTCCAACCCAACTTCCAACCCAACTTCCAACCCAACTTGAAACACAACTTCCAGCCCAACTTCAAACCCAACTTCCAATCCAACTTCCAACCCAACTTCCAACCCAACTTACAACGCAAATTCCAGTGCAACATCCAACCCAACATCCAGCCCATCATCCAATTCAACTTTCAACCCAAAGTCCAGCCCACCTTCAAACCAAACGTCCAACCCAACTTCCAGCCCAACTTCCAACCCAACTTCCAACCCAACATCCAGCCCATCATCCAATTCAACTTTCAACCCAAAGTCCAGCCCACCTTCAAACCAAACGTCCAACCCAACTTCCAGCCCAACTTCCAACCCAACTTCCAACCCAACTTCCAACCCAAATTCCACCCAAATTTCCATCCCAACTTCTAATCCAACATCCAACCCAACTTCCAACCTAGCTTCCAACCCAACTTCGAACCCATCTTTCAACCCAACATCCAACCCAACTTCCATCCCAACTTCCAACCCAACTTCCAACTCAACTCCCCACGCAACATGCAACCCAACTTCCAACCCAACTTCCAGCCCAAATTCCAATCCAACTTCCAACCCAACATCCATCCCAACTTCCATCCCAACTTCAAACACAACTTCCATCCCAACTTCCATTCCTACTTCCAACGCAACTTCCAAGCCAACTTCCAAGCCAACTTCAAACCCAACTTCCAACCCAACTTCCAACCAAACTTCCAACCCAATTTCCAACACAACTCCCAACCCAAGTTCCTACCCAACTTACAACCCAACTTCCAACCCAACTTCCACCCCAATTTCCATCCCAAGTTCAAATCTAACGCCCAACCCAACTTCCAACCCAGCTTCCAACCTAACTTCAAATCCAACTTCCAACCCAACTTCCAACCCGACATCCATCCCAACTTCCATCCCAACTTGAAACCCAACTTCCATCCAATCTTCCATCCAGACTTCCAACCCAACTTCCAACCCAACTTCCAACCCAACTTCAACGGAACTTCCAACCCAAATTCCAACCTAACTTCAAACCCAACTTTCTACACAACTTCCAACCAAACTTCCCAGCCAACTTTCAATCCAACTTCCAACCCAACTTTCAACCCAAAGTCCAACGCAACTTCAAACCCAACTTTCAACCCTACGTCCAACCCATCTTTCACCCCAACTTCCAACCCAACTTCCCAGCCAACTTTCAATCCAACTTCCAACCCAACTTTCAACCCAAAGTCCAACGCAACTTCAAACCCAACTTTCAACCCTACGTCCAACCCATCTTTCACCCCAACTTCCAACCCAACTTCCAACCCAACTTCCAACCCAACTTCCATCCCAACTTGCATCCCAACATCCAACCCAACCTCCAACACAAAGTCCAACCAAACTTTCAATCCAACTTCCAACCCTTCTTCAGCCCGAATTCCGACCCGCCTTCCAACCCATCTTCCATCCCAACTTCCATCACAACATCAAATCCAACTTCCATCCCAACTTCAATCCCAACTTCTAACCCAACTTGCAACCTTACTTCCTACACAATGTCCAACCCAACTTCGAACCCAATTTCCAATCCAACTTCCAACCCAGCTTCCAACCCAACGTCCAACCCAAATTCCAACCCAACTTTCAACCCAACTTTCAACCCAACCTCCAACAAAACTTTCAACCCAAATTCCAGCCCAACTTCCAATCCAACGCCCAGCCCAACTTCCAACCCAACATCCAACCCTACTTCCAACCCAACTTCCAACCCAACTTCCACCCCAATTTCCATCCAAACTTCCAATCTAACGTCCAACGCAATTTCTAACCTAGCTTCCAACCTAACTACAAACCCAACTTTCAACCCAACTTCCAACCCACTTTCCAACCCAAATTCAAGTCCAACTTCCAACCCAATATCAATCCCAGCTTCCATCTCAACTTCAAACCAAACTTCTATCCCAACTTCCATCCCAACTTCCAACCCAAGTCCTAACCCAACTTCCAACCCAACTTCCAACCCAACTTCCAACCCAACCTCCAACCCAACTTCCATCCTAAATTCCATCCCAGCTTCTAACCCAGCTTCCACCCAAACTTCCAATCCAACTTCCAACCCAACGTCCAACCCAACTTCCAACCCAACTTCAAACCCAAATTATAACCCGACTTCCAACCCAACATCCAACTCCGCTTCCAACCCAACTTCCAACCCAACTTCAAGCCCAACGTCCAACCAAACATCCAACCCAACTTCCATCCCAACTTCCAACCCAACATAGAACCCAGCTTCCAAACCAAATTCCAACCCAACGTCCATCCCAAATTTCATCCCAACTTTCATCCCAACTTCCAACCAAGCATCCAACCCAGCTTCCAGCCCAACGTTCAACCCAACTTCCAATCCATCTTCCAGCCCAACATCCAACCCAACGTCAATCCCAGCTTCCATCCCAACTTCCAACCAAGCATCCAACCCAGCTTCCAGCCCAACGTTCAACCCAACTTCCAATCCATCTTCCAGCCCAACATCCAACCCAACGTCAATCCCAGCTTCCATCCCAACTTCCAACCCAACATCCAACCCAACATTAAACCCAACTTCCAACCCAACTTTCAACCCAACTTCCAACTCAACTTCCAACCCAACTTCCAACCCAATTTCCAACACAACTTCCAGCCCAACTTCTAACCCAACTTCCAGCCTTACTTCCTATCCAAATTCCAACACAACTTCCAACCCAACTTTCAACCCAACTTCCAACTCAACTCCCCACCCAACATCTTACCCAACTTCCAACCCAACTTCAAGCCCAACTTCTAATCCAACTCCAACCCAAAATCCATCCCAATTTCAAACTTCCATCCCAACTTCCAACCCAACTTCCATTGCAACTTCCAACCCAACTTCCAACCGAACTTCCAACCCAACTTTCGGCCCAACTTCCAACCCAACTTCCAACCCAACTTCCAACCCAACTTCCAACACAACATCCAACCCAACTTCCAACCCAACTTCCAACCCAACTTTCGGCCCAACTTCCAACCCAACTTCCAACCCAACTTCCAACCCAACTTCCAACACAACATCCAACCCAAGTTCCAACCCAACTTCCAACCCAACTTCCAATACAACTTCCAACAGTTTCCCACCCAATGTCCAACCCAAATTCCAACCCAACTTTCAACCCATCATTCAACCCAACCTTCAACCCAACATTCAACCCAAAGTCAAGCCAAACAACCAACCCAACGTCCAACCCAACTTCCAACCCAACATCCAATCCAACTTCCAGCCAAACTTCCAACCCAACTTCCACTCCAATTTCCATCCCAACTTCCAATCTAACGTCGGACCCAACTTCCAACCCAGCTTCCAACCTAACTTCAAACCCAACTTCCAATCCAACTTCCAACCCAACATTCATCTTGACTTCCATCCCAACTTGAAACCCAACTTCCATCCCAACTTCCATCCCAACTTCCAACCCAACCTCCAACCCAACTTCCAACCCAACTTCGAACCCAACTTCCAACCCAACTTCCAACCCAACTTCCTACGCAACTTCCAACCCAGCTTCCCACCCAACTTCCAATCCAACTTCCAACCCAACTTTCAACCCAACTTCCAACCCAACTTCCAACCCAACTTCCAACCCGACTTCCAACCCAACTTTCATCCCAACTTCCAACCCAATTTCCAACGCAACTTCCAACTCAACTTCCATCTCAACTTCCATCCCAACTTCCAACCCAACCTCCAACACAGCTTCCAACCAGACTTTCAATCCAACTTCCAACCCAAGATCCAGCTTAAATTCCAACCCGACTTCCGACCCAACTTCCATCCCAACTTCCATCCCAACTTCAATCCCAACTTCTTACCAAACTTCCAACCCTATTTCCTACACAATGTCCAACCCAACCTCCAACCCAACTTCCAATCCAACTTCCAACCCAACTTCCAACCAAACTTCCAACCCAAATTCCGACCCAACTTTCAACCCAACATTCATCCCAACCTCCAACGCAAAATTCAGCCCAAATTCCAGCCCAACTTCAAACCCAACTTCCAACCCAACTTCCATCCCAACTTCCAGCCCAACTTCCAGCCCAATTTCCAACCCAACATCCAACCCAACATCCAACCCAACTTCCAACCCAACTCCCCATGCAACTTCCAACCCAACTTCCCACCCAACTTCCAATCCAACTTCCAACCCAACTTCCAACCCAACTTCCAACCCAACTTTGAACCCAACTTCCAGCCCAACTTCCAATCAAACTTCCAACCCAACTTCCAACACAACTTCCAGCCCAACTTCCTACCCAACTTCCATTCCAACTTCCAGCCCAACTTTCAACCCAACTTTCGACCCAGCTTCCAAACCAACTTTCAACCCAACTTACAACCAAACTTCCAACCCAACTTCCAACCCATATTCAAGCCCAACTTTCACCCCAACTTCCAACCCAAGATCCAACCCAACTTCCAACCCAACTTCCATCCCAACTTCCAACCCAACTTCCCACCCAACTTCAAACCAAACTTTCAATCCAACTTCCAACCCAAATTCCAGCCCAAATTCAAACCCGACTTCCAAACCACCTTCCATCCCAACTTCCATTGCAACTTCAAAGCCAACTTCCATCTCAACTTCAGTTCCAACTTCTAACCCAACTTCCAACCTTACTTCCTACCCAAGGTCCAACCCAACTTCGAACCCAACTTCCAACCCAACTTCCAACCCAACTTCAAACCCAACTTCCAACCCAAATTCCAACCCAACATCCAACCCAACGTCAAACCCAGCTTCCAGCCAAACTTTTAGCCCAACTTCTAGCCCGACTGACAACCCAACTTCCAACCCAACTTCCAACCCAACATCCAACCCAACTTCCAACACAACTTCCAGCCCAATTTCCAAACCAACTTCCAACCCAAGTTCCAATCCTACTTCCAACCCAACTTTCAACCCAACTTCCAACCCATTGTTCCAATCCAACTTTCAACCCAACTTTCAACCCAACCTCCAACCCAACTTTCAACCCAAGTTCCAGCCCAACATCCAATCCAACGTCCAACCCAACTTCCAACCCAACATCCAACCCAACTTCCAACCCAACTTACACCCCAATTTCCATCCCAACTTCCAACATAACATCCAAACCAACTTCCAACCAAGCTTCCAACCCAAATCTGAACCCAACTTCCAACCCAACTTCCAACCCAACTTACACCCCAATTTCCATCCCAACTTCCAACATAACATCCAAACCAACTTCCAACCAAGCTTCCAACCCAAATCTGAACCCAACTTCCAACCCACCTTCCAACCCAAATTCCGATCTAACTTCCAACCCAACATCCATCCCAAATTCCATCACAACTTCAAACCCAACTTCCAATCCAACTTCCAACTCAACTTCCAACCCAAATTCCGATCTAACTTCCAACCCAACATCCATCCCAAATTCCATCACAACTTCAAACCCAACTTCCAATCCAACTTCCAACTCAACTTCCAACCCAACATCCAGCCCAGCATCGAGCCCAACTTCCAACACAACTTCCAGCCCAACTTCCATCCCTACTTCCAATCCAGCTTCTTACCCAACTTCGAACCTGAATTCCAACCCAACTTCCAATCCAACTTCCAACCCAACTTCCAACCCAAATTCCATCTCAACTTCAAACCCAACTTTTAACCCAACCTCCAACCTAACTTTCAACCCAGATTCCAGTCCAACTTCCAGCCCAACGTCCAACCAAACTTCCAACCCAACATCCAACCCAACTTCCAACCCAACTTCAAACCCAACTTGCACCCCAATTTCCATCCCAACGTCCAATCTAACATCCAACCCAACTTCCAACCTGGCTTCCAACCCAACTTCGAAGCCAACTTCCAACCCAACTTACATCCCATCTCCCAACCCAACTTCAAACCCAAATTCCAATCCAACTTCCAACCCAACATCCATCCCAACTTTCATCACAACTTCAAACCCAACTTCCATCCCTACATCCATCCCAACCTCCATCCCAACTTCCAGACCAACTTCCAACGCAACTTCCAACCCAAATTCCAACCCAACTTCCAACCCAACTTCCAACCCAACTTCCAACCCAAAATCCAACCCAACTTCCAACCCAACTCCCAACCCAGCTTCCAATCCAACTTCCAATCAAACATCAAACCCAACTTCGAACCCAACTTCCAACCCAACATCCAACCCAACTTCCAACCCAACTTCCAACCCAACATCTGGCGTAACTTTCAACCCAACTTTCAACACAACTTCCAACCCAACTTTCAAGCCAACTTCCAACCCAACTTCCAACCCAACTTCCAACCCAACTTTCAACCCAACTTCCAACCCAACTTCCAACCCAAATTCCAACCCGACGTCCAACCCAACTTCCATCCCAAAGTCAAACCCAACTTCCATCCCAACTTCAATCCCAATGTCTAACCCAACTTCCAACCCAACTTCCAACCCAAATTCCAACCCGACGTCCAACCCAACTTCCATCCCAAAGTCAAACCCAACTTCCATCCCAACTTCAATCCCAATGTCTAACCCAACTTCCAGCCCAACTTCCCACGCAAGATCCAACCCAACTTCAGACCCAACTTCCAGCCCAACTTCCAACCCAACATCCAACCCAACGTCCAACCCAACATCCAACCCAGCCTCAATCCCAGATTCCAGCCCAACTTTGAACCCACCTTCCAACCCAACTTTCAACCCAACTTCCATCCCAACCTCTAACCCAACTTCCACCCCAACGTCCAACACAACTTCCAGCCCAACTTCCATGCCCACTTCCAACCTAACTTCCACCCGAAATTCCAGCCCAACTTCCAACCCAACTTCCAACCCAACATCTGACCCAACTTCCAATCCAACTTCCAACCCAACTTCCAAACAAACTTCAAACCCAACTTTTTGCCCAGCTTTCATCCCCACTACAAACCCAACTTCCATTCCAGCATCCAACCTAGCTTCCGACCCAACGATCAACCCAACTTCCAACCCAACTTCCAATCCAACGTCCAATCCAACTTCCAACTCAACCTCCAACATAACTTCCATCCCAACATCCATCCAAACTTCAAACCCAACTTCCACCCAACATCCAACCCAACTTGCAACCCAACTTCCAACCCAAATTCCAACTGAACTTCCAACCCAACTTCCAACCCAACTTCCAACCCAACTTCCAACCCATCTTCCAACCCAACATCCAACCCAGCTTGCAACCCAACTTCCAACAAAACTTTCAACTCAACTTCCAACCCAACATTCAACCCAACTTCCAATCAAACTTTCAACCCAACTACCAGCCCAACTTCCAAACCAACTTCAAACCCAACTTCCAACCCAACTTCAAACCCAACTTCCAACCCAACTTCCACCCCAATTTCTGTCCCAACTTCCAATCCAAAAAGCAACCCAACTTCCAACCCAGCTTCCAGCCCAGCTTCCAACCTTACTTCCAGCCCAACATTCAGCCCAACTTCCAGCCCAATTTCCAACCCAAATTCCAAATAAACTCCCAACCCAACATCCAAACAAACTTCCAACCCAGCTTCCAACCCAAATTCCAATCCAACTTCCAACCTAACATCCATCCCAACTTCCATCCCAACTTCAAACCAAACTTCCATCCAAACTTCCAACCCAAATTCCAACCCAACTTCCAACCCAACTTCCAACGCAACTTCCAACCCAACTTCCAACCCAACTTCCAACCCCACTTCCAACCCACCTTCCCACCCAGCTTCCAGCCCAACTTCCAACCAAACTTCGAACCCAACTTCCAACCCAATTCCAATCCAACTTCCAGCCCAACTTCCAACCCAACTTCCAACCCACCTTCCCACCCAGCTTCCAGCCCAACTTCCAACCAAACTTCGAACCCAACTTCCAACCCAATTCCAATCCAACTTCCAGCCCAACTTCCAACCCAACTTCCAGCACAACTTCCAACCCAACTTCCAGCCCAATTTTCAACCCAACTTCGAATCCAACTTCCAACCCATCTTCCAACCCATCTTCCAACCCAACATCCAACCCAACTTCCAACTCAACTTTGAACCCAACTTCCAACCTAACTTCCATGCAAACTTCTAACCCAACTTCCAACCCAACTTCCAACCCAGCCTTCAACCCAGCTTCCAACCAAAGTTTCAATGGAACTTCCAACCCAACTTTAAACCCAACCTCCAACCCAACCTCTTACCCAACATCCAGCCCAACTTCCATCCCAACTTCCATCCCAACTACCAACAAAACTTCCAACCAAACTTCCAACCCAGCTTCCAACCCAACTTCCAGCCCAATTTCCAATCCAACTTCCAATCCAACTTCCAATCCAACTTCCAACCCAACTTCCAACCCAACTTCCAACCCAACATCCAGCCCAACTTTCAGCCCACATTCAACCCAAGTTCCAAACCAATATTCTATCCAACTTCCAACCCAAATTCCAACCCAACTTCCAACCCAACTTCAAACCCAACTTCCAATCCAACGTCCAACCCAAATTCCAAATCAACTTCCAATCCAACATCTAACCCAACTTCCAACCCAACATCCAACCCAAATTCCGACCCAACTTCCAACTCAACTTCCAACCCAGCATCCAATACAACTTCCACACCAACTTCCAACCCAACTTCCAACCCAACTTCAAACCCAACTTCCAACCCAAATTCCAACCCAACTTGCAACCCAACTTCCAACCCCACTTCCAATCCAACTTCCAACCAAACTTCCAACCTAACCTCCAAACCAGCTTCCAACCAACCTTCCAACTCAACTTCCAACCCAACTTGCAACCCAACTCTTAGCCCAAACTCCATTCCAGCTTCCATACCAACTTCAACCCAACTTCTATGTTAACTTCAATCTGAACTTCCATCCCAACTTCTAGCCCAACTTCCAGCCCAACTTCGAATCCAACTTCCAACCCAACTTCCAACCAAGCTTCCAACCCAACTTCCAACCCAACTTCCTATCCTACTTCCAACCCATCTTCTAACACAGCTTCCAACCCAGCGTCAAACCCAACTTCCAACCCAAAAACCAACCCAACTTCCAACCCAACTTCCGTCCCAACTTCCAACCCAGTTTCCATCCAAGCTTGCATCCCAACTTGCATCCCAACTTCGAACCCAACTTCCAACCCAAATTCAAACCCAACTTCCAACCCAACTTCCAACTCAACATCCAACCCAACTTCCGATCCAACTTCAAACCCAGCTTCCAACACAACTTCCAGGCCAACTTCCAACCCAACTTTCAACCCAACTTTCATCCCAACTTCTATCCCAACTTCCAGCCCAACTTCCAGCCCAACGTCCAACCCAACTCCCAACCCAACTTCCAACCCAACTTTCAACCCAACTTTCATCCCAACTTCTATCCCAACTTCCAGCCCAACTTCCAGCCCAACGTCCAACCCAACTCCCAACCCAACTTCCAACCCAACTTCCAACCCAAATGCCTACCCAGCATCCAACCCAACTTCCAACCCAACTTCAAACCGAACTTCCAACCAAACTTCCAACCCAACTTCCAACCCAACTTCCAACCCAACTTCCAAACCAGATTTCATCCCAACTTCCATCCCCACTTCCAACCCAGCTTCCAAGCCAACTTTCAACCCCACTTTCAGCCCAACATCCAACCCAACTTTCAACCCAACTTCCATCCCGACTTCCAACCCAACTTCCAACCCAATTCCAACCCAACATTCAATCCAACTTCCAACCCAACTTCCATCCCAGTTTCCAACCCAGCTTCCAACCCAACTTCCATCCCGACTTCCAACCCAACTTCCAACCCAATTCCAACCCAACATTCAATCCAACTTCCAACCCAACTTCCATCCCAGTTTCCAACCCAGCTTCCAACCCAACTTCCGACCCAACTTTCATCCCAACTTCCAAATCAACCTCCAACCCAACTTCCAGCCCAGCTTTCATCCCAATTTCCATCCCAACTTCCAACCTAACTTCCAACCAAACTTCCAACCCAACTTCCAACCCAACTTTCAACCCAACTTTCATCCCAACTTCCAAATCAACCTCCAACCCAACTTCCAGCCCAGCTTTCATCCCAATTTCCATCCCAACTTCCAACCTAACTTCCAACCAAACTTCCAACCCAACTTCCAACCCAAATTCCAACCCAACTTCCAACCCAATTCCAACCCAACTTCAGCCCAACTTCCAACCCAACTTACAACCCAACTTCCAACTCAACTTCCAACCCAGCATCCAATCCAGCTTCAACCCAACATTCAACCCAACTTCCAATCCAACTTTCATCCCAAAATCCATCCCAACTTCCAATCCAACTTCCAACCAAACTTTCAACCCAACTTCCGATCCAACTCCCAACCCATCTTCCAACTTAGCTTTCAACCCAACTTCCAACCAGCATCCAACCCAGCTTCAAACCCAGCTTACAAGCCAGCTTCCAACCCAACTTCCAACCCAACTTCCAATCCAACTTCCAACCTTACTTCCAACCCAACTTCTATCTCAGCTTCTTTCCCAACTTCCAACCCAACTTCCAACCCAACTTCCGACCCAACTTTGAACCCAACGTCCAACCCAACTTCCAACCCAAATTCCAACCCAACTCCCAACCCAACTTCCAACACAACTTCCAACCCAACTTCCAACCCAAATTCCAACCCAACTTCTATCCCTATTTCCCTCCCAACTTCCAACCCAACATCCAACCCAACTTCCAACCCAATTTCCAACCCAACTTCCAACTCAACATCTAACCCAACTTCCAACCCAACTTCGAGCCCAACTTCCAACTAAACTCCCAACCCAACATCCAACCAAACTTCAAACCCAACTTCCAACCTAAATTCCAATCAAACTTCCAACCTAACATCCATCCCAACTTTCATCCCAACTTAAAACCCACATTCCTTCCCATTTTGCATTCCAAATTCCAACCATAAGTCGAACCCAACATCCAACACAACATCCAACCCAACTTCCAACCCAAATTCCAACCCAACTTCCAACCCAGCTCCCATCCCAACTTCCATCCCAAATTCCATGCCAAACTTCCAACCCCGACTCAACATTATTTCCAACCCAAGCTCTAACCCAACTTCCAACCCAACATCCATCCCAACTTCCAACTGAAATTCCATCCCAATTTCCAACCCAGCTTCCAACCCAACATCCACCCCAACTTCCAACCCAACTTTCAAAACAACTTCCAACCCAACTACGAACCCAACTTCCATCCCATTTTCCACCGCGACTTCCAACCTCACCTCCAACCCAACTTTCAACCCAAATTCAAACCCAAATTCCAATACAACTTCCAATCCAACTTCAACTCAACTTCCAACTCAACATACAACCCAACTTACAACCCAACTTCTTACGCAACTTCCAACCCAACATCCAATCCAACTTCCAACCCATTTTCCAAACAAAAAAACTTCCTACCCAGCTTCCAACCCAACTTCCAACCCAACTTCGAGCCCAAATTTCATCCCAACTTCCATCCCAACTTCCAACCCAGCTTCCAACGCAACTTCCCACCCAACTCCCAACCCAACTTTGAGCCCAACTTTCAACCCAAATTCCAATCCAACTTCCAACCCATCTTCCACCCCAATTTCTATCCCAACATTAAACCCAACTTCCAACCCAACTTCCAACCCAAATTTGAGTCCAACTTCCAACCAAACTTCCAATCCAACTTCCATCCCAAACTCCATCCTAACATCCATCTCAACTTCCAACCCGACGTCGAACCTAAATCTATACAAAACTTCCAACCCAGCATCCAACCCAGCTTCAAATCCAACTTTCAACCTAACTTCCACCCCAACTTCCAACCCAACTTCCAACCCAACTTTTAACCCAACTTACATCTCAACTTCCAACCCAATTTCCATTCCAACTTCCAACCCAGCTTCCAACCCAGCTTCCAACCCAACTTTTATCCCAACTTCCATCCAACTTCCAATCCACCTCCAACCCAACTTCCAACCCAGCATCCAGCCCAGCTTCAAACCCAACTTTCAACACAACTTCCAACCCAGCTTTCATCCCAACATCCATCCCAACTTCCAATCCAACTTCGGACCAAACTTCCAACCCAACTTCCAATCCATCTTCCAATCCAACTTCCAACTTAACTTTCGTACAAACTTCCAACCAGCATCCAACCCAGCTTCCAACCCGACTTACAACCCAGCTTCCAACCCAACTTCCAACCCACCTTCCAATCCAACTTCCAATCCAGTTCCAACCCAACTTCTATCCCAACTTTCATCCCATTTTCCAACGCAACTTCCAACTTAACTTCCAAACCAACTTCCAACCCAACTTCCAACCCACCTTCCAATCCAACTTCCAATCCAGTTCCAACCCAACTTCTATCCCAACTTTCATCCCATTTTCCAACGCAACTTCCAACTTAACTTCCAAACCAACTTCAAACCCAACTTCCAAACCAACTTGCAACCCAACTTTCAACCCAACTTCCAAACCAACTTCCGACCCAACTTCCAGCCCAACTTCCAACTTAATTTCCATCCTAATTTCCCTCCCAACTTCCAAGCCAACATCCAACCCAATTTCTAACCCAATTTCCAACCCAAATTCCAACCCAATTTCTAACCCAACTCCCAACCCAACTTCCAACCCAACTTCCAACTCAACTCCCAACCAAACATCCAACTGTGTTTCTGAACACTGAGTTTCTGACAACTGTGCTTCTATCCACTGTCTTTCTGACCACAGTGTTCTGACCACTGTGTTTCTGACCAGTGTGTTTCTGACTACTGTGTTTCTGACCACTGTGTTTCTGACCACTGTATTCCTGACCACTGTGTTCACGACCACTGTGTTGCTGTCCACTGTGTTTCTGACCACTGTGTTTCTGACCATCGTATTTCTGACCAGTGTGTTTCTGACTACTGTGTTTCTGACCACTGTGTTTCTGACCACTGTATTCCTGACCACTGTGTTCACGACCACTGTGTTGCTGTCCACTGTGTTTCTGACCACTGTGTTTCTGACCATCGTATTTCTGACCAGTCTGTTTCTGACCACTGTGTTTCTGACCAGTGTGTTTTGAACCACTGTGTTTCTGACCATTGTGTTTCTGACCAGCGTGTTTCTGACCACTGTGTTTCTGACCATCGTATTTCTGACCAGTCTGTTTCTGACCACTGTGTTTCTGACCAGTGTGTTTTGAACCACTGTGTTTCTGACCATTGTGTTTCTGACCAGCGTGTTTCTGACCACTGTGTTTCTGACCAGTGTTTTCTCACCAGAGTATTTCTTACCACTGTGTTTCTGACCACTGTGTTTCTGACCAGTGTGTTTCTGACCAGTGTAGGTCTGAACTGCGTGTTTCTGACCAGTCTGTTTCTGACAAGTGTGTTTTTGACCAGTGTGTTTCTGACCACTGTGTCTTTGACCAGTGTGTGTCTGACCACTGTGTTCCTGAACAGTGTGTTTCTGACCACTGTGTTTCTGACCAGTGTATTTCTGACCAGTGTGTTTCTGCGCAGTGTGTTTCTGACCACTGTATTTCTGACCAGTGTGTTTCTGACCAGTGTGTTTCTGACCAGTTTCTTTCTAAACAGTGTGTTTCTGACCACTGTGTTCCTGACCAGTGTGTTTCTGACCACTGTGTTTCTGACCAGTGTGTTTCTGACCACACTTGTCAGAAACACAGTGGTCAGATACAAAGTGGGTAGAAACACACTGGTCAGAAACACACTGGTCAGAAACACACTGGTTTGAAACACTGTGGTCAGAAGACAGTGGTCAGAAACACACTCGTCAGAAACACACTGGTCAGAAACACAGTGGTGTGAAACACAGTGGTCAGAAACACAGTGATCAGAAACACAGTGGTCACAAACACAGTGTTCAGAAACACAGTGTTCAGAAACATAGTGGTCAGAAACACAGTGGTCAGAAACACAGTGGTCAGAAACACAGTGGTCAGAAACACGGTGGTCAGAAACACGGTGGTCAGAAACACAGTGGTCAGAAATACAGTGGTCAGATACACAGTGGTCAGAAACACAGTGGTCAGAAACACAGTGGTCAGAAACACAATGGTCTAAAACACAGTGGTCTGGAACAAAGTGTCAGAAACACAC
>SZWC01000281.1:66777-116365 GCA_023375785.1 Penium margaritaceum | reverse complement strand
AGTGGTCAGAAACACAGTGGTCAGAAACACAGTGGTCAGAAACACAGTGGTCAGAAACACGGTGGTCAGAAACACAGTGGTCAGAAACACACTTGTCAGAAACACAGTGGTCAGAAACACAGTGGTCAGAAACACAGTGTCAGAAACACACTGGTCAGAAACACAGTGGTCAGAATCACAGTGGTCATAAACACAATGGTCAGAAACACAGTGGTTCGAAACACGCTGGTCAGAAATACAGTGGTAAGAAACACGGTAGTCATAAACACACTGGTCAGAAACACACTGTTCTGAAACACAGTGGTAAAAAACACAGTGGTCTGAAACACAGTGGTCAGAAACACAGTGGTTGGAAACACAATGGTCAGAAACACATTGGTCAGAAACACACTAGTCAGAAATACACTGGTCAGACGCACAGAGTCCAGAAATAGAGTGGTCATAAACACAAAGGTCAGAAACACACTGGTCAGAAACATATTGGTCATAAACACACTGGTCAGAAACACACTGGTCAGAAACATAGTGGTCAGAAACGCACTGGTCAGAAACACACTGGTCAGAAACACACTGGTCAGAAACACAGTGGTAGGAAAGACACTGGTCAGAAACACAGTGGTCAGAAAGACAGTGGTCAGAAACACAGTGGTCAGAAACACAGTGGTCAGAAACACAGTGGTCAGGAACAATGTGATCAGAAACTCACTGGTCAGGATCACTGTGGTCAGAAACACACTGGTCAAAAACACACTGGTCAGAAACACAATGGTCCAAAACACACTGGTCAGAAACACAGTAGTCAGAAACACACTGGTCAGAAAAACACTGGTCAGAAGCACAGAGGTCATAAACACACTGGTCAGAAACACAATGGTCCAAAACACACTGGTCAGAAACACAGTAGTCAGAAACACACTGGTCAGAAAAACACTGGTCAGAAGCACAGAGGTCATAAACACACTGGTCAGAAATGTAGTGGTGAGAAACACAGTGGTCAGAAACACAGTGGTCAGAAACACAGTGGTCAGAAACACGGTGGTCAGAAACATAGTGGTCAGAAACACAGTGTTTAGAAACACAGTGGTCAGAAGCACAGTGGTCAGAAACACAGTAGTGAGAAACACACTGGTCAGAAACACACTGGTCAGAAACACACTGGTCAGAAACACGCTGGTCAGAAACACAGTGGTCAGGAACACAGTAGTCAGAAACAAAGTGGTCAGAAACAGAGTGGTCAGAAACACACTGGTCAGAAACACAGTGGTCAGAAATACAATGGTCGGAAGCACAGTGGTCAGAAATACACGTGTCAGAAACACAGTGGTCACAAAGTCCGTGGTCAGAAACACACTGTTCACAAAGTCACTGGTCAGAAACACGGAGGTCAGAAACACAGTGGTCAGAAACAGAATGGTCATAAACAACTGGTCGGAAACACATTGGTCAGGAACACAGTGGTCAGAAACACTGTAGTCAGAAACACCGTGGTCCTAAACACAGTGGTCACAAACACAGTGGTCAGGGAAAATGTGGTCAGAAAATCACTGGTCAGAAACACATTGATCAGAAACACACTGGTGAGAAACACACTGGTCAGAAGCACACTGGTCAGAAACACAGTGGTCAGAAACACTTAGGTCATAAACACACTGGTCCGAAATACGATGGTCATAAACACACTGGTCAGAAATAGAGTGGTCAGAAACACAGTGGTCAAAAACGCACTGGTCAGAAACACATTGGTCAGAAACACACTGGTGAGAAACACAGTGGTAAAAAAGACACCGGTCAGAAACACACTGGTCAGAAACACATTGGTCAGAAACACAGTGGTCAGAAACACAGTGGTCACAAATACAGTGGTCAGAAACACACTGGTCAGAAACACATTGGTCAGAAACACAGTGGTCAGAAACACAGTGGTCACAAATACAGTGGTCAGGAAAAATGTGGTCAGAAACTCACTGGTCAGAAACACAGTTGTCAGAAACACACTGGTCCAAAACACACCGGTCAGAAACACAGTGATCGGAAACACTCTGGTCAGAAACACAGTAGTCAGAAACACACTGGTCAGGAACACACCAGTCAGAAACGCAGAGGTCATAAACACACTGGTCAGAAATACAGTGGTCAGAAACGTAGTGGTCAGAAACACAGTGGTCAGAAACACAGTGGTCAGAAATATAGTGGTGAGAAACACATTGGTTAGAAACATAGTGGTCAGAAACACAATGGTCAGAAACACAGTGCTCACAGACACAGTGGTCAGGAATACACTTTTCAGAAACAAAGTGGTTACAAACAAAATGGTCAGAAACACGGTGGTCAGAACCACACGGGTCAGAAACACGGTGGTCAGAAACACACGGGTCAGAAACACACTGGTCAGAAACACACTGGTCAGAAACACAGTGGTCAAAAACACAGTGGTCAGAAACACACTAGTCAGAAACACACTGGTCAGAACCACAGTGGTCAGAAACACAGTGGTCAGAAACACACTAGTCAGAAACACACTGGTCAGAACCACAGTGGTCAGAAACACAGTGGTCAGAAACTCAGTGGTCAGAATCACAGTGGTCAGAGACACAGTGGTAAGAAACACAGTATTCAGAAACACAGTGGTCCAAACACAGTGGTCAGAAACACAGTGGTCAGAATCACAGTGGTGAGAAATACATTGGTCAGAAACACTGTGGTCAGAAACGCAGCGGTCTGAAACACATTGGTCAGAAACACAGTGGTCAGAAACACGGTGGTCAGAAACATGGTGGTCAGAAACACAGTGTTTAGAAACACAGTGGTCAGAAACACAGTGGTCAGAAACACCGTGGTCAGAAATACACTGGTCAGAAACATACTGGTCAGAAACACACTGGTAAGAAACACACTGGTCAGAAACACGCTGGTCAGAAACACAGTGGTCAGAAACACAGTGGTCAGAAACACAGTGGTCACAAACAGGGTGGTCAGAAACACACTGGTCAGAAACACAGTGGTGAGAAATACAATGGTCGGAAACACTATGGTCAGAAACACAGTGGTCAGAAATACACGTGTCAGAGACACAGTGGTCACAAAGTCCGTGGTCAGAAACACACTGTTCATAAACGCACTGGTCAGAAACACGGAGGTCAGAAACACACTGGTCAGAAACACAGTGGTCAAAAACAGAATGGTCATAAACAACTGGTCGGAAACACATTGGTCAGGAACACAGTGGTCAGAATCACTGTGGTGAAATACACAGTGGTCCTAATCACAGTGGTCACAAACACAGTGGTCAGGGAAAATGTGGTCAGAAACTCACTGGTCAGAAACACATTGATCAGAAACACACTGGTCAGAAACACACTGGCCAGAAGCACACTGGTCAGAAACACAGTGGTCAGAAACACAGTGGTCAGAAACACAGTGATCAGACAAAAACAGCGGTCAGAAACACAGTGGTCAGAAACACAGTGGTCAGAATCACAGTGGTCAGAATCACAGTGGTCAGAAACACAGTGGTCTAAACACACTGGTCAGAAACACAGTGGTCGGAAACATAGTGGTCATAAACACACTGGTCAGAAACACACTGGTAAAAAACACAGTGGTCAGAAACACAGTGGTCCGAAACACTGTGGTCAGAATCACAGAGGTCAGAATCACAGTGGTCAGAAACACAGTGGTCAGAAACACAGTGGTCATAAACACACTCGTCCGAAACACTGTGGTCATAAACACACTGGTCATAAACACACTGGTCAGAAACACACTGGTCAAAAACACACTGGTCAGAAACATACTGGTCAAAAACACAGTGGTCAGAAACACAGTGGAAAAAAAACACAGTGGCCAGAAACACAGTGGTCAGAAACAAACTGGTCAAAAACACATTAGTCAGAAACACAGTTGTCAGAAACACAGTGGTCAGAAACACAGTGATCAGAAACACACTGGTAAGATACACAGTGGTCAGAAACACAGTGGTCAGAAACACACTGGTCACAAACACACTGGTCACAAACACAGTGGTCAGAAACACAGTGATCAGAAACACACTGGTAAGATACACAGTGGTCAGAAACACAGTGGTCAGAAACACACTGGTCACAAACACACTGGTCACAAACACAGTAGTCATAAACACAGTAGTCAGAAACACACTGTTCAGAAACACACAGGTAAGAAACACAGTGGTCAAAAACACAGTGGTCAGAAACACAGTGGTCCGAAAAACTGTGGTCAGCAAAACACTGGTCGTAGACACAATGGTCAGAAGCACACTGGTCAGAAACACAGTGGTCAGAAACACAGTGCTCAGAATCACAGTGGTCAGAAACACAGTGCTCAGAATCACAGTGGTCAGAAACACAGTGCTCAGAATCACAGTGGTCAGAAACACAGTGCTCAGAATCACAGTGGTCAGAAACACAGTGCTCAGAATCACAGTGGTCAGAAACACAGTGCTCAGAATCACAGTGGTCAGAAACACAGTGCTCAGAAACACAGTGGTCAGAAACACAGTGCTCAGAATCACAGTGGTCAGAATCACAGTGGTCAGAAACACAGTGGTCAGAAACACAGTGGTCATAAACACACTGGTCAGAAACACAGTGGCCGGAAACACAGTAGTCATAAACACACTGGTCAGAAACACACTGGTCAAAAACACACTGGTCAGAAACATACCGGTCAAAAACACAGTGGTCAGAAACACAGTGGAAAAAAAACACAGTGGCCAGAAACACAGTGGTCAGAAACAAACTGGTCAAAAACACATTAGTCAGAAACACAGTTGTCAGAAACACAGTGGTCAGAAACACAGTGATCAGAAACACACTGGTAAGATACACAGTGGTGAGAAACACAGTGGTCAGAAACACACCGGTCACAAACACACTGGTCACAAACACAGTGGTCATAAACACAGTGGTCAGAAACACACTGTTCAGAAACACACAGGTAAGAAACACAGTGGTCAAAAACACAGTGGTCAGAAACACAGTGGTCCGAAACACTGTGGTCAGAAAAACACTGGTCGTAGACACAATGGTCAGAAGCACAGTGGTCAGAAACACAGTGGTCAGAAACACAGTGGTCACAAACACAGTGGTCAGAAACACAGAGGTCAGAAACACTATGGTCAGAAACTCAGCGGTCAGAAACACAGTGGTCAGAAACACAGTTGTCAGAAACACGGTGGTCACAAACACGGTGGTCAGAAACACAGTGGTCAGAAACACAGTGGTCAGAAACACAGTGGTCAGAAACACAGTGGTCAGAAACACAGTGGTCCGAAACAAAGTGGTCATAAACACACTGGTCAGAAACACAGTGGTCGGAAACACAGTGGTCATAAACACACTGGTCAGAAACACACTAGTGAAAAAAACAGTGGTCGGAAACACAGTGGTCAGAAACACAGTGCTCAGAATCACAGTGGTCAGAATCACAGTGGTCAGAAACACAGTGGTCAGAAACACAGTGGTCATAAACACACTGGTCAGAAACACAGTGGCCAGAAACACAGTGGTCAGAAACACAGTGCTCAGAATCACAGTGGTCAGAATCACAGTGGTCAGAAACACAGTGGTCAGAAACACAGTGGTCATAAACACACTGGTCAGAAACACAGTGGCCGGAAACACAGTGATCATAAACACACTGGTCAGAAACACACTGGTCAAAAACACACTGGTCAGAAACATACTGGTCAAAAACAAAGTGGTCAGACACACAGTGGTAAAAAAACACAGTGGCCAGAAACACAGTGGTCAGAAGCAAACTGGTCAGAAATACAGTAGTCAGAAACAGAGTGGTCAGAAACACAGTGGTAAAAAACACAGTGATCAGAAACACACTGGTAAGATACACAGTGGTCAGAAACACAGTGGTCAGAAACACACTGGTCACAAACACACTGCTCACAACCACAGTGGACATAAACACAGAAGTCAGAAACACTGTGGTCAGAAAAACACTGTTCAGAAACACACAGGTCAGAAACACAGTGTTCAAAAACACAGTGGTCAGAAACACAGTGGTCATAAACACAGAAGTCAGAAACACAGTGATCAGAAACACACTGGTCAGAAGCACAGTGGTCAGAAACACAGTGGTCAGAACCACAGTGGTCAGAAACACAGTGGTCAGAATCACAGTGGTCAGAATCACAGTGGTCAGCAACACAGTGGTCAGAAACACACCAGTCAGAAAGACAGTTTTAAGAAACACAGTGGTCTGAAACACACTGGTCAGAAACACACCGGTCAGAAACACAGTGGTTATAAACACAGTGATCAGACAAAAACAGCAGTCAGAAACACAGTTGTCACATACACAGTGGTCAGAATCACAGTGGTCAGAATCACAGTGGTCAGAAACACAGTGGACAGAAACACAGTGGTCATAAACACACTGGTCAGAAACACAGTGGTCGGAAACACAGTGGTCATAAACACACTGGTCAGAAACACACTGGTCAGAAACACAGTGGTCAGAAACACAGTGGACAGAAACACAGTGGTCATAAACACACTGGTCAGAAACACAGTGGTCGGAAACACAGTGGTCATAAACACACTGGTCAGAAACACACTGGTAAAAAACCCAGTGGTCAGAAACACTGTGGTCAGAAACACTGTGGTCAGAATCACAGTGGTCAGAATCACAGTGGTCAGAAACACAGTGGTCAGAAACACAGTGGTCATAAACACACTCGTCAGAAACACAGTGGTTGGAAACACAGTGGTCAGAAACACTGTGGTCAGAATCACAGTGGTCAGAATCACAGTGGTCAGAAACACAGTGGTCAGAAACACAGTGGTCATAAACACACTCGTCAGAAACACAGTGGTTGGAAACACAGTGGTCGTAAACACACTGGTCAGAAACACACTGGTCAAAAACACACTGGTCAGAAACATACTTGTCAAAAACACAGTGGTCAGAAACACAGTGGACAAAAAACACAGTGGCCAGAAACACAGTGGTCAGAAACAAACTGGTCAGAAACACAGTAGTCAGAAACATAGTTGTCAGAAACACAGTGGTCAGAAACACAGTGATCAGAGACACACTGGTAAGATAAACATTGGTCAGAAACACAGTGGTCAGAAACACACTGGTCACAAACACACTGGTCACAAACACAGTGGTCATAAACACAGTGGTCAGAAACACAGTGGTCAGAAACACAGTGGTCAGAAACACACTGGTCACAAACACACTGGTCACAAACACAGTGGTCATAAACACAGTGGTCAGAAACACAGTGGTCAGAAACACACTGTTCAGAAACGCGCAGGTAAGAAACACAGTGGTCAAAAACACAGTGGTCAGAAACACAGTGGTCCGAAACACAGTGGTCAGAAAAACACTGGCCATAGACACAATGGTCAGAAGCACAGTAGTCAAAAACACAGTGGTCAGAAGCACAGTGGTCAGATACACACTGGTCAGAAACACACTGGTCATAAACACTCTGGTCATAAACACAGTGGTCAGAAGCACAGTGGTCAGAAACACAGTGGTCACAAACACAGTGGTCAGAAACACCGAGGTCAGAAACACTGTGGTCAGAAACTCAGCAATCAGTAACACAGTGGTCAGAAACACAGTGGTCAGAAACACGGTGGTCACAAACACGGTGGTCAGAAACACAGTGGTCAGAAACACATTGGTCAGAAAAACAGTGGTCAGAAATACACTTGTCAGAAACACAATGGTCAGAAACACACTGGTCAGAAACACAGTGGTCAGAAACACAATGGTCAGAAACACAGCGGTCAGAAACACAGTGGTCAGAAACACAGTGCTCAGAATCACAGTGGTCAGAATCACAGTGGTCAGCAACACAGTGGTCAGAAACACACTGGTCAGAAACACACCGGTCAGAAACACAGTGGTCAGAAACACAATGGTCAGAAACACAGCGGTCAGAAACACAGTGGTCAGAAACACAGTGCTCAGAATCACAGTGGTCAGAATCACAGTGGTCAGCAACACAGTGGTCAGAAACACACTGGTCAGAAACACACCGGTCAGAAACACAGTGGTCAGAAACACAATGGTCAGAAACACAGCGGTCAGAAACACAGTGGTCAGAAACACAGTGCTCAGAATCACAGTGGTCAGAATCACAGTGGTCAGCAACACAGTGGTCAGAAACACACTGGTCAGAAACACACCGGTCAGAAACACAGTGGTCAGAAACACAATGGTCAGAAACACAGCGGTCAGAAACACAGTGGTCAGAAACACAGTGCTCAGAATCACAGTGGTCAGAATCACAGTGGTCAGCAACACAGTGGTCAGAAACACACTGGTCAGAAACACACCGGTCAGAAACACAGTGGTCAGAAACACAATGGTCAGAAACACAGCGGTCAGAAACACAGTGGTCAGAAACACAGTGCTCAGAATCACAGTGGTCAGAATCACAGTGGTCAGAAACACAGTGGTCAGAAACACAGTGGTCATAAACACACTGGTCAGAAACACAGTGGCCGGAAACACAGTGGTCATAAACACACTGGTCAGAAACACACTGGTCAAAAACACACTGGTCAGAAACATACTGGTCAAAAACAAAGTGGTCAGAAACACAGTGGTCAGAAGCAAACTGGTCAGAAATACAGAAGTCAGAAACAGAGTGGTCAGAAACACAGTGGTCAAAAACACAGTGATCAGAAACACACTGGTAAGATACACAGTGGTCAGAAACACAGTGGTCAGAAACACACTGGTCACAAACACACTGCTCACAACCACAGTGGACATAAACACAGAAGTCAGAAACACTGTGGTCAGAAAAACAATGTTCAGAAACACACAGGTCAGAAACACAGTGGTGCTCAGAATAGTGGTCAGAAACACAGTGGTCCGAAACACAGTGGTCAGAAACACAGTGGTCAGAAACACAGTGGTCATAAACACACTGGTCAGAAGCACAGTGGTCAGAAACACAGTGGTCAGAACCACAGTGGTCAGAAACACAGTGGTCAGAATCACAGTGGTCAGAATCACAGTGGTCAGCAACACAGTGGTCAGAAACACACCAGTCAGAAACACAGTTTTAAGAAACACAGTGGTCGTAAACACACTGGTCAGAAACACACCGGTCAGAAACACAGTGGTTATAAACACAGTGATCAGACAAAAACAGCGGTCAGAAACACAGTTGTCAGAAACACAGTGGTCAGAATCACAGTGATCAGAATCACAGTGGTCAGAAACACAGTGGACAGAAACACAGTGGTCATAAACACACTGGTCAGAAACACAGTGGTCGGAAACACAGTGGTCATAAACACACTGGTCAGAAACACACTGGTAAAAAACACAGTGGTCAGAAACACAGTGGTCAGAAACACACTGGTCACAAACACACTGGTCACAACCACAGTGGACATAAACACAGAAGTCAGAAACACAGTGGTCAGAAACACACTGGTCACAAACACACTGGTCACAACCACAGTGGACATAAACACAGAAGTCAGAAACACAGTGGTCAGAAAAACACTGTTCAGAAACACACAGGTCAGAAACACAGTGGTCAAAAACACAGTAGTCAGAAACACAGTGGTCCGAAACACAGTGGTCAGAAACACACTGGTCATAAACACAATGGTCAGAAGCACAGTGGTCAGAAACACAGTGGTCAGAACCACAGTGGTCAGAAACACACTGGTCAGAATTACACTGGTCATAAACACTCTGGTCATAAACACAGTGGTCAGAAACACAGTGGTCAGAAACACAGAGGTCAGAAACACACTGGTCAGAAACACAGTGGTCAGAAACACAGTAGTCAGAAACACAGTGGTCAGAAACACACTGGCCAGAAACACAGGGGTCAGAAACACAGTGGTCAGAAACACTGAGGTCAGAAACACAGTGGTCAGAAACACAGTGGTCAGAAACACACTGGTCAGAAAGACACTGGTCAGAAACAAAGTGGTCAGAAACACAGTGGTCGGAAACACACTGGTCAGAAACACAGCGGTCGGAAACACACTGGTCAGAAACACAGTGGCCAAAAAGACACTGGTCTGAATCACACTGGTCCGAAACACAGTGGTCAGAAACGCAGTTGTCAGAAACACAGTGGTCAGAAACAAACAGGTGAGAAACACAGTGGTCAGAAAAACTCTCGTCTGAAACACGCTGGTCAGAAACACAGTGGCAAAAAGCACACTGGTCAGAAACACAGTGGTCAGAAACACAGTGGTCAGAAACACTGTGGTCAGAAACACACAGGTGAGAAACACAGTGGTCAGAAAGACAGTGGTCAGAAACACAGTGGTCAGTGATACACTGGTCAGAAACACAGTGGTAAAAAGCACAGTGTTCAGAAGCACACCGTTCGGAAACACATTGGTCAGAAACACACTGGTTAGACATACACTGGTCAGAAACACACTGGTCAGAAAGACAGTGATCAGAAACACAGTGGTCAGAAACACAGTGGTCAGAAACACACTTGTTTGAAACACACTGGTCAAAAACACAGAGGTCAGAAACACAGTTGTCAGAAACACACTGGTCAGATACACAGTGGTCAGAAACACAGTGGTCAGAAACACACTTGTTTGAAACACACTGGTCAAAAACACAGAGGTCAGAAACACAGTTGTCAGAAACACACTGGTCAGATACACAGTGGTCAGAAACACAGTAGTAAGAAACCCAGTGCTCAGAAACACAATGGTTAGAAACACAGTAGACAGGAACACAGTGGTCTGAAACACAGAGGTCAAAAACACAGTGGCCAGAAACACACTGATCAGAAACACAGTGGTTAGAAACACAGTGGTCAGACACACGGTGGTCAGAACCACACTGGTCAGAAACACACTGGTCACAAACACAGTGGTCAGAAACACGGTGGACAGAAACACAGTGGTCTGAAACACACTGGTCAGAAACACACTGGTCAGAAACACAGTGGCCAGAATCACACTTGTCAGAAACACACTTATCAGAAACACACTGGTCAGAAACACACTGGTCAGAAACACAGTGGCCAGAATCACACTTGTCAGAAACACACTTATCAGAAACACACTGGTCAGAAACAAACTGGTCAGAAACACAGTGGTCAGAAACATAGTGGTCAGAAACACACTGGTCTCAAACACACTGGTCAGAAACACACTGGCCAGAAACACACTGGTATGAAACACAATAGTCAGAAACACACTGATCAGAAACACACTGTACAGAAACACAGTGGTAAGAAACACACTGGTCAGAAGCACACTGGTCAGACACCCAGTGGTCAGAAACACAGTGGGCAGAAACACAGTGTTCAGAAACATAGTGGGCAGAAACACACTGGTCATAAACACAGTGGTCAGAAACA
Organism: Penium margaritaceum; assembly: GCA_023375785.1. Classification (NCBI taxonomy): domain Eukaryota; kingdom Viridiplantae; phylum Streptophyta; class Zygnematophyceae; order Desmidiales; family Peniaceae; genus Penium; species Penium margaritaceum. The sequence continues at coordinate 105,006 of SZWC01000281.1, read as the reverse complement.
CAATGGTCAGAAACACAGTGGTCAGAAACACAGTTGTCACTAACACAGTGGTCAGACACACAGAGGTAAGAAACACAGTGGTCAGAAACACAGTGGTCAGAAACACACTGGTGAAGAACACAGTGGTCAGAAGCACAGTGGTCAAAAACACAGTGGTCAAAAACACAGTGGTCAGAAACACATTGGTCAGAAACACACTTGTCAGAAACAGATTGGTCAGAAACACACTGGTCTGAAACGCAGTGGTCAGACACACAGTGGTCAGAAACACACTGGTCAGAAACACAGTGGTCAGAAACACATTGGTCAGAAACACACTTGTCAGAAACAGATTGGTCAGAAACACACTGGTCTGAAACGCAGTGGTCAGACACACAGTGGTCAGAAACACACTGGTCAGAAACACAGTGGTCGGAAAAACACTGGTCAGGAACACAGTGGTCATAAACACACTGGTCAGCAACACAGTGGTCAGAAACACAGTGGTCAGAAACACAGTGGTCAGAAACTGGTCAGAAACACACACTGTGGTCAGAAACACAGTGGTCAGAAACACAGTGGTCAGAAAAACAGTGGTCAGAAACACAGTGGTCAGAAACACGCTGGTCAGAAATACACTGGTCAGAAACGCAGTGGTCAGAAACGCAGTGGTCAGAAACACAGTGGTCAGAAACACAGTGGTCAGAAACACAGTGGTCAGAAACACAGTGGTCAGAAACATAGTGGTCAGAAACACAATGGTCACAAAAACAGTGGTCAGAGACACAGTCGTCAGAAGCACAGTGGTCAGAAACACACTCATCAGAAACACAGGTCAGAAACTAGTGGTCAGAAACACAGTGGTCAGAAACACAGTGGTCAGAAACACACAGTGGTCAGAAACACTGTGGTCAGAAACAAAGTGGTCAGAAACACAGTGTTCAGAAACACAGTGGTCAGAAACACAGTCGTCAGAAACACAGTGGTCAGAAACACACTGGTCAGAAACACAGTGGTCAGAAAAAAAGTGGTCAGAAACACACTGGTCAGAAACACACTGGTCAAAAACACAGTGGTCAGAAACACAGTGGTCAGAAACACAGTAGTCATAAACACAGTGGTCAGAAACACATTGGTCAGAAACACAGTGGTCAGAAACACAGTATTCAGAAACACAGTGGTCAGAAACACAGTGGTCAGAAACACAGTGGTCAGAAACACAGTGGTCAGAAACACACTGGTGAGGAACACATTGGTCAGAAACAAAGTAATCAGAAACACAGTGGTCAGAAACACAGTGGTCACAAACACACTGGTCAGAAACACAGTGGTCAGAAACACACTGGTCAGAAACACAGTGGTCACAAACACAGTGGTCATAAACACAGTGGTCATAAACACAGTGGTCAGAAACCCAGTGGTCAGAAACACAGTGGTCAGAAACACAGTGGTCATAAACACAGTGGTCATAAACACAGTGGTCAGAAACCCAGTGGTCAGAAACACAGTGGTCAGAAACACTGTGGTCAGAAACAATGTGTCAGAAACACACTGGTTCGAAACACATTGATCAGAAACACAGTGGTCAAGAACATGGTGGTGACAAACACAGTGGCCAGAATAAACTTGTCAGAAACACAGTGGTCAGAAACACACTTGTCAGAAACACACTAGTCAGAAGCACAGTGGTCAGAAACACAGTGGTCAAGAACATGGTGGTGACAAACACAGTGGCCAGAATAAACTTGTCAGAAACACAGTGGTCAGAAACACACTTGTCAGAAACACACTAGTCAGAAGCACAGTGGTCAGAAACACACAGGTCATAAACACAGAGGTCAGAAAAAAAGTGGTCAGAAACACACTGGTCAGAAACACACTGGTCAGAAACACAGTGGTCAGAAACACAGTTGTCAGAAACACAGTCGTCAGAAACACAGTGGTCATAAACACAGTGGTAAGAAACAAAGTATTCAGAAACACAGTGGTCAGAAACTTAGTGGTCACGAACACAGTGGTCAGAAACACATCGGTCAGAAACAAATTGGTCCGAAACACAGTGGTCAGAAACACAGTGGTCAGAAACACAGGATCAGAAACACACCGGTCAGAAACACAGTGATCAGAAACTCAGTGGTCAGAAACACAGTGGTCAGAAACACAGTGGTCAGAAACACATTAGTCAGAGACACAGTGGTCAGCAACATAGTGGTCAGAAACACAGTGTCAGAAACACACCGGTCAGAAACACAGTGGTCAGAGACACAGTGGTCAGAAACACAGTGGTCAGAAACACGGTGGTCAGCAACACAATGGTCAGAAACACAGTGGTCAGAAAAACACTTGTTAGAAACACAGTGGTCAGAAACACAGTGGACAGAAACGCACTGGTCAGAAACACACTGGTCAGAAACACAGTGGTCAGAAACACAGTGGTCAGAAAGACACTGGTCCAAAACACACTGGTCAGAAACACAGTGGTCAGGTACACAGTGGTCAGATACACAGTGGTCAGAAACACAGCGGTCAGAAATACACTTGTCAGAAACACAGTGGTCATAAACACACAGGTCAGAAACACACTGGTCAGAAACGCGTTGGTCATAAACACACAGGTCAGAAACAGAGTTGTCAGAAACACAGTCGTCAGAAATGCACTGGTGAGAAACACACTGGTCAGAAACACAGTGGTCACAAACACAGTGGTCAGAAACACACAGGTCAGAAACAGAGTTGTCAGAAACACAGTCGTCAGAAATGCACTGGTGAGAAACACACTGGTCAGAAACACAGTGGTCACAAACACAGTGGTCAGAAAGACACAGGTCAGAAACACAATGGTCATAAACACAGTGGTCAGAAACACTGTGGTCAGAAACACTGTGGTCAGAAACACAGTGGTCAAAAACACAGTGGTCAGGAACACTGTGGTAGAACTCGCTGGTCAGAAACACGGTGGTCAGAAACACACTGGTCAAAAACACACTGGTCTGAAACACAGTGGTCAGAATCACACTGGTCAGAAACACAGAAGTCAGAAACACACTGGTCAGAAACACACAGGTCAGAAACAGTGGTCATAAACACACTGGTCAGCCATACAGTGGTCAGAAACACAGTGGTCAGAAACACACTGGTCAGAAACACAGAAGTCAGAAACACACTGGTCAGAAACACACAGGTCAGAAACAGTGGTCATAAACACACTGGTCAGCCATACAGTGGTCAGAAACACAGTGGTCAGAAACAAAGTGGTCAGAAACACAGTGGTCAGAAACACACTGGTCAGAAACACACTGGTCAGAAACACAGTGGTCAGAAACACAGTGGTCAGAAACACAGTTGTCAGAAACACAGTGGTCAGAAACACAGTGGTCAGAAACACAGTGGTCAGAAACACAGTATTTAGAAACACAGTGGTCAGAAACACAGTGGTCAGAAACACAATAGTCAGAAATACAGTGGTCAAAAACACAGTGGTCAGAAACACAGTGGTCAGAAACATAGTGTTCAGAAACACAGTGGTCAGAAACACAGTGGTCAGAAACACAGTGGTCAGAAACACAGTGGTCAGAAACACAGTATCAGAAACACACCGGTCAGAAACACAGTGGTCACAAACACAGTGGTCAGAAACACCGTGGTCAGAAACACAGTGGTCAGAAACACAGTGGTCAGAAAGACACTGGTCAGAAACACACTGGTCAGAAACACAGTGGTCAGAAAGACAGTGGTCAGAAACACAGTGGCCAGAAACAAACAGGTCACAAACACAGTGGTCAGATACACAGTGGTCAGATGCAGAGTGGTCACAAACACAGCGGTCAGAAATACACTTGTCATTAACACAGTGGTCAGAAACACAGTGGTCAGAAACGCGTTGGTCGAAAACACACAGGTCAGAAACACAGTCGTCAGAAACGCACTGGTCAGAAACACAGTCGTCACAAACACAGTGGTCAGAAAGACACTGGTCAGAAACACAATGGTCAGAAACACAGTGGTCACAAACACAGTGGTCAGAAACACAGTGGTCAGGAACATTGTGGTAGAAACTCGCTGGTAAGAAACACGGTGGTCAGAAACATACTGGTCAAAAACACACTGGTCTGAAACACAGTGGTTCGAAAAACACTGGTCAGAAACACAGAAGTCAGAAACACACTGGTCAGAAACTCACTGGTCAGAAACACAGTGGTCAGAAACACATTGGTCAGAAATACACTGGTCAGAAACACTGGTCAGAAACACACTGGTCAGAAACACACAGGTCAGAAACACAGTGGTCAAAAGCACAGTGATGAGAAACACAGTTTTCAAAAACGAAGTGGTCAGAAACACAATGGTCAGAAACACAGTGGTCAGAAACACAGTGTTCATAAACACAGTGGTCAGAAACACACTGGTCAGAAACACAGTGGTCAGACACACAGTGGTCAGAAACACAGTGGTCATAAACACAGTGGTCAGAAACACAGTGATCAGAAACACACTGGTGAGAAACATAGTGGTCATAACCCCAGTGGTCACAAACACAGTGGTCAGAAACACAGTGGCCAGAAACACAGTGGTCAGAAACGCAGTGGTCACAAACACAGTCTCAGAAACACACTTGTCAGAAAAACAGTGGTCCGAAACACAGTGGTCAGAAACACAGTGGTCAGAAACACAGTGCTCAGAAACAACTTCCAACCCAAGTTCCAACCCAACTTCGAACCCAACTTCTTACCCAGCTTCCAACCCAGCTTCCAACACAGCTTCCAACCCAACTTCAACCCCAACATCCATCCCAACTTCCAACCACACTTCCAGCCCAACTTCCAACCCAACTTCCGACCCAACTTTCAACCCAACATCCAACCCAACTTCCAATCCAACTTCCAACCCAAATTCCAGCCCAACTTCCAACCCAACTTCCGACCCAGCTTCCAACCCAGATTTCTTCCCAACTTCCATCCAAACTTCCATCTCAACTTCCAACCCAGCATTGAACCCAGATTCAAACCCAACGTTCATTCCAACTTTCAACCCAACTCCCAACCCAACTTCCATCCCAACTTCCATCCCAACTTCCAACCCAACATCCAAACAAACATCCAGCCCAACTTCCAACCCAACTTCCAGCCCAACTTTCAACCCAAGTTCCAACCCAACTTCCATCCCAATTTCAATACCAACTCCCAACCCAACATCCAACCCAACTTCCAACCCAACATCCAAACAAACATCCAGCCCAACTTCCAACCCAACTTCCAGCCCAACTTTCAACCCAAGTTCCAACCCAACTTCCATCCCAATTTCAATACCAACTCCCAAGCCAACATCCAACCCAACTGCCAACCCAACTTCCGACCCAACTTGCAACCCAACTTCCAACCCAACTTCCAACCCAACCTCAACCTCAATACCTGACCCAACATCTAACCCAACTTCCAAGCCAAATTCCAGTCCAACTTTCACCCCCAAATCCATCCCAGCTTCCATCCCAACTTCAAACCCAACTTCTATCCCAGCTTCCATCCCAACTTCCAACCCAAGTCCCAACCCAACTTCGAACCCAAGTTCCAACCCGACTTCCAACCCAACTTCCAACCCAACTTCCACCCCAACATCCATCCCAACTTCCATCCCAACTTCCAAGCTAGCTCCCAACCCAACTTCCAACCCAACATTCAACCCAACTTCCAACCCAACATCCAACCCAACTTCTAATCCAACTTCCAACCCAACTTCCTACCCAACTTCCATCCCAACTTCCAACCCAGCATCCAATCCAGCTTCCAACAAAACTTCCAACCCAACTTCAAACCCAACTTCAAACCCCACTTCCAACCCAACTTCCGACCCAACTTTCAACCCAACTTTCAACCCAACTTGCAACCCAACTTCCAACCCAACTTCCAACCCAGCTTCCAACCCAACTTCCAATCCAACTTACAGCCCAACTTCCAATCCAACTTCCAACCCCACTTCCAACCCAAGTTCCAACCCAAATTTGAACCCAACTTCCAACCCAACTTTCAACCCAACTTCCAACCCAACTTCCAACCCAACTTCCAGCCGAACTTCCAACCCAACTTCCAACCCAACTTCCAACCGAACTTCCATCCCAACTTCCATCCCAAAGTCTAACTCAACTTCCAACCCAACATCCAACCCAATTTCCAACCCAAATTCCAAACCAACTTCCAAACCAACTACCAACCCAACTCCCATCCCAACTTCCATCCAAACTTCAAACCCAACTTCCATCCCAACTTCCATCAAAGCATCCAACCCAGCTTCCAACCAAACTTCCAACCCAATTTCCAGCCCAAATTCCAACCCAACTTCCAACCCAGATTCTTACCCAACTTCCAACCCAGCTTCCAACACAGCTTCCAACCCAATTTCTTACCCAACTTCCAACCCAACTTCCAACCCAACTTCCAAACCAACTTCCAACCAAACTTCCGACCCTACTTCCATCCCGAATTCCATCCCAGCTTCCAGCCCAACTTCCAATCCAACTTCCAACCCAGCTGCCAACCCAACTTCCTACCCAACATGGAACCCAACTTCCAATCCAACTTCCAACTCCACTTCCATCCCGACTTCCAATCCAACTTCCAACAGAAATTCCAACCCAGCTTTCATCCCAACTTCCATCTCAACTTCCATTCCAACTTCCAACACAGCATCCAACCCAGCTTCCAACCCATCATTCAACCCAACTTCCAACCCCACATCCAACCAAACGTCTTACCCAACTTCCAACCCAGCTTCCAATCCATCTTCCAACCCAGCTTCCAACCCAACTTCCAACCCAAGTTCCAACCCAACTTCAAACCTAACTTCCAACCCAATATCCTACCCAACTTCAATCCCAACTTCCATCCCAACGTCCAACAAAAATTCCAGCCCAACTTCCAACCCAACTTCCAACCCAACTTTCAACCCAACATCAAACCCAAGCTCCAATCCAACTTCCAACCCAACTTCCAACCCAGCTTTCATCCCAACTTCCATCCAAACTTCCATCTCAACCTCCAACCCAGCATCGAACCCAGCTTCAAACCCAACGTTCAACCCAAGTTCCATCCCAACTTCCATCCCAACTTCCATCCCAACTTCCAACCCAATTTCCAACCCAACTTCCAGACCACTTTCCAACCCAACTTCCAACCCAACTTCCAACCGAACTGCCAATCCAACTTCCAACCCAACTACCACCCCAATTTTAATCCCAACTTCCATTCTAACATCCAACCCAACTTCCAAACCAACTTCCAACCCAACTTGCAACCCAACTTCCAAGCAAACTTTCAACCCACCCTTCAACCCAATTTCGAACCCATTTTCCAACCCAACTTCCAACCCAACTTCCAACCGTACTTCCAACCCAACTTCCATCCAAACTTCCAGCTCAACTTCCAACCCAACATCCAACCCAGTTTCCAATCCAAATTCCAACCCAACTTCCAACCCAGCTATCAACCCAACTCCCATCCCAACTTCCATATCAACTTCAAACCCAATTTCCATCCCAAACCTCATTAAAACTTCCATCTCAACCTCCAACCCAACTTCCAACCCAATATCGGACCCAACTTCCAACCCAACTTCCAACCCAACTTCCACCCCAACTTCTTACCCAACATCCAACCCAGCTTCAAACCCAGCTTCCAGCCCAACTTCCAGCCCAAGTTCCAACCCAACTTCCAACCCAACTCCCAACCCAACTTCCAACCCAACTTCCATCCCAAATTCCATCCCAACTTCCAACCCAACTTCCAACCCAACTTCCAACCCAACGTCCAACCCAACTTCCAACCCAACATCGAACCCAACTTCCAATCCAACTTCCAACTCAACAACCAACCTAATTTCCAATCCAACTTCCAACACAAATTCCAACCCAGCTTTCATCCCAACTTCCATCGCAATTTCCATTCCAACTTCCAACCCAGCATCCAAACCAGCTTCCAACCCAACATTCAACCCGACTTCCAACCCAACTTCCAACCCACATTCAAACCCCACATCCAACCAAACGTCTTACCCAACTTCCAACCCAGGTTCCAACCCATCTTCCAACCCAGCTTCCAGCCCAACTTCCAACCCAACTTCCAACCCACATTCAAACCCCACATCCAACCAAACGTCTTACCCAACTTCCAACCCAGGTTCCAACCCATCTTCCAACCCAGCTTCCAGCCCAACTTCCAACCCAAGTTCAAACCCAACTTCCAACCTAACTTCCAATCCAACTTCCAACCTCATTTCAATCCCAACTTCCATCCCAACTTCCAACCCAACTTTCAACCCAAATTTCAACCCAACTTCCAACCTAACTTCCAATCCAACTTCCAACCTCATTTCAATCCCAACTTCCATCCCAACTTCCAACCCAACTTTCAACCCAAATTTCAACCCAACTTCCATCCAACCTCCAACCCAGCTTCCAACCCTGCTTTCATCCCAACTTCCATCCAAACTTCCATCTCAGTTTCCAGCCCAGCATCAAACCTAGCTTCAAACCCAACGTTCAACCGAACTTCCAACCCAACTTCCTACCCAACTTCCATCCCAACTTCCATCCCAACTTCCAACCAAACTTCCAACCCAACTTCCAAACCAACTTCCAACCCAACTTCCAACCCAACTTCCAACCCAGCTTCTAACCCAACTTCCACCCGAATATCAATCCCAACTTCCAATCCAACATCCAACCCAACTTCCAACCCGACTTCCAACCCAACTTGCAATCCAACTTCCAACCCAACTTCCAACCCAACTTCCAACCCAACCTCCAATTCAATATGCGACCCAATACCAAACCCAACTTCCAACCCAACTTCCAACCCAAATTCCAGTCCAACTTTCAGCCCAACATCCATCCCAGCTTCCATCCCAACTTCAAACCCTACTTCTATCCCAACTTCCATCCCAACTTCCAACCCAAGTCCCAACCCAACTGCGAACCCAACTTCCAACCCAACTTCCAACCCAACTTCCAACCCAACTTCCATCCCAACTTTCAACCCAGCTTCCAATCCACCTTCCAACCCAACTTCCAACCCATCTTCCAACCCAACATCCAGCCCAGCTTCCAATCCAACTTTCTGCCCAACCTACAACCAAACTTCCAAACCAACATCCAACCCAACTTCCAACCCAACTTCCATCCCAACTTCCATCCCAACTTCTAACCCAGCATCCAACCCAGCTTCCAGCCAAACGTTCAACCCAACTTCCAGCCCAACTTCCAACCCAACTTCAAATCCAGCTTCCAACCCAACTTCTAACCCAACTTCCATCCCAACTTCCAACCCAGCATCCAACCCAGCTTCCAACCCAACTTCCAACCCAACTTCCATCCCAACTTCCAACCCAGCATCCAACCCAGCTTCCAACCCAACTTCCAACCCAACTTCCAACCCAACTTCCAACCCAACTTTCAATCCAAGTTACAACCCAACTTCCAGTCTTACTTCAAACCCAACTTCCTACCCAATTTTCAACCCAACTTCCAACCTAACTTTTAACCGAACTTCCAACCCAACTTCCAACCCAACTTCCAACCCAACTTCCAACCAAACTTCCAACCCAACTTCCAACCCAACTTCCATCCCAACTTCTATCCCAAATTCCAACTCAATATCCAGCCCAACATCCAACCTAATTTCCGACCCAAATATCAACCCACCTTCTAACCCAACTACGAACCCAACTCCCATCCCAACTTCCATCCCAACTTCAAACCCAAATTCCATCGCAACTTCCATCAAAACTTCCAACCCAACTTCTAACCCAACTTCCAACCCAACTTCCAACCAAACTTCCAACCCAACTTCTAACCCAACTTCTTACCCAACTTCCAACCCAGATTCCAACCCAGCTTCCAACCCAACTTCCAACCCAAGTTCCAACCCAACTTCCAACCCAACTTTCAACCCAACTTCCAACCCAACATCCATCCCAAATTTCGTCCCAACTTCCAACCCAACATCCAACCCAACTTCCAACCCAACTTCCAACCCAACTTCCAACCTAACTTCCTACCAAAATTGAACCCAACTTCCAATCCAACTTACAGCTCAACTTCCAACCCAACATCCAATCCAACTTCCAACAAAAATTCCAGCCCAGCTTTCATCCCAACTTCCATCCCAACTTCCATTCCAACTTCCAACCCAGCATCCAACCCACCTTCCAACCCAACGTTCAACCCAACTTTGAACCCAACTTCCAACCCAACTTCCAACCCAACTTCCAACCCAACATCCAACCAAACTTCTTACCCAACTTCCAACTCAGCTTCCAACCCATCTTCCAACCCAGCTTCCAACCCAACTTCCAACCCAAGTTCTTACCCAACTTCCAACCTAACTTCCAACCCATCTTCCAACCCAACTTCCAACCCAAATTTAATCCCAAATTCCATCCCAACTTCCAACCACACATCCAGCCCAAGTTCCAACCCAACTTCCAACCCATCTTCCAACCCAACTTCCAACCCAAATTTAATCCCAAATTCCATCCCAACTTCCAACCACACATCCAGCCCAAGTTCCAACCCAACTTCCAACCCAGCTTCCAACCAAACATCCAGCCCAACTTCCAATCCAACTTCCAACCCAACTTCCAACCCAACTCCCAAAGCAACTTCCGACCCAGCTTGCAACCCAGCTTTCATCCAACTTCCATCCAAACTTCCATCTCAACTTCCAACACAGCATCAAAGCCAGCTTCAAACACAATGCTTCACCCCACTTCCAACCCAACTTCCAACCCAACTTCCATCCCAACTTCCAACTCAACTTCCAACCCAACTTTGAAAACAACTTCCAACCCAGCTTTCAACGCAACTTCCAACCCAAATTCCAACCCAACTGCTTACCCAACTTCCACCCCAATTTCAATCCTAACTTTCAATCCAACATCCAACCAAGCTTCCAACCCAAGTTGCAACCCAACTTCCAACCGAACTTCCAACCCAAATTTCAACCCAACCTCCAACTCAATACCCGACCCAACATCTACCCTAACTTCCATCTCAACATCCAACCCAAGTCCCAACCCAACTTTCAACCCAATATCCAACCCAACATCCAACCCAACTTCCAACCCAACTTCCATCCCAACTTCCATCCCAACTTCCATCCCAACTTCCAATCCAGCTTCGAACCCAACTGCCAACCCAACTTCCAACCCAACTTCCAACCCAACATCCAACCCAACTTCCAATCCAACTTCCAACCCAACTTACAACCCAACTTCCAAACCAACTTCCAACCCAACTTCCATCCCAAATTCCATCCCAACTGTTGGCCTGAGTGTGAGTGTGCACCCTGGAGGGTCCGTAGAAGTGGCTGGTTCACACCACCAACTGTTTTTGGAGAGACAGAAACTGTGGAGGCAACTGGTTCCAAGGATGGCAAAATCTGGTCAGAGAGTGAGGCAATAGTTTTGGCCTCAATTTGATGGGAATTAACACTTGATCAAGGCTCACAAGCAGTGGCATTTTATAACCACTGATCTAAGCTTTCCTGAACACCAAAACCATGCCAGATTTGGAGCTTCCTAGCAGATTCTATGGCTTCTAGAGTGCTCCTTGGTAGGCTGTCCTTTTCCCACCTAGGAAGGCATCCCTTCCCTCCTCTAGAAGCTTCTGCCCCTTCCTAGATTCCTCAGCTTGCTTCTAGTAGGAGGGAAGGTGTCCAGAAGACCAAGACACCTCTAGATGCCTTGTAGGACAAGTCACCCCTTCTAGAAGGTGTGCCACCTTCCTGGACCCTCACCTGGCCTTCTAGAAACTTAAAGAGGAACTCTAGAGGTTGAGCTAGCTTCCTGGCATCTATTTTCCACCTCCCTTGAGGCAGGGCAGAATTTCATCTTGTGGGACTTGAGCCCGGGCCCCTGCCTCTAGAGGTGGACACCATTAACCACTAAGCCACTAAGGCTTGTCTTATTGGTGTTCCTTTCTTTTTTTAGTCACTCCTGCCATGGTGAGGAGCATCATTCCAACAATCTCCCCCATGCGCATCACCCATGGCAGTCGTCCATGCTCAACCTATAACTGAGGAGACTTTCTCCTCATGGGAGGCGAGCTTACATTTTATTGCTCCCTCCCACTCATCCCCATCCTTCTTGTGCAGTGCCTCCTTGAGGCTCCTCTTGCGCGAACCCAGTCCAAATGCCCTTGTCGACATCGTATCTTTTTGTCCTTCTTCGCACACGGCTGCTCGTGCGGGGCCCTTGAGGCGGTTGTTGTTCTTGCTGTCCCCTTTCGGTGCCATCCTCTCCAAGCGCCTACTCCCCCTTTCTTGGAGACATTGGAGACATCGGTCTACTCCCCGCCTCCACGTCCATCTCCGGTGCTTCGGATTCCTCATCCGAACTAGCCGGAACAAATTGTGCCGTTTGCCCATCCCACGGGTGATCATCTCCGGCTGGTGCTGCTGCGAGGACGGCACCCTCATTCACGTCCTTTGGCGTCTCTCCCTCAAGGAGTGGCATCCACTCCCCCCTCTTGGAGAGACCTGCCTCCTTGTCTGTCCAACGGCTTTTCTCGTCGAACGTGACGTCGCGACTCCGCACAATCTGCTGCCTCCTTGGGTCAAAGAGCCAATACGCCTTGCTTCCGCTCTCATATCCAAGGAAAATACACCGGCGGGTACACGGGTCGAGCTTGCTCCGTCCCTCACGTGCCTGCACCATTGCATGTGCAACACAACCAAACGTGCGGAGGTGACCCACTGCGGGCTTCCTCCCACTCCAGAGTTCTTGTGGTGTCTTCCACACATTGCTCTCCTTGTCCTTCAGCGGCTTGGTCGGCATGAGATTCATGATGTACGCTGATGTCCTTGCCGCCTCCGTCCAATACCGTTGTGTAAGGCCAGCGTCGCTCAACATGGATCACACCATGTTAAGGATTGTGCGATTCGCTCTCTCTGCGACGCCATTCTGTTGTGGGGAGTGTGGAGTTGTTTTCTGCCACTCAATCCCCTTGCTCTTCATCCACCCAAGGCACCCCGCATATTCACCNTCAACTCTGTTTGCCGCTCCACATCAGCCACAAACTCTTGCATGCACGCAAGGACCTCACTCTTCCGCTTCATTGGGTAGAGGTAGAGTTTCCGGCTGTGGTCATCGATGAAGGTGAGGAAGTAGCGAGCTCCGTCGATAGAGCTCTCAAGCGGTCCACACACATCTGTGTGTACCACGGCCAGTTTTTCCGATGCACGCGTCCCCTTGGCGACAAACGGCTGCCGAGTTGATTTGCCAATGATGCATGGCTCACACACGGTCTCCTTGGTTCCATCAAGGCCGCTGATTTGGAGACACCGCACCACTTCCCTGTTAGCCATCTCTTTCACTGTTAATGGAGAAATGTGGCAGAGTCGGCGGTGCCATAGGTCCAAATCTCATCCATCCTTCGTTACAAGGTTGGCGGCATTGGACCCCACCCGGCTGCTGAGAATCTTTGCGCGTAGCAGGTACAAGTCCTCCTCCCTCTTGGCACGCGCAATCACCTCACCTTTGCCCTCTTTGCGGATGACGACCTCCTTCTTTGTGAAGAGCACCTCAAGTCCTTTGTCGGTAAGGCGGCTGACGGAGAGCAGGTTTGCCCCAAAGTTAGGCATATGCAGCACATCGTAGATTGTGCTCGTGACAGGTTTTCCATCCACAATTGACTCAATGCGGACGTTACCCTCACCGGCGGCCACCTCTGTTTTCCATTGGCCACCGTCATGCGTCTCTCCGAGGCGCCGTAGGTGACAAATGTCGCCCTCTTGCATTGCGTGTGGCGGCCTGATCCGGAGTCGATGACGGCAACTCCCGGATCCTTCAAGTTGGTGGAGTTGTACGCCATAAGGGCGTGCTCATCTCTCTTCCCGCCCCGCTGCAACCAATCTGTTTTCTTCTTAGGACAGTTGCACGCGTAGTGGCCCTCCTTGCCGCAGTTGAAGCACTCCCCCTTCTTGTCACCCTTCTTAGTGCCCTGTTCGGCACCCTTCGACTTGTCGCCTCGGCCTCCACTTTGAGGATGAACCGTGTAAGCTGAACTTGATGCCGCTGCACTCTCTCGACCGCCACGTCGCATCCACTCATTGCGTACGTACTCAGCAACCTTGGGGTACTTCAGCTCGTTGGAAGGCCAGCCACCAAGGACTGTGATCATGGGACTCCAACTGTCCGGAAAGGCCAGAAGGAGGATCATAGCTTGCAACTGAGAGTCGACCTCCCAACCCGTGGCCACGCACTCCGCTGCGAGGGACTCAATCTGTTGCATGATCTCCATGATGTTGTCGCCTTCGTTGGCTCGGAGGGTGACGAGTCGTTTGAAGATGAAGAGCTGGTTGGCAAGATTGCTTGACTGGTAGATGGAGCAGAGTTTTGACCATGCATCCGCGGCCAGGGTGCATCCTTGGATGTGCCCAAGTTGTGGTGGGCATAACGCGGACACAAGGAGTGCCAACACCTTTTTGTTGCGCTTCTTGTATGCCTCCTTCACCTCAGCCGTTGCTGTCTCCGGCGGAGCAGTCTCATCACCTTTTAAAAGCTCAAGCAGTCCCTTGTCGTCGAGGAAGACCTCAAACTGCCACCTCCACAAGGCAAAGCCTGTCCTATCAAACTTAAGGACAGTGCGGCTGCTCTCTTGCTTGCTGGTTGCCATGTCTTGCTGTTGGAAGCATGAAATCAAGCTGGCTTTGAACCCCTTAGAGGCGTGGGCCCATAACCCTTTTGTTGGCCTTAGGGTGAGTGTGCACCCTGGAGGGTCCCTAGCAGTGGCTGGTTCACACCACCAACTGTTTTTGGAGAGACTGAATCTATGGAGGTAACTGGTTCCAAGGATGGCAAAATCTGGTCAGAGAGTGAGGCAATAGTTTTGTCCTCAATTTGATGGGAATTAACACTTGATCAAGGCTCACAAGCAGTGGCATTTTATAGCCACTGATCTAAGCTTTCCAGAACACCAAAGCATGCCAGGTTTAAAGCTTCCTAGCAGATTCTATGGCTTCTAGAGTGCTCCTTGGCAGGCTGTCCTTTTCCCACCTAGGAAGGCATCCCTTCCCTCCTCTAGAAGCTTCTGCCCCTTCCTAGATTCCTCAGCTTGCTTCTAGTGGGAGGGAAGGTGTCCAGAAGACCAAGAGACCTCTAGATGCCTTGTAGGACAAGTCACCCCTTCTAGAAGGTGTGCCACCTTCCTGGACCCTCACCTGGCCTTCCAGAAACTTAAAGAGGAACTCTAGAGGTTGAGCTAGCTTCCTGGCATCTATTTTCCACCTCCCTTGAGGCAAGGCAGAATTTCATCTTGTGGGACGCGAGCCCGGGTACCTGCCTCTAGAGGTGGACACCATTAACCACTAAGCCACTAAGGCTTGTCTTATTGGTGTTCCTTTTTTTTTTAGTCACTCCTGCCATGGTGAGGAGCATCATTCCAATACCAACTTCCATCCCAACATCCAACCCAGCATCCAACCCAGCTTCCAGCCCAACGTTCAGCCCAAGTTCCAGCCCAACTTCCAACCCAACTTCCAATCCAACTTCCAACCCAACTTCCAACCCAACGTCCATCCCAACTACCATCCCAACTTCCAATCCAACTTCCAACCCAACTTCCAACCCAACTTCCAACCCAACTTCCAACCCAACGTCCATCCCAACTACCATCCCAACTTCCAATCCAACTTCCAACCCAACTTCCAACCCAACTTCCAACCCAACTTCCAACCCAACTTCCAACCCAACTTCTAACTGAACTTCCAACCCAATCTCGAACACAACTTCCAACGCATGTGCCCATGGTGTATCGCATGCGCATATGGTGTATCTCATGTGCCTATGGTGTATCTCATGTTCCTATGGTGTATCTGATAAGCCTATGGTGTATGTCATGTGCCTATTGTTTATCTCATGTGCCTATGGTGTATCTCTTTTGCCTATGGCGTATCTCATGTGCCTGTGGTGCATCTCATGCACCTATGGTGTATCTCATGTGCCTATGATGTATCTCGTGTGCCTATGCTGGTTTCCATGTGCCTATGGTGTATCTCTTTTGCCTATGGCGTATCTCATGTGCCTGTGGTGCATCTCATGCACCTATGGTGTATCTCATGTGCCTATGATGTATCTCGTGTGCCTATGCTGGTTTCCATGTGCCTTTGGTGTATCGCATGTGCATATGGTATATCGTATGCACCCATGGTGTATCTCATGCGCCAATAGTGTATCTCACGCGCCTATGGTGTATCTCGTACGCCTATGGTGTATCTCATGCGCCTGTGTTGTATCTCATGCACATGTTGTGTCATGTGCCTATGGTGTATCTCATGTGCCTATGGTGTATCTCATGTGCCTATGATGTATCTCACGTTCTTACAGTGTATCACATGTGCCTTTGGTGAATCTCATACACCTATAATGTATCTCATGTGCCCATGGCGTATGCCATGTGCCTATGGTGTATCTCATGTGCCTATGATGTATCTCACGTTCTTACAGTGTATCACATGTGCCTTTGGTGAATCTCATACACCTATAATGTATCTCATGTGCCCATGGCGTATGCCATGTGCCTATGGTGTATCGCATGCGCCTATTGTGTATGTAATGTACCTTTGGTGTGTCTCATGCACCCGAGGTAAATCTCATGTGCCTATTGTATATCTCATGTGCCTATGTTGTGTCTCATGTGCCTATGATGTATCTTATACGCCTATGGTGTATCTCACGTGGCTATGGTGTATCACGTGTGCCTATGGTGTATCGTATGTGCCTATGGTGTATCTCATATGCCTATGGTGTATCTCATGCGCCTATGGTGTTTCTCATGCACCTATGGTATATCTCATGAACCTATGGTGTATCTCATGCGCCTATGGTGTATGTCATGTGCCTATGGTGTATCGCATGTGCCTATGGTGTATCTCATGTGCCTATGGTGTATCTCATGTGCCTATGGTGTATGGCATGTACCTATGGTGTTTCTCATGGGCCTATGGTATATCTCTCGCGCGTATGGTGTATCTCATGCACCTTTGGTGTATCTCATGCGCCTATGGTGTATCTCATGTGCCTATGGTGTATCTCATGTGCCTATGGTGTATGGCATGTACCTATGGTGTTTCTCATGGGCCTATGGTATATCTCTCGCGCGTATGGTGTATCTCATGCACCTTTGCTATATCTCATGCACCTATGGTATATCTCATGCACCTATGGTGTGTCTCATGCGCCTATGGTGTATGTCATGTGCATATGGTCTATCTCATGTGCCTATGGTGTATCTCACATTCCCATGGTGTATCGCATGTACCCATGGTGTATCTCATGTGCCTATGGTGTATCTCATGTGCCTATGGAGTATCTCATGTGCCTATGGTGTGTCTCACGTGCCTAAGGTATATCTCATGTGTCTATGGTGTAACTCATGTGCCTATGATGTATATCATGTGGCTCTGGTGTATCACACACGCCTATTGTGGATCGCATGTGCCTATGGTGTATCTCATGCACATATGGTGTATCTCATGTGCCTGTGGTGTATCTCATGTGCCTATGGTGTATCTCATGTGCTTGTGGTGGAACTCATGCGCATATGATGTATCTCATGTGCCTATGGTATATCTCATGCACCTATGGTGAATCTCATGTGCCTATGGTGTATCTCATGTTCCTGTGGTGTATCTCATGTGCCTAAGGTGTATCTCAGGCGCCTATGGTGTATCTCATGTGCCTATGGTGCATCTCATGTGCCTATGGTGTATCTCATGCACCTAGGGTGTATCTCATGTGCCTATGGTGTATCTGATGTACCCATGGTGTATCTCATGTACCTATTGTGTATCATGGCTCAACGTTGAGTTCGAAGCTGGTTTGGAAGTTGGGTTGAAAAATGGGTTGGAAGCAAGGTTGGAAGTTGGGTTGGAAGTTGGGTTGGATGTTGGGTTAGAAGCCTGGTTGGAAGTTGGGTTGGAAGTTGAGATGGAAATTGGGATGAAAGTTGGGTTGGAAGTTGGGCTGGAAGTTGGGTTGGAAGTTGGGTTGGAAGTTGGGTTGGAATTTGGCTTGGATATTGGGTTCGATGTTCGGGCGGATGTTGGGATCGAAGTTGGGATGGAAGTTGGGTTGGATGTTGGGTTGAAAGCTATGTTGGAAGTTGGGTTGGAAGTTGGTTTGGAAGTCTGGTCGGAAATTGGGTTAAAAGTTGGGTTGGAAGCTGGGTAAGAAGCTGGTTTGGAAGTTGGGTTGGAAGTTGGGTTGGAAGTTAGGTTGGAAGTTGGGTTGGAAGTTGGGTTGGAAGTTGGGTTGGGTGTTCAGTTCGAAGTTGGGTTGGAAGTTGGGTTGGAAGTTGGGATGGAAGATGGGATGGAAGTTGGGTTTGGAGTAAGGATGGAAGATGGAATGGAAGTTGGGTTAGATGTTGGGTTGGAAGTTAGGTTGGATGTTGGGTTGGAAGTTAGGTTGGATGTTGGGTTGGAAGTTGAGTTGGAAGTTGGGTTGGAAGTTGGGTTGGATGTTGGGTTAGAAGTTGAGTTGGAAGTTGGGTTGGAAGTTTGGTCGGAAGTTTGGTTAGAAGCTGGAATGGAAGCTAGGATGGAAATTGGGATGGAAGATGGGCTGGAAATTGGATTAGAAGTTGGGTTGGAATTTGGGTTGGAAGTTGGGTTGGAATGTGGGTTGAAAGGTTTGTTGGAAGTTAAGTTGGAAATTGGGTTGAAAGTTGGGTTGGAAGTTGGTTGGAAGCAGGGTTGGAGGTTGGGTTGAAAGTTGGGCTGGGAGTCGGCTTGGAAGTTGGGTTGGACGTTGGGTTGGAAGTTGGGTTTGAAGTTGGGTTGGAAGTGGGGTTCGAAGTTGGGCTGGAAGTTTGGCTGGAAGTTGGGATGGAAGTTGGGATGGAAGTTGGGTTGGAAGTTTGGTTGAAAGTTGGGTTGGGAGTTGGGTTTGAAGTTGGGATGGAAGTTGTGATGGAAGTTGGGTTGGAAGTTGGGTTGGAAATTGGGTTGGAAGTTGGGTTGGAAGTTGGGTTGGAAGTTGGGTTGGAAGTTGAGATGGAAGTGGGGTTGCAAGTTGGGTTTGATATTGGGTTGGAAGTTAGGTTGGAAGTTGAGTTGAAAGTTTGGATGGAAGTTGAGATGGGAGTTTGGTTGGGAGTTGGGCTGAAAGATGGGCTGGAAGCTAGGTTAGAAGTTGGGTTGGAAGTTGGGCTGGAAGTAGGGTTGGAAGTAGGGTTGAAACCCAACTTCCATCCCAACGTACAAAGTTGGGATGGGACTTAGGTTGCAAGTTGGGTTGGATATTGGGTTGATGTTAGGGCAGAAGTCTGGATGGAAGCTGGGATGGAAGTTGGGTTGGATGTTGGGTTGGAAGCTGTGTTGGAAGTTGGGTTGGAAGTTGGTTTGGAATTTGGGTCGGAAATTGGGTTAATAATGGGTTGGAACCTGGGTTGGAAGCTGGTTTGGAAGCTGGGCTGGAAGTTGGGTTGGAATTGGGTTGGAACTTGGGTTGGAAGTTGGGTTGGAAGTTGGGTTGGGTGCTGGGTTGGAATTTGGGATGGAAGTTGGGTTGGAAGTTGGGATGGAAGATGGGATGGAAGTTGGATTAGAAGTTGGGTTGGAAGTTAGGTTGGATGTTGGGTTGGAAGTTAGGCTGGATGTTGGGCTGGAAGTTGAGTTGGAAGTTGGGTTGGAAGTTGAGTTGGATGTTGGGTTAGAAGTTGAGTTGGAAGTTGGGTTGGAAGTTTGGTTGGAAGTTTGGTTGGAAATTTGGCTGGAAGTTGGGTTGATAGCTGGGATGGAAATTGGGATGGAAGATGGGTTGGAAGTTGGGTAAGAACTTGGGTTGGAATTTGGGTTGGAAGTTGGGTTGGAATGTGGGTTGGAAGCTGTGTTGGAAGTTCAGTTGAAAAATGGGTTGAAAGTTGGGTAGTAAGTTGGTTGAAAGTTGGGTTGGAAGTTGGGTTGGAAGTTGGGTTGGAAGTTGGGTTGGAAGTTGGGTTGGGAGTTGGCTTTGAAATTGGGTTGGATGGTGGATTGGAAGTTGGGTTGGAAGTTGGGTTGGAAATGGGGTTGGAAGTTGGGCTGGAAGTTGGGTTGGAAGTTGGGATGGAAGATGGGATGGAAGTTTTGCTGGAAGTTTGGTTTAAAGTGGGGTTGGGAGTTGGGTTTGACATTGGGATGGAAGTGGGGATGGACATTTGGTTGGAAGTTGGGTTGGAAGTTGGGCTGGAAGTTGAGTTGGAAGTTGGGTTGGAAGTTGGGTTGGAAGTTCGGTTGGGAGTTGGGATGATGTGGGGTTGGAAGTTGGGTTGTATATTGGGTTGGAGGTTGGGTTGGAATTTGGGTTGAAAGTTTGGATGGAAGTTCGGATGGGAGTTTGGTTGAAAGTTGGGCTGGAAACTGGGTTTGAAGTTGGGTTGGAAGTTGGGATGGAAGTAGGCTTGGAAGTTGGATTGAAAGTTGGATTGGAAGTTGGATTGGATGTTGGGTTGGAAGTTGGGTTGGAAGTTGGGTTGGAAGTTGGGGTGGGAGTTGGGTTGGGAGTTGGGTTTGAAGTTGGGTTGGAAGCTGGATTGGATGTTGGGTTGAAAGTTGGGTTGGAAGCTGGGTTGGAAGTTGAATTGCATGTTGGGTTGGAAGTTGGGTTGGATGTTGGGTTGGGAGTTGGGTAAGAAGTTGGGTTGGAAGTTGGGTTGGAATTTGGGTTGGAAGTTGGGTTGGAATCTGGGATGGAATCTGGGATGGAATTTGGGTTGGAATTTGGGTTGGAAGTTGGGTTGGAAGTTGGGTTGGAGTTTGGGTTGGACGCTGGGTTTGATGTTAGGTTGGATGTTGGGTTGGAATTTGAGTTGGAAGTTTGGTTGTAAGTTAGGTTGGAAGTTGGGTTGGAAATTGGACTGGAAGTTGGGTTGGAATTCTGGTTGGAAGTTGGGTTGGAATTTCGGTTGGAAGCTGGGTTGGAAACTGGGTTGCCAAATGGGATGGCATTTGGTAGGAAGTTGGGTTGGAAGTTGGGTTGTAAGTTGGGTTGGAATTTGGGTTGGAAGTTGGGTTGGAAGTTGGGTTGGAATCTGGGATTGAATTTGGGATGGAATTTGGGTTGGAAGTTGGGTTGGAAGTTGGGTTGAGAGTTGGGTTGGAAGTTGGGTTGGACGTTAGAATGGAAGTTGAGATGAAACTTGGGTTGAAAGTTGGGATGGAAGTTGGGTTTGAGGTTGTCTTGGAAGTTGGGTTGGAAGTTTGGTTGGAAGTTGGATTGGAAGTTGGGTTCGAAGTTGAGTTAGACATTGGGTTCGAAGTTGTGTCGGAAGTTATGATGGAAGTTGGGGTGGAAGTTGTGATGGAGCTTGGGATGGAAGTTGGGATGGAAGTTGGGTTGGAAGTTGGGTTGCATGTTGTGTTGGAAGTTGGATTGGAAGTTGGGTTGGAAGCTGGGTTCGAAGTTGGGTTGGAAGTTGGGTTGAAATTTGGGTTGAAAGCTTGGTTGGAAGTTGGGTTGGAAGTTGGGTTGGAGGTTGGGTTGGAAGTTGGGTTCGAAGTTGGGTTGGAAGTTGGGTTGAAATTTGGGTTGAAAGCTTGGTTGGAAGTTGGGTTGGAAGTTGGGTTGGAGGTTGGGTTGGAAGTTGGGTTCGAAGTTGGGTTGGAAGTTGGATTGGAAGTTGGATAGGAATTTGGGTTGGAGTTTTGGGTTAGAAGTTTGACTGGAATCTGGGTTGTAAGTTGGCTTGGAAGTTGGGTTGGAAGTTGGGATGGAAGTTTGGATGGACTTTGGGTTGGAAGTTGGGTTTGAAGTTGGGTTGGAACTTGGGCTGGAAGTTGAGCTGGACGTTGGCTTGGAAGTTGAGTTGGAAGTTGGGATGGAATTTGGGATGGAAATTGGGTTGGAAGTTGGGTTTGAAGTTGGGTTGGAACTTGGGCTGGAAGTTGAGCTGGACGTTGGCTTGGAAGTTGAGTTGGAAGTTGGGATGGAATTTGGGATGGAAATTGGGTTTGAAGTTGGGATGGGAGTTGTGATGGAAGTTGTGTTGGAAGTGGGGTTGTAATTTGGGTTGGAAGTTGGGTTGGATGTTGGGTTGGATGTTGGGTTGGATGTTGAGTTGGAAGCTGGGTTGTAAGCTGGGTTGGAAGTTGGGTTAGAAGTAGCTTTGGAAGCTGGGTTGGAAGTTGGGTTGGAAGTTGGGTTGGAATTTGGGTTGAAATTTGGGTTGAAAGCTTGGTTGGAAGTTGGGTTGGAAGTTGGGTTTGAGGTTGGGTTGGAAGTTGGGTTGGAAGTTGGGTTGGAAGTTGGATTGGAGGTTGGATAGGAATTTGGGTTGGAATTGTGAGCTAGAAGTTTGACTGGAAACGTAGTTGTAAGTTGGCTTGGAAGTTGGGTTGGAAGTTGGGATGGAATTTTGGATGGAAGTTGCATTGGAAGTTGGGTTTGAAGTTGGGTTGGAACTTGGGCTGGAAGTTGGGCTGGACGTTGGCTTGGAAGTTGAGTTGGAAGTTGGGATGGGAGTTGTGATGGAATTTGGGTTGGAAGTGGGGTTGGAATTTGGGTTGGAAGTTGAGTTGGATTTTGGATTGGATGTTGGGTTGGATGTTGAGTTGGAAGCTGGGTTGTAAGTTGGGTTGGAAGTTGGGTTAGAAGTAGCTTTGGAAGTTGGGTTGGAAGTTGGGTTGGAAGTTGGGTTGGAAGTTGGGTTGGAAGTAGCGTTGGAACTTGGGTTGGAAGTTAGGTTGGAAGCTGGGATGGAAATTGCGATGCAAATTGGGTTGGAAGTTTTCTTGGAAGCTGGATTGAAATTTGGGTTGGATGCTGGGTTGGAAGTTGGGTTGGAAGTTGGATTCGAAGTTGGGTTGGAAGTTGGTTTGGAAGTTTGGTTGAAAGTTGGGTTGGAAGTTGGATTGGAAGTTGGGCTGGAAGTTGGGTTGGAAGTTGGGCTGGAAGTTGGGTTAGAAATTGGTTTGGAAGCTGGGTCGGAAGTTGGGATGATGCTGGGATGGAAGTTGGGATGGAGGTTGGGATGGAAGTTGGGATGGAAGGTGGGTTGGAAGTTTGGTTGGAAGTTCTGTTGGAAATTGGGTTGGAAGTTGGATTGGAAGTTTGATTGGAATCTGGTTTGGATGTTGGGTTGCAAGTTGGGTTGAAAGTAAGGTTGGAAGCTGGGTTGGATGCTGGGTTCAATGTTGGATAGCAAATTGAGTAAGGTAGTTGGGATGGAAGTTGGAATGGAAGTTGGGATGAAAGTTGGGTTGGAAGTTGGGTTGAAATTTGGGCTGGAAGTTGGGTTGGAAGTTAAGTTGGAAGTTTGGTTGTAAGTTGGATTGGAAGTTGGGATGAAAGTTGGGTTGGAAGTTGGGTTGAAATTTGGGCTGGAAGTTGGGTTGGAAGTTAAGTTGGAAGTTTGGTTGTAAGTTGGATTGGAAGTTGAGTTGGATGTTGGGTTGGAAGTTGGGTTGGATATTGGGTTGGAAATTGGGTTGGAAGTTGGGATGGAAATGGGATGGAATTTGGGTCTGAAGTTGGGTTAGAAGTTGGATTGAAAGTTGGGTTGGATTTTGGGTTGGAAATTGGGTTGGAAGTTGGGATGGAAATGGGATGGAATTTGGGTCTGAAGTTGGGTTAGAAGTTGGATTGAAAGTTGGGTTGGATTCTGGGTTGGAAATTGGGTTGGATGTTAGTTTGGAAGTTGTGTTTAACGTTGGGTTGGAAGTTGGAATGGAAGTTGGGATAAAACATGGGTTGGAAGATGGGATGGAAGTTGGGTTGGAAGTTGGGTTGGAGGTTGGGTTGGAAGTTGGAATGGAAGTTGGGATAAAACATGGGTTGGAAGATGGGATGGAAGTTGGGTTGGAAGTTGGGTTGGAGGTTGGGTTGGAAGCTGGATTGGAAGTTGGGTTTGAAGCTGAGCTGGAAGTTGGGTTAAAGGTTGAGTTAGAAGTTTGGTTGGGAGTTGGGTCCGAAGTTGGGATGCAAGTTGGGATGGAGTTCGGGATTGAAGTTTGGATAGAAGTTGGGTTTGATGTTGGGATGGGAGCTGGGATGGTAGCTTGGTTGAAAGTTTGTTTGGAAATTGGATTGGAAGTTGGGTTGGAAGTTGGGTTGGAAGTTGGGTTTGATGTTGGGATGGGAGCTGGGATGGTAGCTTGGTTGAAAGTTTGTTTGGAAATTGGATTGGAAGTTGGGTTGGAAGTTGGGTTGGAAGTTGGGTTGGAAGTTGGGGTGGAAGTAGGGTTGGAAGTTGGGTTGGAAGTATGGTTGGAAGCTGGGATAGAAATTGTGATGCAAGTTGGATTGGAAGTTGGATTGGTAGTTGAATTCAAAGTTGGGTTGGATGCAGGGTTGGAAGTTGGGTTGGAAGTTGGGATGGAAGTTGGGATGGAAGTTGGGATGGAAGTTGGGATGGAAGTTGGGATGAAATTTGGGTTGGAAGTTGGATTGGAAGTTGGGTTGGAAGTTGGTTTGGGAGTTGGGTTGGAAGTTGGGTTGGAAGTTGGATTGGAAGTTGGGCTGGAAGTTGGGTTGGAAGTTGGGCTGGAAGTTGGGTTAGAAGTTGTGTTGGAAGTTGGGTCGGAAGTTGGGATGGAAGTTGGGATAAAAGTTGCGATGGAGGCTGGGATGGAAGTTGGGATGCAAATTGAGTTGGAAGCTGGATTGGAAGTTCTTTTGGAAGTTGGGTTGGAAGTTGGATTGGAAGTTGGATTGGAATTTGGGTTGGATGCTGGGTTGAAAATTGGGTTGAAAGTGGGATTGGAAGCTGGGTTGGATGCTGAGTTGGAAGGTGGATAGGAAATTGTGTTGGAATTGGGTTGGAAGTTGGGCTGGAATTGGGTTGGAATTTGGGTTGGAAGTTGGGTTGGACGTTGGGATGGAAGTTGGGATGGAATTTGGGATGAAAGTTGGGTTGGAAGTTGGGTTGAAAGTTGGGTTGGAAGTTGGGTTGGAAGTTAAGTTGGATGCTGGGTTGGAAGTTGGATTGGAAGTTGGTTAGGATGTTGGGTTGGAAGTTTGGTTGGAAATTGGATTGGAAATCGGGTTGGAAGCTGGGATGGAAATTGGGATGGAATTTGGGTCTGAAGTTGAGTTGGAAGTTGGATTGAAAGTTGAGTTGGATGCTGGCTTGGAAGTTGGGTTGGATGTTGGGTTGGAAGTTGGGTTGAAAGTTGGGTTGGAAGTTGGGTCGGAAGTTGGAATGGAAGTTGGGATGAAACATGGGTTGGAAGTTGAGATGGAAGTTGGGTTGGAAGTTGGGTTGGAGGTTGGGTTGGAAGTTGGATTGGAAGTTGGGTCTGAAGTTGAGTTGGAAGTTGGGTTGGAAGTTGAATTAGACGTTTGGTTGGAAATTGGGTCGGAAGTTGGGATGGAAGCTAGGCTGGAAAATGGGATGGATTTTGCGATGGAAGTTGGGATGGAAGTTGGGTTGGAAGTTGGGTTGGAAGTTGAATTAGACGTTTGGTTGGAAATTGGGTCGGAAGTTGGGATGGAAGCTAGGCTGGAAAATGGGATGGATTTTGCGATGGAAGTTGGGATGGAAGTTGGGTTGGAAGTTGGGTTGGAAGTTGATTTGGAAGTTGGGTTGGAAGCTGAGCTGGAAGTTGGGTTGGGTGCTGGTTGAAAGTTGAGTTGAAAGTCGGGTTGGAAGTTGGGCTGGAAGTTGGGTTGGAGGTTGGGTTGGAAGTTGGGTTGGAAGCTGAGCTGGAAGTTGGGTTGGGTGCTGGTTGAAAGTTGAGTTGAAAGTCGGGTTGGAAGTTGGGCTGGAAGTTGGGTTGGAGGTTGGGTTAGAAGTTGGCTTGGAAGTTGGGTTGGAAGTTGGATTGGATGTTGGATTGGAAATTGGGTTGGAATTTGGATTGGACGTTTCACTAAAAAATGGGTTGTAATTTGGCTTGGACGTTGGGTTGGAAGTTGGGATGGAGGTTGGGATGAAAGTTGGGTTGGAAGTTGGGTTAGAATTTTGGTTGGAACCTTGGCTGGAAGGTGGGCTGGAATTTGGGTTGGAGGTTGGGTTGAAAGATGTGTTGGAAGCTCGGTTGGAAGCTGGGTTGGAAGTTGGGTTGGAAGTTGGGTTCGAAGTTGGGTTGAAAGTTGGGTTGGGCGTTGGGCTGGAAGTTGGGTTGGAATTTGGGATTGAAGTTGGGATGGAAGTTGGGTTTGAAGTTGGGATGGGTGTTGGGATGGTAGTTGGGATGGAAGCTGGGTTGGAATTTGGGTTGGAAGTTGGGTTGGAAGTTGGGTTGCATGTTGGGTTGGACGTTTAGCTGGAAGCTGGGTTGTATGTTGGGCTGGAAGTTGGTTTGGAAGTTGGATTGGAAGTTGGATTGAAAGTTGGCTTGGATGCTGGGTTGCAAGTTGGGTTGGAAGCTGGGTTGGAAGTTGGGTTGAAATTTGGGTTGGAACATGGGTCGGAAGTGGGGTTGGAAGTTGGGTTGGAAGTTAGGTTGGAAGTTGGGATGGATGTTGGGATGAAATTTGGGTTGGAAGTTGGATTGGAAATTGGGTTGGAAGTTGCTTTGGAAGTTGGGATGGAAGTTCGGTTGGAAGTTGGATTTGAAGTTGGGCTGGAAGTTGGGTTGTACGTTGGGCGGGAAGTTGGGTTAGAAGTTGGGTTGGAAGTTGGGTCGGAAGTTCTGATGGAAGTTGGGATGGAAGCTGGGATGGAGGTTGGGATGGAATTTGGGATGGAAATTGGGTTGAAAGCTGGGTTGGAAGTTCTGTTGGAAGTTGGGTTGGAAGTTGGATTGGAAGTTGGATTGGGATTTGGGCTGGATGTTGTTTTGAACGTTGGGATGAAAGTGGCGTTGGAAGCTGGGTTGGATGCTCGGTTGGAAGTTGGATAGGAAATTGTGTTGGAAGTTCGGTTGGAAGTTGGGCTGGAAGTTGGGTTGGAATTTGGGTTGGAAGTTGGGTTGGAAGTTGGGTTGGAAGCTGGGCTGGAAGTTGGGCTGGGTGTTGGGTTGAAAGTTGAGTTGAAAGTTGGGTTGGAAGTTGGGTTCGAAGTTGGGTTGGAGGTTTGGTTGGATGTTGGGTTGGAAGTTGGGTTGGAAGTTGGATTGGAGGTTGGATTGGAAGTTGGGTTAGAATTTGGATTGGACGTTTTCCTCGAAGCTGGGTTGTAAGTTGGCTTGGAAGTTGGGTTGGAAGTTGGGATGGAAGTTGGGATGAAAGTTGGGTTGAAAGTTGGGTTAGAAGTTTTATTTGAACTTGGGTTGGAAGTTGGGTTGAAAGTTGGGTTGAAACATGTAGTGGAAGCTCGATTGGAAGTTGGATTGAAAGTTGGGTTTAATTTGGGTTGGGAGTTGGGTTGGAAGTTGGGCTGGAAGTTGGGAAGGAAGTTGGGTTGGAATTTTGGATTGAATTTTGGATGGAAGTTGGGTTTGAAGTTGGGATGGGAGTTGGGATGATAGTTGGGTTGGAAGTTGGGTTGGAAGTTGGGTTGGGTGTTGGGTTTAAAGTTGAGTTGGAAGCTGAGTTGTAAGTTGGGTTGGAAATTGGGTTGGAAGTAGGTTCGGAAGTTGGGTTGGAAGTTGGGTTGGAAGTCGGGTTGGAAGTTGGGTTGGAAGTTGGGTTGGAAGTTGGGTTGGAAGTAGGGCTGGAAGTTGGGTTGGAAGTCAGGTTGGAAGCTAGGATAGAAATTGTGATTCAAGTTGGGTTGGAAGTTGGATTGGAAGCTGGATTGAAAGTTTGGTTGGATGCTGGGTTGGAAGTGGGGTTGGAAGTTGGGTTGGAAGTTGGGTTGGAAGTTGGATTGGAAGTGGGATGGAATGGAAGTTGGGATGAAATTTAGGTTGAAAACTGGATTGGAAGCTTGGTTGGAAGTTGGTTTGGAAGATGGGTTGGAATTTGCGTTGGAAGTTGGATTGGAAGTTGATCTGGAAGTTAGGTCGGAAGTTGGGCTGGAAGTTGAATTAGAAGTTGTGCTGGAAGTTGGGTCGGAAGTTGGGTTGGAAGGGGGATGGAAGTTGGGATGGAGGTTGGGATGGAAGTTGGGATGGAAATTTGGTTGGAAGCTGGGTTGGAAGTTCTCTTGGAAGTTGGGTTGGAAGTTGGACTGGAAGTTTGATTGGAATTTGGGTTGGATTTTGGGTTGAAAGTTTGGTTGAAAGTGGGGTTGGAAGGTGGGTTGGATGCTGGGTTGGAAGGTGGATAGGAAATTGTGTTGGAAGTTGGGTTGGACCTTGGGCTGGAAGTTGGGGTGAATTTTGGGTTGGGAGATGGGTTGGAAGCTGGGATGGAAGTTGGGAAGGAAGTTGGGATGAAAGTTGGGTTGAAAGTCGGGTTGAACGTTGGGTTGGAAGTTAGGTTGGAAATTAAGTTGGAAGTTTCGTTGGAAGTTGGATTGGAAGTTGGGTTGGATGTTGGGTTGGAAGTTGGGTTGGAAATTTGATTGGAAACTAGGTTGGAAGCTGGGATGGAAAATGGAATGGAATTTGAGTCTGAAGTTGGGTTGGAATTGGATTGAAATTTGGGTTGGATGCTGGGTTGGAAGTTGTGTTGGATGTTGGTTTTGATGTTGGGTTGAGAGTTGGGTTGGAAGTTGGGTTGGAAGTTGGAATGGAAGTTGGGATGAAACGTGGGTTGGAAGTTGGGATGGAAGTTGGGTTGGAAGTTGGGTTGGAGGTTGGGTTGGAAGTTGGATTGGAAGTTGGGTTTTAGGTTGAGTCGGAAGTTGGGTTGGAAGTTGATTTATACGTTTGGTTGGATGTTTGGTCGGAAGCCGGGATGGACGCTGGGATGGAAGTTAGGATGGAGTTTGGTATGGAAGTTGGGATGGAAGTTGGGTTGGAAGTTGGGTTGGAAGTTGGGTTGGAAGTTGGGTTGGAAGCTGGGCTTGAAGTTGGGTTGGGTGTTGGGTTGAAAGTTGAGTTGAAAGTTGGGTTGGAAGCTGGGCTGGAAGTTGGGTTGGAGGTTGGGTTGGAAGTTGGCTTAGAAATTGGCTTGGAAGTTGGATTGGGGGCTGGATTGGAAGTTGGGTTTGAATTCGGATTGGAAGTTTTACTGGAAGCTGGGTTGTAAGTTGGCTTGGAAGTTGGGTTGGAAGTTGGGATGGAAGTTGGGATGAAAGTTGGGTTGGAAATTGGGTTAGAAGTTTGGTTGGAACTTGGGCTGGAAGCTGGGTTGGAAGTTGGGTTGGAAGTTGGGTTGAAAGATATGTTGGAAGCTCGGTTGGAAGCTGGGTTGGAATTTTTGTTGAAAGTTGGGTTGGGCGTTGGGTTGGAAGTTGGGCTGGAAGTTGGGTTGAAAGTTGGGTCGGTATTTTGGATTGAACTTGGGATGGAAGTTGGGTTTGAACTTGGGATGGTAGTTGGGATGAAAGTTGGGTTGGAATTTGGGTTGGAAGTTGGGTTGGAAGTTGGGTTGGATGTTGGTTTGGAAGTTGAGTGGGAAGCTGGGTTGTAAGTTGGGTTGGAAGTTGGTTTGGAAGTTGGATTGGAAGTTGGGTTGGAAGTTGGGTTGGAAGTTGGGATGGAAGTTGTGATGGAAGTTGGGATGGGGGTTGGGATGGAAGTTGGGATGGAGGTTGGGTTGGAAGCTGGGCTGGAAGTTATGTTGGAAGTTGGGTTGGAAGTTGGATTGGAAGTTGGATTGGAAGTTGGATTGGAATCTGGGTTGGATGTTGGGTTGAAAGCTGGGTTGAAAGAGGGGTTGGAAGCTGGGTTGGATGCTGGGTTTGAAGGTGGATAGGAAATTGTGTTTAAAGTTGGGTTGGAAGTTGGGCTGGAAGTTGGGTTGGAATTTGGGTTGGAAGTTGGGTTGGAAGTTGGCATGGAAGTTGAAATGGAAGTTGGGATGAAAGTTGGGTTGGGAGTTGGGTCGAAATTTGGGTTGGAAGTTTAGTTTGAAGTTAAGTTGGAAGTTTGGTTGGAAGTTGGATTGGAAGTTGGGTTTGATGTTGGGTTGGAAGTTCGGTTGGAAATTGGATTGGAAATTGGGTTGGAAGCTGGGACGGAAATTGGGATGGAATTCGGGTCTGAACTTGCGTTGGAAGTGGGATTGGAAGTTGGGTTGGAAGTTGGGTTGGAAGTTGGGATGGAAGTTGGGATGAAATTTGGGTTGGAAGTTGGATTGGAAGTTGAGTTGGAAGTTGGTTTGAAAGTCGGGTTGGAAGTTGGGTTGGAAGTTGGATTGGAAGTTGGGCTGGAAGTTGGGTTGGAAGTTGGGCTGGAAGTTGGGTTAGAATTTGGGTTGAAAGTTGGGTCAGAAGTTGGGATGGAATTTGGGATGGAAGTTGGAATGGAGGTTGGGATGGACGTTGGGATGGAAATTGGGTTGGAAGGTGGGTTGGAAGTTCTGTTGGAACTTGGGTTGGAAGTTGGACTGGAATCTGGATTGGAATTAGGGTTCGATGTTGGGTTGAAAGTTGGGTTGAAAGTGGGGTTGGAAGCTGGGTTGGATGCTGGGTTGGAAGTTGGATAGGAAATTGTGTTGGATGTTGGGTTGGAAGTTGGGCTGGAAGTTGGGTTGGAATTTGGGTTGGAAGTCGGGTTGGAAGTTGAGATGGAAGTTGGGATGGAAGTTGGGATGAAAGGTGGGTTGGAAGTTGGGTTGAAGTTGGGTTGGAAGTTGGGTTGGAAGGTGGGTTGGAAGTTTGGTTGGAAGTGAGATTGGAAGTTGGGTTGGATGTTGGGTTGGAAGTTGGGTTGGAAATTGGATTGGAAATTGGGTTGGATGCTGGGATGGAAATTGGGATGGAATTTGGGTCAGAAGTTGGGTTGGAAGGTGGATTTAAATTTGGGTTGGATGATGGGTTGGAAGTTGGGTTGGATGTTGGTTTGGAAGTTGGGTTGAAAGTTGGGTTGGAAGCTATGTTGGAAGTTGGAATGGAAGCTGGGATGAAGCATGGGTTGGAAGTTGGGACAGAAGTTGGGTTGGAAGTTGGGTTGGAGGTTGGGTTGCAAGTTGGATTGGAAGTTGGGTTTGAAGTTGAGTTGGAAGTTGGGTTGAAAGTTGAGTTAGACGTTTGGTTGGAAGTTGGGTTGGAAGTTGGGTTGGAGGTTGGGTTGCAAGTTGGATTGGAAGTTGGGTTTGAAGTTGAGTTGGAAGTTGGGTTGAAAGTTGAGTTAGACGTTTGGTTGGAAGTTGGGTCCAAAGTTGGGATGGAAGCTGGGATGGAAGTTGGGATGGAATTTGGGATGGAAGTTTGGATGGAAGTTGGGTTCGAAGTTGGGTTGGAAGTTGGGTTGGAAGTTGGGTTGGAAGTTGGGTTGAAAGTTGAGTTAGACGTTTGGTTGGAATTTGGGTCCAAAGTTGGGATGGAAGCTGGGATGGAAGTTGGGATGGAATTTGGGATGGAAGTTTGGATGGAAGTTGGGTTCGAAGTTGGGTTGGAAGTTGGGTTGGAAGTTGGGTTGGAAGTTGGGTTGGAAGCTGGGCAGGATGTTGGGTTGGGTGTTGGGTTGAAAGTTGAGTTGAAAGTTGGGTTAGAAGTTGGGTTGGAAGTTGGGTTGGAGGTTTGGTTGGAAGTTGGGTTGGAAGTTGGGTTGGAAGTTGGATAGGAGGCTGGATTGGAAGTTGGGCTGGAATTTGAATTGGAAGTTTTACTGGAAACTGAGTTGTAAGTTGGCTTGGAAGTTGGGTTGGAAGTTGGTATGGAAGTTGGGATGAAAGTTGGATTGGAAGTTGGGTTAGAAGTTTTGTTGGAACTTGGGCTGGACATTGGGTTGGAAGTTGGGTTGGAGGTTGGGTTGAAAGATATGTTGGAAGCTCGGTTGGAAGCTGGGTTGGAAGTTGGGATGGAAGTTGGGTTGGAAGTTGGGTTGGAAGTTGGGTTGGGAGTTGGGTTGGAAGTTGGGCTGGAAATTGAGTTGGAAGTTGGGTTGGAATTTGGGATTGAAGTTGGGATGGAAGTTGGGTTTGAAGTTGTTATGGGAGTTGGGATGTTAGCTGGGATGGAAGTTGGGTTGGAATTTTGGTTGGAAGTTGGGTTGTAAGTTGGGTTGGATGTTTGGTTGGAAAATGAGTTGGAAGCTGGGTTGTAAGTTGGGTTGGAAGTTGGTTTGGAAGTTGGATTGGAAGTTGGGTTGGAAGTTGGGTTGGAAGTTGGGTTGGAAGTAGGGTTGGAAGTTGGGTTGGAAGTTAGGTTGGAAGCTGGGATAGAAATTGTGATGGAAGTTGGGTTGGAAGTTGGATTGGAAGTTGGGCTGGAAGTTGGGTTGGAAGTTGGGCTGGAAGTTGGGTTCGACGCTGGGTTGGAAGTTGGATTGGAAGTTGGGTTGGAAGTTGGGTTGGAAGATGGGTTGGAAGTTGGGTTGTAAGTTGGGTTGGATGTTGGGTTGGAAAATGAGTTGGAAGCTGGGTTGGAAGTTGGGTTGGAAGTAGGGTTGGAAGTTGGGTTGGAAGTTAGGTTGGAAGCTGGGATAGAAATTGTGATGGAAGTTGGGTTGGAAGTTGGATTGGAAGTTGGGCTGGAAGTTGGGTTGGAAGTTGGGCTGGAAGTTGGGTTCGACGCTGGGTTGGAAGTTGGATTGGAAGTTGGGTTGGAAGTTGGGTTGGAAGATGGGTTGGAAGTTGGGTTGTAAGTTGGGTTGGATGTTGGGTTGGAAAATGAGTTGGAAGCTGGGTTGGAAGTTGGGTTGGAAGTAGGGTTGGAAGTTGGGTTGGAAGTTAGGTTGGAAGCTGGGATAGAAATTGTGATGGAAGTTGGGTTGGAAGTTGGATTGGAAGTTGGGCTGGAAGTTGGGTTGGAAGTTGGGCTGGAAGTTGGGTTCGACGCTGGGTTGGAAGTTGGATTGGAAGTTGGGTTGGAAGTTGGGTTGGAAGATGGGTTGGAAGTTGGGTTGTAAGTTGGGTTGGATGTTGGGTTGGAAAATGAGTTGGAAGCTGGGTTGGAAGTTGGGTTGGAAGTAGGGTTGGAAGTTGGGTTGGAAGTTAGGTTGGAAGCTGGGATAGAAATTGTGATGGAAGTTGGGTTGGAAGTTGGATTGGAAGTTGGGCTGGAAGTTGGGTTGGAAGTTGGGCTGGAAGTTGGGTTCGACGCTGGGTTGGAAGTTGGATTGGAAGTTGGGTTGGAAGTTGGGTTGGAAGATGGGTTGGAAGTTGGGTTGTAAGTTGGGTTGGATGTTGGGTTGGAAAATGAGTTGGAAGCTGGGTTGGAAGTTGGGTTGGAAGTAGGGTTGGAAGTTGGGTTGGAAGTTAGGTTGGAAGCTGGGATAGAAATTGTGATGGAAGTTGGGTTGGAAGTTGGATTGGAAGTTGGGCTGGAAGTTGGGTTGGAAGTTGGGCTGGAAGTTGGGTTCGACGCTGGGTTGGAAGTTGGATTGGAAGTTGGGTTGGAAGTTGGGTTGGAAGATGGGTTGGAAGTTGGGTTGTAAGTTGGGTTGGATGTTGGGTTGGAAAATGAGTTGGAAGCTGGGTTGGAAGTTGGGTTGGAAGTAGGGTTGGAAGTTGGGTTGGAAGTTAGGTTGGAAGCTGGGATAGAAATTGTGATGGAAGTTGGGTTGGAAGTTGGATTGGAAGTTGGGCTGGAAGTTGGGTTGGAAGTTGGGCTGGAAGTTCGGTTGGATGTTGGGCTGGAAGTTGGGTTAGAAGTTGTGTTGGAAGTTGGGTCGGAAGTTGGGATGGAATTTGGGATGGAAGTTGGGATGGAAATTGGGTTGGAAGCTGGGTTGGAAGTTATGTTGAAAGTTAGGTTGGAAGTTGGATTGGATGTTGGATTGGAAATTGGGTTGGATGTTGGGTTGAAAGTTGGGTTGAAATTGGGGTTGGAAGCTGGGTTGGATGCTGGGCTGGAAGGTGGATAGGAAATTGTGTTGGAAGTTGGGTTGGAAGTTGGGCTGGAACTTGGGTTGGAATTTGGGTTGGAAGTTGGGATGAAAGTTGGGATGGAAGTTGGCTTGGAAGTTGGGTTGAAAGTTGGGTTGGATGTTGGGTTGGATGTTGGGTTGGAATTTGGGTTGGAAATTAGATTGGAAATTTGATTGGAAGCTGGGATGGAAAGTGGGATGGAATTTGGGTTCGAAGTTGGGTTGGAAGTTCGATTGAAAGTTGGGTTGGATGCTGGGTTGGAAGTTGGGTTGGATGTTGGTTTGGAAGTTGGGCTGAAATTCCGGTTGGTAGTTGGGTTAGAAGTTGGAATGGAAGTTGGGATTAAACATGGGTTGGAAGTTGGGATGGAAGTTGGGTTGGCGGTTGGGTTGGAGGTTGGGTTGGAAGTTGGATTGGAAGTTGGGTTTGAAGTTAAGTTGGAAGTTGGGTTGGAAGTTGAGTTAGACGTTTGGTTGGAAGTTGGGTTGGAAGTTGGGATGGAAGCTGGGATGGAGGTTGGGATGGAGTTTGGGATGGAAGTTGGGATGGAAGTTGGGTTGGAAGTTGGGTTGGAAGTTGGGTTGGAAGTTGGGTTGTAAGTTGGGTTGGAAGCTGGGCTGGAAATACGGTTGGGTGTTGGGTTGAAAGTTGAGTTGAAAGTTGGGTTGGAAGTTGGGCTGGAAGTTGGGTTGGAAGTTGGGTTGGAAGTTGGGATGGAAGTTGGGATGGAAGTTGGGTTGGAAGTTGGGATGGAAGTTGGGATGGAAGTTGGGTTGGAAGTTGGGATGGAAGTTGGGATGGAAGTTGGGTTGGAAGTTGGGATGGAAGTTGGGATGGAAGTTGGGTTGGAAGTTGGGATGGAAGTTGGGATGGAAGTTGGGTTGGAAGTTGGGATGGAAGTTGGGATGGAAGTTGGGTTGGAAGTTGGGATGGAAGTTGGGATGGAAGTTGGGTTGGAAGTTGGGATGGAAGTTGGGATGGAAGTTGGGTTGGAAGTTGGGATGGAAGTTGGGATGGAAGTTGGGTTGGAAATTGGGTTAGTAGTTTGGTTAGAACTTGGGCTGGAAGTTGGGTTGGAAGTTGGGTTGGAAGTTGGGTTGTAAGTTGGGTTGGAAGCTGGGCTGGAAATACGGTTGGGTGTTGGGTTGAAAGTTGAGTTGAAAGTTGGGTTGGAAGTTGGGCTGGAATTTGGGTTCGAGGTTGGGTTGGAAGTTGGCTTGGAAGTTGGGTTGGAAGTTAGATTTGAGGCTGGATTGGAAGTTGGGTTGGAATGTGGATTGGAAGTTTTACTGGAAGCTGGGTTGTAATTTGGCTTGGAAGTTGGGTTGGTAGTTGGGATGGAAGTTGGGATGAAATTTGGCTTGGGAATTGGGTTAATAGTTTGGTAAGAACTTGGGCTGGAAGTTGGGTTGGAAGTTGGGTTGGAAGTTTGGTTAAAAGATGTGTTGGAAGCTCGGTTGGAAGCCGGGTTGGAAGTTGGGTTGAAAGTTGGGTTGGGCGTTGGGTTGGAAGCTAGGCTGGAAGATGGGTTGGAAGTTGGGTTGGAATTTGGGATTGAAGTTGGGATGGAAGTTGGGTTTGAAGTTGGGATGGGAGTTGGGATGGTAGTTGGGTTGGAAGTTGGGTTGGAAGTTGGGTTGGATGTTGGGTTGGAAGTTGAGTTCGAAGCTGGGTTGTATGTTGGGTTGGAAGTTGTTTTGGAAGTTGGATTGGAAGTTGGGTCGGAAGTTGGGTTTGAAGTTGGGTTGGAAGTTGGGTTGGAAGTGCGGTTGGAAGTTGGGTTGGAAGTAAGGTTGGACGCTGGGATAGAAATTTTGATGCAAGTTGGGTTGGAAGTTGGGTTGGAAGTTGGGTTGGAATTTGGGTTGCAAGTTGGGATGGAAATTGGGATGGAATTTGGGCTGGAAGTTGGATTGGAAATTGGGTTGGAAGTTGGTTTGGAAGTTGGGCTTGAAGTTGGGTTGGAAGTTGGATTGGAAGTTGGGCTGGAAGTTGGGTTGGAAGTTGGGCTGGAAGTTTGGTTAGAATTTGGGTTGGAAGTTGGGTCAGAAGTTGGGATGGAAGTTGGGATGGAAGATGGGATGGAGGTTGGGATGGAAGTTGGGATGGAAATTGGGTTGGAAGCTGGGTTGGACGTTCTGTTGGAAGTTGGGTTGGAAGTCGGATTGGAAGTTGGATTGGAATTTGCGTTCGATGTCGGGCTGAAAGTTGGGTTGAAAGTGGGGTTCGAATCTGGGTTGGATGCTTGGTTGGAAGTTGGATAGGAAATCGTGTTGGATGTTGGGTTGGAAGTTGGGCTGGAGGTTGGGTTAAATATGGGTTGGAAATTGGGTTGGGAGTTGGGATGGAAGTTGGGATGGAAGTTGGGATGAAAGTTGGGTTGGAAGCTGGGTTGGAAGTTGGGTTGGAAGTTGAGATGCAAGTTGGGTTCGATGTTGGAATGGAAATGGGGATGAAAGTTGGGTTGGAATTTGGGTTGGAAGTTGGATTGGAAGTTGGATTGGAACTTGGGCTGGAAGTCAAGTTGGAAGTTGGGTTAGAAGTTGGGTTGGAAGTTGGGTCGGAAGTTGGGATGGAAGATGGGATGGAAGTTGGGATGGAGGATGGGATGAAAGTTGGGATGGAAGTTGGGTGGGATGTTGGGTTGGAAGTTCTGTTGGAAGTTGGCTTGGAAGTTGGATTGGAACTTCGGTTGGATGTTGGGCTGAAACTTGGGTTGAAAGTGGGGTTGGAAGTTGGGTTGGAAGTTGGAAAGGAAATTGTGCTGGAAGTTGGGCTGGAAGATGGCCTGGAAGTTGGGTTGCTATTTAGTCTGAAAGCTGGGTTGTATGTTGGGATGGAAGTTGGGATGGAAGTTGGGATGAAAGTTGGGTTGGATGTTGGGTTGGAAATTAAGTTGGAAGTTTTTTTAGAAGTTGGATTGGAAGTTGGGTTGGTTGTTGGGTTGGAAGTTGGGTTGGAATCTAGGTTGGAAATTTGGTTAAAAGCTGGGATGGAAATTGGGATGGAATTTGGGTCTGAAGTTGGGTTGAAAGTTGGATTGAAAGTTGTGTTGGAAGTTGGATTGAAAGTTGGGTTGGAAGTTGGGCTGGAAGTTTGAATGGAAGTTGGGATGAAACACGGGTTGGAAGTTGGTATGGAAGTTGGGTGTGAAGTTGGGTTGGAGGTTGGGTTGGAAGTTGGATTGAAAGTTGGGTTGGAAGTTGGGCTGGAAGTTTGAATGGAAGTTGGGATGAAACACGGGTTGGAAGTTGGTATGGAAGTTGGGTGTGAAGTTGGGTTGGAGGTTGGGTTGGAAGTTGGATTTGAAGTTGGGTTGGAGGTTGGGTTGGAAGTTGGATTGGAAGTTGAGTTGGAAGTTGGGTTGGAAGTTGGGATGGAAGTTGGGATGGAAGTTGGGATGAAAGTTGGGTTGATACTTGGGTTGAAAGTTGGGTTGGAGGTTGGGTTGGAAGTTAAGTTGGAAGTTTGGTTGGAAGTTGGATTGGAAGTTGGGTTGGATCTTGGGTTGGAAGTTGGGTTGGAAATTGGATTGGAAATAAGGTTGGAAGCTGGGATGGAAATCGGGATGGAATTTGGGTCTGAAGTTGGGTTGGAAGTTGGACTGAAAGTTGGGTTGGATGCTGGGTTGGAAGTTGGGTTGGATGTTGGTTTGGAAGTTGGGTTGAATGTTGGGTTCGAAGTTGTGTTGGAAGTTGGAATGGAAGCTGGGATGAAACATGGGTTGGAAGTTGGGATGGATGTTAGGTTGGAATTGGGTTGGAGGTTGGGTTGGAAGTTGGATTGGATGTTGGGTTTGTAGTTGAGTTGGCAGTTGGGTTGGAAATTGAGTTAGACGTTTGGTTGGAAGTTGGGTCGAAAGTTGGGATGGAAGCTGGGATGGAAGTTGGGATGGAGTGTGGGATGGAAGTTTGGATGGAAGTTGGGTTGGAAGTTGGGTTGGAAGTTGGGTTGGAGGTTGGGTTGGAAGTTGGATTGGAAGTTGAGTTGGAAGTTGGGTTGGAAGTTGAGCTAGATGTTGGGTTGGAAGTTGGGCCGGAAGTTGGGATAGAAGTTGGGATGGAAGTTGGGATGGAGTTTGGGATGGAAGTTCGGATGGAAGTTGGGTTGGAAGATGGGATGGAAGCTGGGTTGGAGGCTGGGTTAAAAGTGTGGTTGGATGTTGGGTTGAAAGTTGGGTTGAAAGTTTGGTTGGAAGTTGGGCTGGAAGTTGGGTTGAATGTTGGGTTCGAAGTTGGACTGGAAGTTGGGTTGGAAGTTGGGTTGGAAGTTGGGATGGAAGTTGGGATGGAAATTGGGTTTGAAGTTGGGATGTGAGTTGGGATGGAAGTTGGGTTGGAACTTCAATTGGAATTTGGGTTGGAAGCTGGGTTGGATGTTGGGTTGGAAGTTGAGTTGGAAACTTGGTTGTATGTTGGGTTGGAAGTTGTGTTTAAAGTAGGTTTGGAAGTTGGGTTGGAAGTTGGGTTGGAAGTTGGGTTGGAATTTGGGCTGGAAGTTGGGTTGGAAGTTGGGTTGGAAGATAGGTTGGAAGCT
>SZWC01000281.1:47013-63035 GCA_023375785.1 Penium margaritaceum | reverse complement strand
TGGAAGTTGGGATGGAAGTTGGGATGAAAGTTGGGTTGGAAGTTGGGTTAGAAGTTTGGTTGGAACTTGGGCTGGACATTGGGTTGGAAGTTGGGTTGGAAGTTGGGTTGGAAGTTGGGTTGAAAGTTGGGTTGGGAGTTGGGTTGGAAGTTGGGCTGGAAGTTGGGTTGGAAGTTGGGTTGGAATTTAAGATTGAAGTTGGGATGGAAGTTAGGTTTTAAGTTTTTATGGCAGTTGGGATGATAGTTGGGATGGAAGTTGGGTTGGAATTAGGGTTGGAAGTTCGGTTGGAAGGCGGGTTGAATGTTGGGTTGGAAGTTGAGTTGGAAGCTGGGTTGTAAGTTGGGTTGGAAGTTGGTTTGGAAGTTTTTTTTTAAGTTGGGTTGGAAGCTGGGTTGGAAGTTGGGTTGGAAGTTGGGTTGAAAGTTGGGTTGGGAGTTGGGTTGGAAGTTGGGCTGGAAGTTGGGTTGGAAGTTGGGTTGGAAGTTGGATTGGAAGTTGGGTTGGAAGTTGGGTTGGAAGCTGGGTTGGAAGTTGGGTTGGAAGTTGGGTTGAAAGTTGGGTTGGGAGTTGGGTTGGAAGTTGGGCTGGAAGTTGGGTTGGAAGTTGGGTTGGAATTTAAGATTGAAGTTGGGATGGAAGTTAGGTTTTAAGTTTTTATGGCAGTTGGGATGATAGTTGGGATGGAAGTTGGGTTGGAATTAGGGTTGGAAGTTCGGTTGGAAGGCGGGTTGAATGTTGGGTTGGAAGTTGAGTTGGAAGCTGGGTTGGAAGTTGGGTTGGAAGTTGGGTTGAAAGTTGGGTTGGGAGTTGGGTTGGAAGTTGGGCTGGAAGTTGGGTTGGAAGTTGGGTTGGAATTTAAGATTGAAGTTGGGATGGAAGTTAGGTTTTAAGTTTTTATGGCAGTTGGGATGATAGTTGGGATGGAAGTTGGGTTGGAATTAGGGTTGGAAGTTCGGTTGGAAGGCGGGTTGAATGTTGGGTTGGAAGTTGAGTTGGAAGCTGGGTTGGAAGTTGGGTTGGAAGTTGGGTTGAAAGTTGGGTTGGGAGTTGGGTTGGAAGTTGGGCTGGAAGTTGGGTTGGAAGTTGGGTTGGAATTTAAGATTGAAGTTGGGATGGAAGTTAGGTTTTAAGTTTTTATGGCAGTTGGGATGATAGTTGGGATGGAAGTTGGGTTGGAATTAGGGTTGGAAGTTCGGTTGGAAGGCGGGTTGAATGTTGGGTTGGAAGTTGAGTTGGAAGCTGGGTTGGAAGTTGGGTTGGAAGTTGGGTTGAAAGTTGGGTTGGGAGTTGGGTTGGAAGTTGGGCTGGAAGTTGGGTTGGAAGTTGGGTTGGAATTTGGGCTGGAAGTTGGGTTGGAAGTTGGGTTGGAAGTTGGGTTGGAAGATAGGTTGGAAGCTGGGATAGAAATTGGTATTGAAGCTGGGCTGGAAGTTGGATTGGAAGTTGGATTGAACGTTGGGTTGGATGCTGGGATGGAAGTTGGGTTGGAAGTTGGGTTTGAAGTTGGGTTGAAAGTTGGGTTGGAATTTGGATTTGGAAGTGGGTTTGGAAGTTGGTTTGGATGTTTGGTTGGAAGTTGGGATGGAAGTTGGGATGAAATTTGGGTTGGAAGTTGGATTGGAAGTTGGGTTGGAAGTTGGTTTGGAATTTGGGTTGGAAGTTGGGTTGGAAGTTGGATTGGAAGTTGGGCTGGAAGTTGGGTTGGAAGTTGGGCTGGAAGTTGGGTTAGAATCTGGGTTGGAAGTTGGGTCGGAAGTTGGGATGGAAGTTTGGATGAATGTTGGGATGGAGGTTGTTATGGGAGTTGGGATGGAAGTTGGGTTGGAAGTGGGTTTGGAAACTCTTATGGAAATTGGGATGGAATTTGGGTCTGAAGTTGGGTTGGAAGTTAGTTTGGATGTTGAGTTGGAAGATGGGTTGGATGTCGGGTTGGAAGTTGGGTTGAAGGATGGGTTGGAAGTTGGGTTGGAAGTTGGAATCGAAGATGGGATTGAAAATGGGTTGGAAGTTGGGATGGAAGTTGGGTTGGAAGTTGGGTCGGAGGTTGGGCTGGAAGTTGGATTGGAAGTTGGGTTTGAAGATGAGTTGGAAGTTGGGTTGGAATTTGAGTTAGAATTTTGGTTGGAAGTTGGGTCAGAAGCTGGGATGGAAGTTGGGATGGAATTTGGGATAGAGTTTTGGATGGAGGTTGGGTTCAAAGATGGGTTGGAAGTTGGGGTGGAAGCTGGGCTGGAACTTGGGTAGGGTGTTGGGTTGAAAGTTGGGATGAAAGTTGGGTTGGAAGTTGGGTTGGAAGTTGGGTTGCAGGTTGGGTTGGAAGTTGCCTGGGAATTTGGGTTGGAAGTTTGATTGGAGGTTGGATTTGAAGCTGGGTTGGAATTTGGGTTGGAAGTTTGACTGGAAGCTTGGTTTGAAGTTGGCTTGAAAGTTGGGTTGGAAGTTAGGATGGAAGTTGGGATGGAAGTTGGGTTGGAAGTTGGGTTAGAAGTTGGGTTGGAACTTGGGTTGGAAGTGGGGTTGATAGTTGGGTTTGAATTTGGGTTGAAAGATGTTCTGGAATCTCGGTTGGAAGCTGGGTTGGAAGTTGGCTTGGAACTTGGGTTGGAAGTTGGGTTGAAAGTTGGGTCGGGAGTTGGGTTGGAAGTTGGGCTGGAAGTTGGGTTGGAATTTGGGTTAAAATTTGGGATGGAAGTTGGGACAGAAGTTCAGTTTGAAGTTGGGATGGGAGGTGGGATGTATATTGGGTTGGAAGTTGGGTTTGAATTTGGGTTGGATGTTGGGTTGGAATTTGAGTTGGGATGGAAATTGGGTTGGAAGTTGGGTTGGAGATTGTGTTGGATGTTGGGTTGGATGTTGGGCTGGATGTTGGGCTGGAAGTTGGGTTGGAATTTTGGTTGCAAGTTGGGTTGGAAGTTGGGATGGAAGTTGGGATGAAAGTTGGGTTGGAAGTTTGGTTGGAAGTTGGGTTGGAATTTGGGTTGGAAGTTAAGTTGGAAGTTTGGTTGGAAGTTGGATTGGAAGTTGGGTTGGATGTTGGGTTGGAAGTTGGGTTGGAATTTGGGTTGGAAATTGGGTTGGCAGCTGTGATGGAAATTGGGATGGAATTTGGGTCTGAAGTTGGGTTGGAAGTTGGATGGAAAGTTGAGTTGGATGCTGGGTTGGAAGTTGGGTTGGATGTTGAGTTGGATGTTGGGTTGAATGTTGGGTTGGAAGTTGGGTTGGAAGTCGGAATGGAAGTTGGGATGAAACATGGGTTGGAAGTTGGGATGGAAGTTGGGTTGGAAGTTGGGTTCGAAGTTGAGATAAACATTTGGATCGAAGTTGGGTCGGAAGCTGGGATGGAAGTTGGGATGGAAGTTGGGATGCAGTTTGGGATAGACGTTGGGTTGGAAGATGGGTTGGAAGTTGGGTTGGAAGCTGGGCTGGAAGTTGGGTTGGGTGTTGGGTTGAAAGTTGGGTTTAAAGTTGGGTTGGAAGTTGGGCTGGAAGTTGGGTTGGAGGTTGGGTTGGAAGTTGGCTTCGACATTGGGTTGGAAGTTGGATTGGAGGCTGGATTGGAAGTTGGGTTGGAATTTGGGTTGGATGTTTGACTGGAAGCTGAGTTTGATGTTGGCTTGGAAGTTGGGTTGGAAGTTGCGATAGAATTTGGGATGGAAGTTGGGTTGGAAGTTGGGTTAGAAGTTGGGTTGGAACTTGGGTTGGTAGTTGGGTTGATAGTTGGGTCGGAAGTTGGGTCGAAAGATGTGTTGGAAGCTCGGTTGGAAGCTGGGTTTGAAGTTGGCTTGGAAGTTGGGTTTGATGTTGGGTTGAAAGTTGGGTCAGGAGTTGGCTTGGAAGTTGGGCTGTAAGTTGGGTTGGAATTTGGGTTGGAATTTGGGATGGAAGTTTCGATGGAAGTTGGGTTTGAAGTTGGGATGGGAGCTGGGATGGAAGTTTGGTTGGAAGTTGGGTTGGAATTCAGGTTGGAAGTTGGGCTGGAAGTTGGGTTGGATGTTGGGTTGGAAGTTGAGTTGGAAGCTGGGTTGTAAGTTGGGTTGGAAGTTGGTTTGGAAGTTGGATTGGAAGTTGGGTTAGAATCTGGGTTGGAAGTTGGGTTGGAAGTTGAGTTGGGAATTGGGTTGGACACTGGGATGGAAATTGGGATGGAAGCTGGGTTGGAAGTTGGGTTGGAAGTTGGGTTGGAAGTTGGATTGGAAGTTGGGCTGGAAGTTGGGTTGGAAGTTGGGCTGGAAGTTGAGTTAGAAGGTTGGTTGGAAGTTGGGTCGGGAGTTGGGATGGAAGTTGGGATGGAAGTTGGGATGGAGTTTGGATGGAAATTGGGATGCAAATTGGGATTGAAGTTGGATTGGAAGTTGGGTTGGATGTTGGGTTGAAAGTTGGGTTGAAATTGGGGTTGGAAGCTGGGTGGGATGCTGGGTTGGAAGCTGGATAGGAAATTGTGTTGGAAGTTGGGTTGGAAGTTGGGCTGGAAGTTGGGTTGGAATTTGGGTTGGAAGTAGGGTTGGAAGTTGGGATGGAAGTTGGGATGGAAGTTGGGATGAAAGTTGGGTTGGAAGTTTGGTTGGAAGTTGGGTTGGAATTTGGGTTGGAAGTAGGGTTGGAAGTTGGGATGGAAGTTGGGATGGAAGTTGGGATGAAAGTTGGGTTGGAAGTTTGGTTGGAAGTTGGGTTGGAAGTTGGGTTGGATGTTGGGTTGGAAGTTGGGTTGGAAAGTGGGTTGGAAATTGGGTTGGAAGCTGTGATGGAAATTGGGATGGAATTTGGGTCTGAAGTTGGGTTGGAAGTTGGATTGAAAGTTGAGTTGGATGCTGGGTTGGAAGTTGGGTTGGATGTTGGGTTGGAAGTTGGGTTGAAAGTTGGGTCGGAAGTTGGGTTGGAAGTTGGAATGGAAGTTGAAATGAAACATGGGTTGGAAGTTGGGTTGGAAGTTGGGTTGAAAGTTGGGTTGGAGGTTGGGTTGGAAGTTGTCTTGGAATTTGGGTTGAAAGTTGGATTGGAGGCTGGATTGGTAGTTAGGCTGGAATTTGGGTTGGAAGTTTTACTGGAAGCTGGGTTTGAAGCTGGCTTGGAAGTTGGGTTGGAAGTTGGGATGGACGTTGGGATGGAATTTGAGTTGGAAGTTGGGTTCTAAGTTGGTTTGGAACTTG
This sequence comes from Penium margaritaceum, assembly GCA_023375785.1. Classification (NCBI taxonomy): domain Eukaryota; kingdom Viridiplantae; phylum Streptophyta; class Zygnematophyceae; order Desmidiales; family Peniaceae; genus Penium; species Penium margaritaceum. The sequence continues at coordinate 57,885 of SZWC01000281.1, read as the reverse complement.
GGTTGGAAGTTGGGTTGATAGTAGGGTTGGAAGTTGGGTTGAAATATGTGTTGGAAGCTCGGTTGGAAGCTGGGTTGGAAGTTGGCTTGGAAGTTCCGTTGGAAGTTAGGTTGAAAGTTGGGTCGGGAGTTGGGTTGGAAGTTGGGCTGGAATTTGTGTTGGAATTTGGGTTGGAATTTGGGTTGGAAGTTGGGTTGGATGTTGGGATGGAAGTTGAGTTGGAAGCTCGGTTGTAAGTTGGGTTTGAAGTTGGCTTGGAAGGTGGATTGGAAGTTGGGTTGGAAGTTGGGTTGGAAGTTGGCTTGGAAGTTGGGCTGGAAGTTGGGTTGGAAGACAGGCTGGAAGTTGGGATAGAAGTTGGGTTGGAAGTTGGGTCGGAAGTTGGGATGGAAGCTGGGATAGAAGTTGGGATGGAGGTTGGGATGGAAGTTGGGATGCAAGTTGGGTTCGAAGTTGGGCTGGAGGTTCTATTGGAATTTGGCTTGGAAGTTTGATTGGAAGTTGGGTTGGATGTTGGGTTGAAAGTTAGGTTGAAAGTGGGGTTGGAAGCTGGGTTGGATGCTGGGTTGGAAGTTGGACAGGAAATTGTGTTGGAAGTTCGGTTGGAAGTTGGGCTGGAACTTGGGTTGGAATTTAGGTTGGAAGTTGGGTTGGAAGTTTGGATGGAAGTTGGGATGGAAGTTGGCATGAATGTTGGGTTGGAAGTTGGGTTGGAAGTTGGGTTGGAGGTTAAGTTGGAATTTTGGTTTGAAGTTGGATTGGTCGTTGGGTTGGATGTTGAGTTGGAAATTGGATTGGAATTTGGGTTGGAAATTGGATTCAAAGCTGGGATGGAAATTGGGATTCAATTTGGGTCTGAAGTTGGGTTGGAAGATGGATTGAAACTTGGGTTGCATGCTGGGTTGGAGGTTGGGTTGGAAGTTGGGTTGGAAGTTGGGTTGGAAGTTGGGTTGGAATTTGGGTTGGAAGTTTGAATGGAAGTTGGGATGAAACACGGGTTGGAAGTTGGGATGGAAGTTGGGTTGGAAGTTGGGTTGGAGGTTGGGTTGGAAGTTGGATCGGAAGTTGGGTTTGAAGCTGAGTTCGAAGTTGGGTTTGAAGTTGAGCTAGACGTTGGGTTGGAAGTTGGTTGGGAAATTGGGATGGAAGTTGGCTTGGAAGTTGGGTTGGAAGTTGGATCGGAAGTTGGGTTTGAAGCTGAGTTCGAAGTTGGGTTTGAAGTTGAGCTAGACGTTGGGTTGGAAGTTGGTTGGGAAATTGGGATGGAAGTTGGCTTAGAAGTTGGGTTGGAAGTTGGGATGGAAGTTGGGATGGAAATTGGGTTGGAATTTGAGTTGGAAGTCGGGTTGGAAGTTGGGTTGGAAGTTGGGTTGGAAGTTGGGCTGGAAATTGGGTTGGGTGTTGGGTTGCAAGTTGGGTTGGAAGTTGGGTTGGAAGTTGGGTTGAAAGTTGGGTTGGGAGTTGGGTTGGAAGTTGGGCTGGAAGTTGGGTTGGAATTTGGGTTGGAAGTAGGGTTGGAAGTTGGGATGGAAGTTGGGATGGAAATTGGGTTGGAATTTGAGTTGGAAGTCGGGTTGGAAGTTGGGTTGGAAGTTGGGTTGAAAGTTGGGTTGGGAGTTGGGTTGGAAGTTGGGCTGGAAGTTGGGTTGGAATTTGGGTTGGAAGTAGGGTTGGAAGTTGGGATGGAAGTTGGGATGGAAATTGGGTTGGAAGTTGGGTTGGAAGTTGGGGTGGGAGTTGGGATGGCAGTTGGGTTGGAAGTTGGGTTGGAATTTGGGTTTCACGTTGGGATGGGAGTTGGGATGGCAGTTGGGATGGAAGTTGGGTTGGAATTTGGGTTGGAAGTTGGGTTGGAAGTTGGGTTGGATGTTGGGTTGGAAGTTGAGTTGGAAGCTGGGTTGTAAGTTGGATTGGAAGTTTGGTTGGAAGTTGGATTGGAAGTTGGGTTGGAAGTTGGGTTGGAAGTTGGGTTGAAAGTTGAGTTGGAAGTTGGATTGGACGTTGGGATGGAAATTGAGATGGAAGTTGTGTTGGAATTTGGGTTGGAAATTGGGTTGGAAGTTGGAGAGGAAGTTGGGCTGGAAGTTGGGTTGGAAGTTGGGCTGGAAGTTGGGTTAGAAGTTGGGTTGGAAGTTGGGTTGGAATTTGGGATGGAAGTTGGGATGGAAGTTGGGATGGAGGTTGGGATGGAAGTTGGGATGGAAGTTGGGTTTGATGTTGAGTTGGAAGTTCTGTTGGAAGATGGGTTGGAAGTTGGATTGGAACTTGGGTTGGATGTTGGGTTGAAAGTTGGGTTGAATGTGGGGTTGGAAGCTGGGTTGTATACTGGGTTGGAAGTTGGATAGGAAATTGTGTTGGAAGTTGGGTTGGAAGTTGGGCTAGAAGTTGGGTTGGAATTTGGGTTGGAACTTGTGTTGTAAGTTGGGATGGAAGTTGGGATGGAAGTGAGGATGAGAGTTGGGTTGGAAGTTGGGTTGGAAGTTGGATTGGAATTTAAGTTGGAAGTTTTGTTGGAAGTTGGATTGGGAGTTAGGTAGGGTGTTGGGTTGCAAGTTGGGCAGGAATTCGGGTTGTGACTTTGGTTGGAAGCTGGGATGGAAATTGTGATGGAATTTGGGTCTGAAGTTGGGTTGGAAGTTGGATTGAAATTAGGGTTGGATGCTGGGTTGGAAGTTGGGTTGGAAGTTGTGTTCGAAGTTGGGTTGAAAGTTGGGTTGGAAGTTGGGTTGGAAGTTTGAATGGAAATTGGGATGAAACATGGATTGGAAGTCGGGATGGAAGTTGGGTTTCAGGTTGGGTTGGAGGCTGGGTTGCAAGTTGGATTGGAAATTGGGTTGGAAGTAGAGTTAGACATTGGGTTGGAAGTTGGGTCGAAGGTGGGATGGAAGATCGGATGGACGTTGGGATGGAGTTTGGGATGGAAGTTTGGATGGAACTTGGGTTGGAAGTTGGGATGCAAGTTGGGTTTGAAGTTGGGGTGGAAGTTCTGTTAGAAGTTGGGTTGGAAGTTGGGTTTGAAGTTGGGGTGGAAGTTCTGTTAGAAGTTGGGTTGGAAGTTGGATTGGAATTTGGGTTGGATGTTGGGTTGAAAGTTGGGTTGAAAGTGGGGTTGGAAGCTGGGTTTTATGCTGGGTTGGAAGTTGGATAGGAAATTGTGTTGGAAGTTCGGTTGGAACTTGGGCTGGAAGTTGGGTTGAAATTTGGGCTGCAAGTTGTGTTGGAAGTTGGGATGGAACTTGGGATCGAAGTTGGTATGAAAGTTTGGTTGGAAGTTGGGTTGGAAGTTGGGTTGGAAGTTAAGTTGGAAGCTGGGTTGGAAGTTTGAATGGAAGTTGGGATGAAACATGAGTTGGAAGTTGGGATGGAAGTTGGGTTGGATGTTGGGTTGGAAGTTGAGTTGGAAGTTGGGTTGGAAGTTGATTTAGACGTTGGGTTGGAAGTTGGGTCCGAAGTTTGGATGGAAGTTGGGATGGAAGTTGGGATGGAGTTTGGGATCGAAGGTGAGATGGAAGTTGAGCTTGAAGTTGGGATGGAAGTTGGGTTGGAAGTTGGGTTGAAAGTTGGGTTGGAACCTAGGTTGGAAGTTGGGTTGGATGTTGGGTTGAAAGTTGGGTTGAAAGTTTGGTTGGAAGTTGGGTTTCAAGTTGGGTTAGAGGTTGGGTTGGAAGTTGGGTTGGAAGTTGGGTTGGAAGTGCGATTGGAGGTTGGATTGGAAGTTGGGTTGGAATTTGGTTTAGACTTTTGACTGGAAGTTGGGTTGTATGTTGGCTTGGAAGTTGGAATGGAAGTTGGGATGGAAGTTGGGATGGAAGCTGGGTTGGAAGTTGGGTTAGAAGTTGGGTTGGAACTTGGGTTGGAAGATGGGTTGGATGTTGCATTGGAAATTGGGTTGAAACATGTGTTGGAAGCTCGGTTGGAAGCTAGGTTGGAAGTTGTGTTGGAAGTAGTTATGAGGAGGAGGGTGCTGAGGGTGGTGAAGCAGAGGAGGACGACGATGATGACGACGACGACTTCGAGGACGATGGAGAGGGAGACGAAGCCGCCAATGCCTTGCAGCGGCTTAGCCTTGGAGATGACGACGATGTTGTAGAAATGACTTAGAATAGAAAGCTCAGTGTTTACTTTTGGAAACCCTAAACCACTTTTGATTCATCCTAGTTCTCTGTTAGGTTGTGGCAGTTGGACAGTGGGATAGGGGGGGGGGGGGGGGGGGCGGGGTCACCATGGCCCCGCCCCTATGAACACTTTGAATTGCCATGGTCCATTCTCTGTCCTCTGCCTAGTCATTGTACATGTACACGTTCCATTTCTACTATTCCTTTTATTGTGTTTCCAATCTCTCCTACTTTGACTTACTGTTAATGTGTAATGGCTGTTCAATGATGATGTAAATGAAAAAGAGGAAACCCTGTTAGTCAGTAGAACACTAGTGCCAGTGACATTAGTTCATACAAGTGTTAATAGACCGTACTTAACAGGTACATGACTGCCACATACATGAGCAATAATGTGACTTTTCACACACATAGTGTGAGATGTGGACATGGCATAATGTCCAGACAACATCATGAAAAGGTGTCCACAAATATGATAAACAACCTGCCACAATATACACAGAGGAAAATCACATCACAAGTTGTTAGTAACATGCCTACATACAAATGTACAACCAGGAAACCGCAATTCCCAACTCCGTGACTTCCGGTTCTACAACCACAGTGTTCTCGGTTCCATTTCAACCAGAATCGCGAAACACAGGAGCATAGAACGGCGATTCTGAAGAACCGCGGTTTCGATCCGGGAACCGCGGTCCCGGTTCTGACTTACGTACTGGCTCTCGAATCCGGTTCCCTCTCCAGAACCGCAATTCTTGCATGGTGTGCACCCTTAGTTGCAAGTTGGGTTGGAAGATGGGTTGGAAGTTGGGTTGGAAGTTCGGCTGGGAGTTGGGCTGGAAGTTGGATTGGAATTTGGGTTGCAATTTGGGATGGAAGTTGGGATGGAAGTTGGGTTTGAAGTTGGGATGGAAGTTGGGTTGGAAGTTGGGTTGGAAGTTGGGATGGAAGTTGGGATGGAAGTTGGGATGGAAGTTGGGTTTGAAGTTGGGATGGAAGTTGGGTTGGAAGTTGGGTTGGAAGTTGGGATGGAAGTTGGGATGGAAGTTGGGTTGGAGGTTGGGTTGAAATTTGGGTTGGTAGTTGGGTTGGAAGTTGGGTTGGATGTTGGGTTCGAAGTTGAGTTGGAAGCTGGGTTGCAAGCTGGGTTGGAAGTTGGTTTGGAAGTTGGATTGGAAGTTGTGTTGGAGGTTGGGTGGAATGTTGGGTTGGAAGTTGGGTTGGAAGTTGGGTTGGACGTTGCAATGGAAATTGGGATGGAAGTTGGGTTGGATGTTGGGTTGGAAGTTGGGTAGGAAGTTGGGTTGGAAGTTGGGTTGGAAGATGGGATAGAAATTGGGATGGAAGTTGGGTTGGACGTTGGAATGGAAGTTGGATTGAAAGGTGGGTTGGATGCTGGGTTGGAAGTTGGGTTGAAGGTTGGGTTGGAAATTGGGTTGAAAGTTGGGTTGGAAGTTGGGTTGGAAGTGGGGTTGGCAGTTGTGTTGGAAGTTGGGTTGGAAGTTGGGATGGACGTTGGGATGAGATTTGGGTTGGAAGTTGGGTTGGAAGTTGGGTTGGAAGTTTGTTTGGAAGTTGGGTTGGAAGTTGGGTTGGAAGTCAGATTGGAAATTGGGCTGGAATTTGGGTTAGAAGTGGGGTTGGAAGTTGGGTTGGAAGATGGGATGGAAGTTGGGATGGAAGTTGGGATGGAGGTTGGGATGGAAGTTGGGATGGAAGTTGGGTTGGAAGTTGGGTTGGACATTCTAGAGTAGTGCCAGAGCTGTGCCACAGTTGTGCCAGAGTTTTGCAAGAGTTGTGCCAGAGTTGTGCCAGAGTTGTGCCAGAGTTGTGCAGAGTTGTGCTAGAGTTGTGCCAGAGTTGTGCCAGAGTTGTGCCAGAGTTGTACCAGAGTTGTGCCAAAGTTGTGCCAGACACGTGCCAGAGTTGTGCAAGAGATGTGCCAGAGTTGTGCCAGAGTTGTGCCATATTTGTGCACGTGTTGTGCCAGAGTTGTGCAAGAGTTGTGCCATAGTTAAGCCATATATGTCCCAGAGTTGTACCAGTCTTGTGCCAGAGTTGTGCCGGAGTTGTGCAAGATTTGTGCCAGAGTTGTGCCAGAATTGTGCCAGAGTTGTGCCAGAGTTACGCCAGGGTTGTAGCAGAGTTGTGCCAGAGTTGTGCCAGAGTTGTGCCTGAGTTGTGATAGAGTTGTGCAAGAGTTTTGCCAGAGTTGTGTTATAGTTGTGCCAGACATGTGACAGAGTTGTGCCAGAGTTGTGCTAGAGTTGTGCCAGAGTTGTGCCAGTGTTTTTCCTGAGTTTTGCCAGAGTTGTGCCAGAGTTGTACCAGTGTTGTGCCAGAGTTGTGCCAGAGGTAAGCCAGAGTTGTTCCAGAGTTGTGCCAGAGTTTTACTAGAGTTGTATTAGAGTTGTGCCAGGGTTGTTCCGGAGTTGTGTCAGAGTTGTGCCAGAGTTGTGCCAGAATTGTGCCTGGGTTGTGCCAGAGTTGTGCCAGAGTTGTGCCAGAGTTGTACCATAGTTGTCCTAGGGTTGTGCCAGAGTTGAGCCAGTGTTCTTTCAGATTTGTGCCAGAGTCCGGCCAGAGTTGCACCAGAGTTGTACCAGAGTTTTTCCAGAGTTGTGCCATAGTTGTGCCAGAGTTGTGCCATAGTTGTACCAGAGTTGTACCAGAGTTGTGCCAGAGTTGTGCCAGAGTTGTGCCAGACTTGTGCCAGAATTGTGCCAAAGTTAAGCCAGTGCTGTGCCACAGTTGTGCCAGAGTTGTGCCAGAGTTTTTCCAGAATTGTGCCAGAGTTTTGCCAGGGTTGTGCCAGAGTTTTGCCCGAGTTGTCCCAGAGTTAAGCCAGAGTTCTGCCAGAGTTGTGCCAGTGTTTTTCCAGAGTTGTGCCAGAGTTGTTCCAGACTTGTGCCAGAGTTGAGCCATAGTTGTACCAGAATTCTGCCAAACTTGTGCCATAGTTGTGCCATATTTGTAACATAGTTGTTCCTGAGTTGTACCAGTCTTGTGCCAGAGTTGTGCCAGAGTTGTGCCAGAGTTGTGCCATAGTTGTGCCAGAGTTGTTCCAGAGTTGTGCCAGAGTTGTGCCAGAGTTGTGCCAGAGTTGTGCCATATGTGCTCCATAGTTGTAGCTGATTTATGCCAGAGTTGTGCAAGAGTTGTGCCAGAAATGTGCCAGATTTATTCCAGGGCTGTAGCAGAGTTGTGCCAGAGCTGTGCCAGAGTTGTGCAAGAGTTGTGATAGAGTTGTTCCAAAGTTGTTCCATAGTTGTGCTAGGGTTGTACCCGAGTTGTGACAGAGTTGTGCCAGAGTTCTGTGAGAATTGTGCCAGAGTTGTGCCAATGTTCTGCCACAGTTGTGCCAGAGTTGAGCCCTGGTTTTGCCAGTGTTCTTCCAGAGTTGTGCCAGAGTTGTGCCATTGTTGTGCCAGAGTTGTGCCATAGTTGTGCCACAGTTGAGCCAGAGTTGTGCCATGGTTGTGTGGGATTTGAGCCAGAGTTGTTCCAGAGTTTTACCAGACGTGTGCCAGAGTTGTGCCAGAGTTGTGCCAGAGTTGTGCCAGAGCTGTGCCAGAATTCTGCCATAGTTATGCTAGAGTTTTGCCACAGTTGTGCCAGAGTTGTGTCAGAGTTGTGCCAGAGTTGTGCCAGAGTTGCGCCACAGCTGTGCCAGAGTTGAGCCAGGGTTGTGCTAGAGTAGTGCCAGAGTTGTGCCACAGTTGTGCCAGAGTTGTGTCAGAGTTGTGCCAGAGTTGTGCCAGAGTTGCGCCACAGCTGTGCCAGAGTTGAGCCAGGGTTGTGCTAGAGTAGTGCAAAAGCTGTGCCAGAGTTGTGCCAGAGTTGTGCAAGAGTTGAGCCAGAGTTGTGCCAGAGTTGTGCCAGAGTTATGCAGAGTTTTGCCAGAGTTGTCCCAGAGTTGTGCCAGGGTTGTGCCAAAGTTGTACCAGAGTTGTGCCAGAGTTGTGCCAGAGTTGTGCCACAGTTGTGCCAGAGTTGTGTCAGAGTTGTGCCAGAGGTGTGCCAGAGTTGTGCCAGAGTTGTGCCACAGTTGTGCCAGAGTTGTGTCAGAGTTGTGCCAGAGGTGTGCCAGAGTTGTGCCAGAGTTGTGCCACAGTTGTGCCAGAGTTGTGTCAGAGTTGTGCCAGAGGTGTGCCAGAGTTGTGCCAGAGTTGTGCCACAGTTGTGCCAGAGTTGTGTCAGAGTTGTGCCAGAGGTGTGCCAGAGTTGTGCCAGAGTTGTGCCACAGTTGTGCCAGAGTTGTGTCAGAGTTGTGCCAGAGGTGTGCCAGAGTTGTGCCAGAGTTGTGCCAGAGTTGTGCCAGAGTTGTGCCAGAGTTGTGCCAGAGTTGTGCCAGAGTTGTGCCAGAGTTGTGCCAGAGTTGTGCCAGAGTCGTGCCAGGGTTGTGCCAAAGTTGTGCCAGAGTTGTGCCAGAGGTTTGCCACAGTTGTGCCAGAGTTGTGCCAGATTTGTGCCAGAGTTGTGCCGATTTGTGCCATAGTTGTGCTTGAGTTGTGCCAGAGTTGTACGAGAGTTGTCCCAGAGTTGTCCCAGAGTTGTGCCAGATTTGTGCCAGAGTTGTGCCAGATTTGTGCCAGATTTGTGCCAGAGTTGCACCGGAGCTGAACCAGAGTACTCCCAGAGTTGTGCCAGAGTTGTTCCAGAGTTGTGCCAGAATTGTGCCATAGTTGTGCAAGAATTGTGCAAGAGTTGTGCCAGAATTGTGCCCGAGTTGTGCCAGAGTTGTGCAAGAGTTGTGATAGAGTTTTGCCAGAGTTGTGCCATAGTTATGGCAGAGTTGTGCCAGAGTTGTGCCATAGTTTTGCCAGTGTTGTGCCAGTGCTGTGCCAGGGTGGTGCCATATTTGTGCAAGAGTTGTGCCAGAGTTGTGCCAGAGTTGAGCCAGAGTTGTGCCATGGTTGTGCCAGAGTTGTTCCAGAGTTGTACCAGACTGGTACCAGAGTTGTGCCAGAGTTGAGCCACAGTTGTGCCAGAGTTGTGCATGAGCTGTACCAGAATGTGCCATAGTTATGCCAAAGTTGTGCCACAGTTGTGCCAGAGTTGTGCCAGAGTTGTGCCAGAGTTGTGGCAGCGTTGTGCCAGATTTGTGCCAGAGTTGTGCCAGGGTTGTGCTAGAGTAGTGCCAGAGTTGTGCCAGAGTTGTGCCAGAGCTTTGCCAGAGTTGTACCATCGTTTTGCCAGAGTTGTGCCAGAGTTGTGCCAGAGTTGTGCCAGAGTTGTGCCAGAGATGTACCAGAGTTGTGGCAAAGTTGTGCCTGAGTTGTGCCAGAGTTGAGCCATGGTTGTCCCAGAGTTGTAACAGTCTTGTGCCAGATTTTTGCCAGAGTTGTGCCAGAGTTGTGCCATGATTTTTCCAGAGTTCTGCCAGAGTTGAGCCATAGTTTTCCCAAAGCTGTACCAGTCTTGTGCCAGAGTTGTGCCATAGTTTTGCCAGAGTTGTGCCAGGGTAGTGCTAGAGTTGTGTTAGAGTTGTGCAAGAGTTGTGGCAGATTTGCACAAGAGTTGTGCCAGAGTTATGCCAGAGTTGTGCCAGAGTTGTGCCAGATTTGTGCCAGAGTTGTGCAAGAGTTGTGATAGAGTTGTGCCAGAGTTGTGGCATAGTTGTGCTAGAGTTGTACCAGAGTTGTGACAGTGTTATGCCAGAGTTGTCCTAGAGTTGTACCAGAGTTGTGCCAGTTTTTTTCCAGAGTTGTGCTAGAGTTGTGCCATAGTTTTGCCACTGTTATCCCAGAGTTGTGCCAGAGTGGTGCCATATTTGTGCCAAAGTTGTTCCAGAGTTGTGCCATAGTTGTGCCAGAGTTGTGCCATGGTTGTGCCAGAGTGGTGCCAGAGTTGTACCAGACTTGTACCAGAGTTCTGCAAGAGTTGAGCAAGCGTTGTGCCAAGGTTGTGCCAGAGTTGTGCCAGAATTGTGCCATGGTTCTGCCAAAGTTGTGCCATAGGTGTGCCAGAGTTGTGCAAGATTTTTGCCAGAGTTGTGCCAGAGTTGCGCCAGAGTTGTGCCAGAGTTGTACCAGGGTTGTGCTGGAGTAGTGCCAGAGTATTCCCAGAGTTGTGCCAGAGTTGTGCCAGAGTTGTGCCAGAGTTGTGCCAGAGTTGTGCCAGAATTGTGCCAGAGTTGTGCCAGAGTTGCACCAGAGTTGTGCCAAAGTTTTTCCAGAGTTGTGCCAGAGTTGAGCCATAGTTGTCCCTGAGTTGTACCAGTCTTGTGCGAGATTTGTGCGAGAGTTGTGCCAGAGTTGTGCCAGAGTTGTGCCAAAATTATTCCAGAGTTGAGCCATAGTTGTCCCAGAGATGTACCAGTCTTCTGCCAGAGTTGTGCCAGAGTTGTGCCAGAGTTGTGCCAGAGATGTGCCAGAGTTGTGCCAGAATTGTGCCAGAATTGTGCTAGAGTTGTCCCAGAGTTGTGCAAGAGTTGTGATTGAGTTGTGCCAGAGTTGTGCCATAGTTGTGCTAGAGTTGTACCAGAGTTGTGCCAGAGTTGTGCTTATGTTTTTCCAGAGTTGTGCCCCAGTTGTGCCATAGTTTTGCCAGTGTTGTGCCAATGTGATGCCAGAGTTGTGCCAGAGATATGCCAGTGTTGTGCCAGAGGTGTGCCAGAGTAGTCCCAGAGTTGTGCCAGAGTTGTGCCAGAGTTGTGCCAGAGTTGTGCCAGGGTTGTGCCAGAGTTGTGCCAGAGTTGTGCCAGAGTTGTGCCAGAGTTGTGCCGGAGTTGTGCCAGAGTTGTGCCAGAGTTGTG
>SZWC01000281.1:7934-44032 GCA_023375785.1 Penium margaritaceum | reverse complement strand
TTGTGCCAGAGTTGTGCCAGAGTTGTACCAGAGTTGTACTAATGTTGTGCCAGAAATGTTCCAGAGCTGTGCCAGAGTTGTGCCAGAATTGTGGCAGGATTGTGCCAGGGTTGTGCCAGAGTTGTGCCAGAGTTGTGCCAGAGTTGTGCCAGAGTTGTGCTATGGTTGTGCCAGAGTTGTGCCTGTGTTTTTCCAGATTTGTGCCAGAGTTGCACCAGAGTTGTGCGAGAATTGTGCCATAGTTTTGCCAGAGTTGTGCCAGAATTGTACCAGAGTTGTACCAGAGTTGTGCCAGAGTTGTACCAGAGTTGTGTCAAAGTTGTGCCAGAGTTGTGCGAGAATTGTGCCATAGTTTTGCCAGAGTTGTGCCAGAATTGTACCAGAGTTGTACCAGAGTTGTGCCAGAGTTGTACCAGAGTTGTGTCAAAGTTGTGCCAGAGTTGTGCCAGAGTTGTGCCATAGTTGTCCCTGAGTTATGCCAGTCTTGTGCCAGAGTTGTGCCAGTGTTGTGCCAGAGTTGTGCCAGAGTTGTGTCAGAGTTGTGCCAGAGTTGTGCCTGAGTTGTCCTTGAGTTTCGCCAGAGTTGTGCCATAGGTGTTCCAGAGTTGTGGCCGATTTGCGCCAGAGTTGTGCCAGAGTTGTGGCAGAGTTGTGCCAGAGCTGTGCTAGGGTTGCGCCAGAGTTGTGCCGGTGTTTTTCCAGATTTGTGCCAGAGTTGCGCCAGAGTTGTGCCAGAGTTGTGCCAGGGTTGTGCCAGAGTTGTGCCAGAGTTGTGCCATAGTTGTGCCAGAGTTGTGACAGAGTTGTACCAGAGTTGTACCAGAGTTGTTCTAGAGTTGTGCCAGAGGTTTGCCAGAGTTTTTCCAGATTTGTGCCTGAATTGTGCCAGAGTTGTGCCAGAGTTGTGCCAGAGCTGTGCCAGAGTTGTGCCAGAGTTGTACCAGCATTGTGCCAGAGTTGTGCCAGAGTTGTGCCAGAGCTGTGCCAGAGTTGTGCCAGAGTTGTACCAGCATTGTGCCAGAGTTGTGCCAGAGTTGTGCCAGAGCTGTGCCAGAGTTGTGCCAGAGTTGTACCAGCATTGTGCCAGAGTTGTGCCAGAGTTGTGCCAGAGCTGTGCCAGAGTTGTGCCAGAGTTGTACCAGCATTGTGCCAGAGTTGTGCCAGAGTTGTGCCAGAGCTGTGCCAGAGTTGTGCCAGAGTTGTACCAGCATTGTGCCAGAGTTGTGCCAGAGTTGTGCCAGAGCTGTGCCAGAGTTGTGCCAGAGTTGTACCAGCATTGTGCCAGAGTTGTGCCAGAGTTGTGCCAGAGCTGTGCCAGAGTTGTGCCAGAGTTGTACCAGCATTGTGCCAGAGTTGTGCCAGAGTTGTGCCAGAGCTGTGCCAGAGTTGTGCCAGAGTTGTACCAGCATTGTGCCAGAGTTGTGCCAGAGTTGTGCCAGAGCTGTGCCAGAGTTGTGCCAGAGTTGTACCAGCATTGTACCAGAGTTGTGCCAGAGTTGTGCCAAAGTTGTGCCAACGTTGTGATAGAGTTGTGCCAGAGTTGTGCGAGAATTGTGCGAGAGTTGTGCCAGAGTTGTGACAGAGTTGTGCCAGAGTTGTGCTATAGTTCTGCCAGACTCGTGCCAGTGTTTTACCAGAGTTGTGCCAGAGTTGTGCCAGAGTTGTGCCAAAGTTGTGCCAGTGTTGTGCAGGAGTTGTGCCAGAGTTGTGCCATAGTTGTGCCAGAGTTGTGCCAGAGTTGTACCAGAGTTGTACTAGAGTTGTGCCAGAAGTGTTCCAGAGCTGTGCCAGAGTTGTGCCAGAGTTGTGCCATAATTGTGCCAGGGTTGTGCCAGAGTAGTGCCAGAGGTGTGCCAGAGTTGTGCTAGGGTTGTGCCAGAGTTGTGCCTGTGTTTTTCCAGATTTGTGCCAGAGTTGCGCCAGAGTTGTGCCAGAGTTGTACCAGAGTTGTGCCAGAATTGTGCCATAGGTTTGCCAGAGTTGTGCCAGAGTTGTACCAGAGTTCTACCAGAGTTGTGCCAGAGTTGTACCAGAGTTGTTTCAAAGTTGTGCCAGAGTTTAACCAGAGTTGTGCCATAGTTGTCCCTGAGTTGTGCCAGTCTTGTGCCAGAGTTGTGCCAGTGTTGTGCCAGAGTTGTGGCAGAGTTGTGCCAGAGTTGTGCCTGAGTTGTCCTTGAGTTGTGCCAGAGTTGTGCCATAGGTGGTCCAGAGTTGTGGCCGATTTGCGCCAGAGTTGTGCCAGAGTTGTGCCAGAGTTGTGCCAGAGCTGTGCTAGGGTTGCGCCAGAGTTGTGCCGGTGTTTTTCCAGATTTGTGCCAGAGTTGCGCCAGAGTTGTGCCAGAGTTGTGCCAGAGTTGTTCCAGAGTTATGCCAGAGTTGTGCCATAGTTGTGCCAGAGTTTTGACAGAGTTGTACCAGAGTTGTACTAAAGTTGTTCTAGAGTTGTGCCAGAGTTTTGCCAGAGTTTTTCCAGAGTTTTGCCTGAATTGTGCCAGCGTTGTGCCACGGTTGTGCCAGAGTTGTGCCAGAGTTGTGCTAGAGTTGTGCCAAAGTTGCGCTAGAGTTGTGCCAGAGTTGTGCAAGGGTTGCTTCAGAATTGTGCCAGATTTGTGCCAGAATTGTGCCAGTGTTCATCCAGAGTTGTGCCAGATTTGTGCCAGAGTTGTGCCAGAGTTGCGCCAGAGTTGTGATGGAGTTGTGCCAGAGTTGTGCCATATTTGTGCTAGAGTTGTACCAGAGTTGTGACAGAGTTGTGCCAGAATTATGCTAGAGTTGTGCCTGAGTTGTGCCAGTGTTTTGCCAGAGTTGTGCCAGAGTTGTGCCAGAGTTGTGCCAGTGATGTGTTAGAGTTGTGCCAGAGTTGTTCCAGAGTTGTGCCATGGATGTGCCAGATTTGTGCCAGAGTTGTGCCAGAGTTGTGCCATAGCTGTGCCAAAGTTGTGCCAGAGTTGTACAAGCGTTGTACCAGAGTTGTGCCAGAGTTGTGCCAAAGTTGTGCCAACGTTGTGATAGAGTTGTGCCAGAGTTGTGCAAGAGTTGTGCGAGAGTTGTGCCAGAGTTGTGACAGAGTTGTGCCAGCGTTGTGCTAGATTTGTGCCAGAGTTGTGCCAGTGTTTTACCAGAGTTGTGCCAGAGTTGTGCCAGAGTTGTGCCAGAGTTGTGCCAAAGTTGTGCCAGTGTTGAACCGGAGTTGTGCCAGAGTTGTGCCATAGTTGTGCCAGAGTTGTGCCATAGTTGTGCCAGAGTTGTGCCAGAGTTGTGCCACCGTTGTGCCAGAGTTGTGCCAGAGTTGGGCCAGAGTTGTGCCAGAGTTGCGCCAGAGTTGTGCCAGAGTTGTGCCAGAATTGTGCCAGAGTTGTTCCAGAGTTGTGCCAGGGATGAGCCAGAGTTGTGCCAGAGGTGTGCCAGAGTTGTGCCAGAGTTGTGCCACCGTTGTGCCAGAGTTGTGCCAGAGTTGGGCCAGAGTTGTGCCAGAGTTGCGCCAGAGTTGTGCCAGAGTTGTGCCAGAATTGTGCCAGAGTTGTTCCAGAGTTGTGCCAGGGATGAGCCAGAGTTGTGCCAGAGGTGTGCCAGAGTTGTGCCAGAGTTGTGCCACCGTTGTGCCAGAGTTGTGCCAGAGTTGGGCCAGAGTTGTGCCAGAGTTGCGCCAGAGTTGTGCCAGAGTTGTGCCAGAATTGTGCCAGAGTTGTTCCAGAGTTGTGCCAGGGATGAGCCAGAGTTGTGCCAGAGGTGTGCCAGAGTTGTGCCAGAGTTGTGCCACCGTTGTGCCAGAGTTGTGCCAGAGTTGGGCCAGAGTTGTGCCAGAGTTGCGCCAGAGTTGTGCCAGAGTTGTGCCAGAATTGTGCCAGAGTTGTTCCAGAGTTGTGCCAGGGATGAGCCAGAGTTGTGCCAGAGGTGTGCCAGAGTTGTGCCAGAGTTGTGCCACCGTTGTGCCAGAGTTGTGCCAGAGTTGGGCCAGAGTTGTGCCAGAGTTGCGCCAGAGTTGTGCCAGAGTTGTGCCAGAATTGTGCCAGAGTTGTTCCAGAGTTGTGCCAGGGATGAGCCAGAGTTGTGCCAGAGGTGTGCCAGAGTTGTGCCAGAGTTGTGCCACCGTTGTGCCAGAGTTGTGCCAGAGTTGGGCCAGAGTTGTGCCAGAGTTGCGCCAGAGTTGTGCCAGAGTTGTGCCAGAATTGTGCCAGAGTTGTTCCAGAGTTGTGCCAGGGATGAGCCAGAGTTGTGCCAGAGGTGTGCCAGAGTTGTGCCAGAGTTGTGCCACCGTTGTGCCAGAGTTGTGCCAGAGTTGGGCCAGAGTTGTGCCAGAGTTGCGCCAGAGTTGTGCCAGAGTTGTGCCATAGTTGTCCCTGAGTTGTACCAGTCTTGTGCCAGAGTTGTGCCAGAGTTGTGGCAGAGTTGTGCCAGAGTTGTACCAGAGTTGTGCCAAAATTGTGCCAGAGTTGTGCCAGAGTTGTGCCATAGTTGTCCCTGAGTTGTACCAGTCTTGTGCCGGAGTTGTACCAGAGTTGTGCCAGAGTTGTGATGGAGTTGTGCCAGAGTTGTGCCATAGTTGTGCTAGAGTATTACCAGAGTTGTGACAGAGTTGTGCCAGAGTTATGCTAGAGTTGTGCCTGAGTTGTGCCAGTGTTTTGCCAGAGTTGTCCCAGGGTTGTGCCAGAGTTGTGCCAGTGTTGTGTCAGAGTTGTGCCAGAGTTGTTCCAGAGTTGTGCCATGGATGAGCCAGATTTGTGCCAGAGTTGTGCCAGAGTTGTGCCATAGCTGTGCCAGAGTTGTGCCAGAGTTGTACCAGCGTTGTACCAGAGTTGTGCCAGAGTTGTGCCAAAGTTGTGCAAACGTTGTGATAGAGTTGTGCCAGAGTTGTGCGAGAGTTTTGCGAGAGTTGTGCCAGAGTTGTGACAGAGTTGTGCCAGAGTTGGGCTATAGTTCTGCCAGAGTTGTGCCAGTGTCTTACCAGAGTTGTGCCAGAGTTGTGCCAGAGTTGTGCGAAAGTTGTGCCATTGTTGTGCCGGAGTTCTGCCAGAGTTGTGCCATAGTTGTGCCAGAGTTGTGCCAGAGTTGTACCAGAGTTGTACTAGAGTTGTGCCAGTATTGTTCCAGAGCTGTGTCAGAGTTGTGCCAGAGTTGTGCCATAATTGTGCCACGGTTGTGCCAGAGTTGTGCCAGAGGTGTGCCAGAGTTGTGCCAGAGTTGTGCCAGAACTGTGCCAGGTTTGTGCCAGAGGTATGCCAGAGTTCTGCCAGAGTTGTGCCAGAGTTGTGCTAGGGTTGTGCCAGAGTTGTGCCAGTGTTTTTCCAGATTTGTGCCAGAGTTGCGCCAAAGTTGTGCCAGAGTTGTGCCAGAGTTGTGCCAGAGGTGTGCCAGAGATGTGCCAGAGTTGTGCCAGAGTTGTGCCAGAGATGTGCCAGAGTTGTGCCATAGTCGTGCCAGAGTTGTGCCAGAGCTGTGCCAGAGTTGTGACAGATATGTGCCAGAGTTTTGCCAGGGTTGTGCCAGAGTTGTGCTAGAATTGTGTCATAATTGTGCCAGAGTTGTGTCAGAGTTGTGCCAGAGTTGTGCCAGAGGTGTGCCAGAGATGTGCCAGAGTTGTGCCAGAGTTGTGCCAGAGATGTGCCAGAGTTGTGCCATAGTCGTGCCAGAGTTGTGCCAGAGCTGTGCCAGAGTTGTGACAGATATGTGCCAGAGTTTTGCCAGGGTTGTGCCAGAGTTGTGCTAGAATTGTGTCATAATTGTGCCAGAGTTGTGTCAGAGTTGTGCCAGAGTTGTGCCAGAGGTGTGCCAGAGATGTGCCAGAGTTGTGCCAGAGTTGTGCCAGAGATGTGCCAGAGTTGTGCCATAGTCGTGCCAGAGTTGTGCCAGAGCTGTGCCAGAGTTGTGACAGATATGTGCCAGAGTTTTGCCAGGGTTGTGCCAGAGTTGTGCTAGAATTGTGTCATAATTGTGCCAGAGTTGTGTCAGAGTTGTGCCAGAGTTGTGCCAGAGGTGTGCCAGAGATGTGCCAGAGTTGTGCCAGAGTTGTGCCAGAGATGTGCCAGAGTTGTGCCATAGTCGTGCCAGAGTTGTGCCAGAGCTGTGCCAGAGTTGTGACAGATATGTGCCAGAGTTTTGCCAGGGTTGTGCCAGAGTTGTGCTAGAATTGTGTCATAATTGTGCCAGAGTTGTGTCAGAGTTGTGCCAGAGTTGTGCCAGAGGTGTGCCAGAGATGTGCCAGAGTTGTGCCAGAGTTGTGCCAGAGATGTGCCAGAGTTGTGCCATAGTCGTGCCAGAGTTGTGCCAGAGCTGTGCCAGAGTTGTGACAGATATGTGCCAGAGTTTTGCCAGGGTTGTGCCAGAGTTGTGCTAGAATTGTGTCATAATTGTGCCAGAGTTGTGTCAGAGTTGTGCCAGAGTTGTGCCAGAGGTGTGCCAGAGATGTGCCAGAGTTGTGCCAGAGTTGTGCCAGAGATGTGCCAGAGTTGTGCCATAGTCGTGCCAGAGTTGTGCCAGAGCTGTGCCAGAGTTGTGACAGATATGTGCCAGAGTTTTGCCAGGGTTGTGCCAGAGTTGTGCTAGAATTGTGTCATAATTGTGCCAGAGTTGTGTCAGAGTTGTGCCAGAGTTGTGCCAGAGGTGTTCCAGATTTGTGGCCGATTTGTGCCAGAGTTGTGCCAGAGTTGTGCCAGAGTTGTGCCAGAGTTATGCCATAGTTGTGCCAGAGTTGTGCCAGAGTTGTGCGAGAGATGTGCCATAGTTGTGCCATAGTTTTGCCAGAGTTGTGCCAGAGTTGTGCCAGAGTTGTGCCAGATTTGTGCCAGATATGCGACAGAGTTGTGCCAGTGTAGTGCTAGAGTTGTGCCAGAAATGTGCCAGAGATGTGCCAGAGTTGTGCCAGTGTTGTGCGAGAGTTGTACCAGAGTTGTGCAAGAGTTGTGCCAGAGTTGTGCCAGACCTGTACCAGAGTTGTGCCAGAGTTTTACCAGAGTTGTGCCAGAGTTGTGCCAGAGTTGTGCCATAGGTGTTCCAGCGTTGTGGCCGATTTGCGCCAGAGTTGTGCCACAGTTGTGCGAGAGTTGTGCCATAGTTATGCCAGGGTTGTAGCAGAGTTGTGCCAGATTTGTGCCAGAGTTGTGCCAGAGTTGTGATAGAGTTGTGCCAGAGTTGTGCCACGGTTGTGCTATATTTGTGCCAGAGTTGTGACAGAGTTGTGCTTACTGGTTGCGGAGTGGTGCGAACTGGTTGCGGAGTGGTCGAACTGGTTGCGGAGTAGTGCAAACTGGTTGCAGAGTGGTGCGAACTGGTTGCGGAGTGGAGCAAACTAATTACGGAGTGGCGCGGATGGTTTGCGGAGTGGTGCTTACTGGTTGTTGAGTGGTACGAACTAGTGGCGGAGTGGTACGAACTGGTGGCGGAATGGTACGAACTGGTTCCGGAGTGGTGTGAACTGGCTGAGGAGTGGTGCATACTGGTTGTGGTGTGGTGCGGACAGGTTGCGGAGTGGTGCAAACTGGTTGCGGATTGGCGCGAACTGGTTGCAGAGTGGTGCGAACTGGTTTCGGAGTGGTGTGAACTAAATGCGGAGTGGCGTGAACTGGTTGCGGAGTGGTGCAAACTGGTTGCGGATTGGCGCGAACTGGTTGCAGAGTGGTGCGAACTGGTTTCGGAGTGGTGTGAACTAAATGCGGAGTGGCGTGAACTGGTTGCGGCGTGGTGCAAACTGGTTGCGGAGTGGTGCGAACTGGTTATGGAATGGTGCAAACGGGTTGCGGAAGGGTGCACACTAGTTCCGGAGTGGTGCGACCTGGTTGCAGAGTGGTGCGAACTGGTTGCGGAGTGGTGCAAACTGGTTGCGGAGTGGTGCGAACTGGTTATGGAATGGTGCAAACGGGTTGCGGAAGGGTGCACACTAGTTCCGGAGTGGTGCGACCTGGTTGCAGAGTGGTGCGAACTGGTTGCGGAGTGGTGCGAACTGGTTGTGGAGTGGTGCGAACTGGTTGCGAAGTAGTGCGAACTGGTTACGGAGTGGTACGTACTGGTTGTGGAGTGGTCAGAACAAGTCGTGGAGTGGTGCGAACGGGTTGCGGAGTGGTGTGAACTGGTTGCGGAGTGGTGTGAACTGGTTGCGAAGTTAAGCTACCTGTTCGCGAAGTGGTACGAATGGTTGCAGAGTGGTGCGAACTAGTTGCGGAGTGGTGCGAACTGGTTGCGGAGTGGTGCAAACTGGTTGCAGAGTGTTGCGAAATGGTTGCGGAGTGCTGGAAACTGGTTGCGGAGTGGTGCGAACCGGTTACGGAGTGGTGGGAACTGGTTGCGGAGTGGTGCAAACTGGTTGCAAAGTGGTGCGAACAGGTTCGGGGTAGTGCGAACCGGTTGTGGAGTGGTGCGAACAGGTTGCGGAGTGGTGCGCACTGGTTGAGGAGTGGTGCAAACTGGTTGCGGAGTGATACAAACTGGTTGCGGAGTGGTGCGAAATGGTTGCGGAGTGGTGCGAACTGGTTGCGGAGTGGTTTGAACTGGTTCCGGAGTGGTGCGAACTGGTTGCGGAATGGTGCGACCTGGTTGCGGAGTGGTGCGAACTGGTTGCGGAGTGGTGCAAACTGGTTGCGGAGTGGTGTGAACGGGTTGCGGAGTGGTGTGAACTGGTTGCAGAGTGGTGGAACTGGTTGCGGAGTGGTGCGAACTGGTTGCCGAGTGGTGCGAACGGGTTGCAAAGTGGTGTGAACTGGTTGCCGATTGGTGCGATCTGGTTCCGGAGTGGTGTGAACTGGTTGCGGAGTGGTGCAAACTGGTTGCGCAGTGGTCCGAACTGGTTGCAGAGTTGTGTGATCTGGTTGGGGAGTGGTGCGAACTAGTTGCGGAGTGGTCGAACAGGTTGCAGAGTGGTGCGAACAGGTTGCGGAGTGGTGTGAACTGGTTGCGGATTGGTGCAAACTGGTTGCGGAGTTGTGCGAACTGGATACGGAGTGGTGTGAAGTGATTGCGGAGTAGTCCGAACTGGTTGCAGAGTGGTGCGAACTGATTGCAGAATGGCACAAACGGCTTGCCGAGTGGTGCGAACTGGTTGCGGAGTAGTGCAAACTGGTTTCGGAGTGTGCAAGCTGGTTGCGGAGTGGTGCGAACTGGTTGCTGTGTGGTGCGACAGGTTGCGTAGTGGTGCAAACTGGTTGCAGAGTGGTGGGAGCTGGTTGTGGAGTGGTACGAACTGGTTTCAGAGTAGTGGGATTTGGTGACGGAGTGGTGCGAAATGGTTGCGGAGTGGTGCAAACTGGTTGGGGAGTGGTGCGAACTGGTTGCGGATTGGTGCGAACTGGTTGCGGACTGGTACAAACTGGTTGCGGAGTAGTGCAACCTGGTTGCAAAGCAATGCGATCTGGTTGCGGAGTGGTTCGACCTGGTTGGGGAGTGGTGCAAACTGGTTGCATTGTGGTGTGAATGGGTTGCAGAGTGGTGTGAACTGGTTGCGGAGTGGTGCGAACTGTTTGCGGAGCGGTGCAAACTGGTTGCAGCTTTGTGCGAACTGGTTGCAGACTGGTGCGAACTGGTTGCGACGTGCTGCAAACTGGTTGCGGAGTAGTGCAAACCGGTTGTGGAGTGGTGCAAACAGGTTGCGGAGTGGTGCGAACTGGTTGCAGAGTTGTGCGAAATGGTTGCGGAGTGGTGCAAACTGGCTGTGGAGTGGTGCGAAGTGGTTGCGGAGTGGTGCGAACTGGATGCGGAGTGGTGCGAACTGGTTGCGGAGTGGTGCAAACTGGTTGAGGAGTGGTGCGAACTAGTTGCGGAGTGGTGCGACCTGGTTGCGGAGTGGTGCGACCTGGTTGCGGAGTGGTGCAAACTGGTTGCATAGTGGTCAGAATGGGTTGTGGAGTGGTGCGAACAGGTTGCAGAGTGGTGCAAACGGGTTGCGAAGTGGTGCGAACTGGTTGCGGAGTGGTGCGACCTGGTTGCGGAGTGGTGCAAACTGGTTGCATAGTGGTCAGAATGGGTTGTGGAGTGGTGCGAACAGGTTGCAGAGTGGTGCAAACGGGTTGCGAATAGGTGCGAACGGGTTGCAGAGTGGTGTGAACTGGTTGCAGAGTGATTGAACTGGTTGCGGAGTGGTGCAAACTGGTTGAGAATGGTGCGAATGGGTTGCGGAGTGGTGTCAACTGGTTGCGGATCGGTGCGAACTGGTTGCGGAGTTGTGCGAACTGGTACCGGAGTGGTGGGAACTGGTTGCGGAGTGGTGTCAACTGGTTGCGGATCGGTGCGAACTGGTTGCGGAGTTGTGCGAACTGGTACCGGAGTGGTGGGAACTGGTTGCGGAGTGGTGCGAACTGGTTTTGGAATGGTGCGAACTGCTTGCAGAGTGGTGCCAACTGGTTGCGGAGTGCTCTGAACTGGTTGCGGAGTGGTGCAAACTGGTTGTGGAGTCGTGCAAACTGGTTGCAGAGTGGTGCGAACTGGTTACGGAGTGGTGCGAACGTGTTGCGGAGTGGTGCAAACTGGCTGAAAAGTGGTCTCAACTGGTTGCGGAGTGGTGCGAACTGGTTGCGGAGTCGTGCGAAGTGGTTGCGGAGTGGTGCAAACTAGTTGTGGAGTGGTACGAACTTTGATCCGGAGTGGTGCGAACTGGCTGCAGAGTGGTGCAAACTCGTAGCCTTGTGGTGCGAACTGGTGCGGTGTGGTGCAAACAGGTTGCGGAGTGATGCGAACTGGTTGCAGAGAGGTGCGAACTGATTGCGGAGTGGTGCGTACTGGTTGCGGGGTGGTGGGAACTGGTCGCGGAGTGGTGCAAACTCGTTACGGAGTGGTGCAAACTGGATGCGAAGTGGTGCGAACGGATTGCGGAGTGGTGCGAACAGGTTGCAGAATGGTGCGACCTGGTTGCGGAGTGGTGCGAACTCGTTGCGGAGTGGTGTGAACTGGTTGTGGAGTAGTGCAAGCTGGTTGCGGAGTGGTGTGAACTGGTTGCGGAGTGGTGCGAACAGGTTGCAGAATGGTGCGACCTGGTTGCGGAGTGGTGCGAACTCGTTGCGGAGTGGTGTGAACTGGTTGTGGAGTAGTGCAAGCTGGTTGCGGAGTGGTGTGAACTGGTTCCGGAGTGGTGCGACCTGGTTGCCGAGTGGTGCGAACTGGTTACAGAGTGGTGTGAACTGGTTGCGGAGTGGTGCAAACTAGTTGCGGAGTGGTACATACTGGTTGCGGTGTGGTGTTGACTGGTTGAACAGTTGTGCAAACTGGTTTTCGAGTGGTGCCAACTGGTTGCAGAGTGGTCCGAACGCGTTGCAGAGTGGGGTGAAGGGGTTGCAAAGTGGTACGAACTGGTTGCAGAGTGGTGTAAACTGGTTGCGGAGTAGTGCGAACGGTTTGCGGAGTGGTGTGAACGGTTTCAGAGTGGTGGAACTGGTTGCAGCGTGGTGCGAACTTGTTGCAGAGTGGTGCGAACGGGTTGCAGAGTGGTGTGAGCTGGTTGCGGATTGTTGCAAACTGGTTGCGGAGTGGTGTGAACTGGTAGCAGACTGGTGCAAACAGGTCGCGGAGTGGTCCGAACTGGTTTTGAAGCTGTGCGAACTGGTTGCGGAGTGGTGCGAACTGGTTGCGGTGTGGTCGACCTGGTTCCGGAGTGGTGCGAACTGGTTGCGGAGTGGTGCGAACTGGTTGCGGAGTGGTGCAAACCGGTTACTGAGTGGTGAGAATGGGTTGCGGAGTGGTGCGTACGGGTTGCAGAGTGGTACGAACTGGTGGCGGAGTGGAACGAACTGGTTCCGGAGTGGTGCGAACTGGCTGCAGAGTGGTGTGAACTGGTTGCAGTGTGGTGCGAACTGGTTGCGGTGTGGTGCAAACAGGTTGCGGAGTGGTGCGAACTGGCTGTCGGGTGGTGCGAACTGGTTGCGAAGTGTTGCGAACTGGTTGCGGAGTGGTGCGAACTGGTTGCAGTGTGGTGCGAACTGGTTGCGGTGTGGTGCAAACAGGTTGCGGAGTGGTGCGAACTGGCTGTCGGGTGGTGCGAACTGGTTGCGAAGTGTTGCGAACTGGTTGCGGAGTGGTGTGAACTGGTTGCGGAGTGGTGCGAACTGGTTGCGGAGTGGTGCGAACTCGCTGCACATTAATGCAAACTGCTTGCGGAGTGGTGCGAACTGGTTGCGGAGTTGTGCAAACTGGTTGCGGATGGTGCAAACTGATTGCGGAGTGGTGCAAACTGGTTGCGGTGTGGTGTGACAGGTTGCGGAGTGGTGCAAACTGGTTGCAGAGCGGTGCGAACTAGTTGCGGAGTGGTGCGAACTGGTTACGGAGAGGTGGGAACTGGTTACAGAGTGGTGCCAACTGGTTGCGGAGTGGTGTGAAGTGGTTGCCGAGTGGTGCGAACTGATTGCGGAGTGGTGTGAACTGGTTGCAGAGGGGTGCAAGCTGGTTGCGGAGTGGTGCGAACTGGTTGCGGATTGGTGTGAACTGGTCGCACAGTGATGCGAACTGGTTGCGGAGTGGTGCGAACTGGTTGCGGAGTGGTGCAAACTAGTTGCGGAGTGGTGCGAACTGGTTGCGGAGTGGTGCGACCTGGTTGCGGAGTGGTGCGACCTGGTTGCGGAGTGGTGCGACCTGGTTGCGGAATGGTGCGACCTGGTTGCGGAGTGGTGCGAACTGGTTGCGGATTGGTGTGAACTGGTCGCGGAGTGATGCGAACTGGTTGCGGAGTGGTGCGAACTGGTCGCGGAGTGGTGCGAACTGGTTGCGGAGTGGTGCGAACTGGTTGCGGAGTGGTGCGAACTGGTTGCGGAGTGGTGCGAACTGGTTGAGGAGTGGTGCGAACTGGTTGCGGAGTGGTGCGACCTGGTTGCGGAATGGTGCGACCTGGTTGCGGAGTGGTGCAAACTGGTTGCATAGTGGTGTGAATGGGTTGCGGTGTGGTGCGAACTGGTTGCAGAGTGGTGCAAACTGGTTGCGGAGTGGTGCGAACGGGTTGCAAAGTGTTGTGAACTGGTTGCAGAGTGGTGTGAACTGGTTGCGGAGTGGTGCAAGCTGGTCGCCGAGTGGTGCGAACGGGTTGCGGAGTGGTGCGAACTGGTTGCGGAGTTGTGCGAACTGGTTACCGAGTGGTGCGAACTTGTTGCGGAGTGGTGCGAACTGGTTTCGGAATGATGCGAACTGGTTGCGGAGTGGTGTGAACTGGTTGCGGAGTGCTCTGAACTGGTTGCGGAGTGGTGCAAACTGGTTGTGGAGGCGTGCCAACTAGTTGCGGAGTGGTGCAAACTGGTTGCAGAGTGGGGCGAACTAGTTGCGGAGTGGTGCGAACTGGTTGTACAGTGGTGTGAACGGGTTGAAAAGTGGTCTGAACTGGTTGCGGAGTGGTGCGAACTGGTTGCAGAGTCGTGCAAACTGGTTACGGACTGGTGCAAACTGGTTGTGGAGTGGTACAAACTTGATCCGGAGTGGTACAATCTTGCTGCGGAGTGGTGCGCACCCGTAGCATTGTGGTGCGAACTGGTGCGGTGTGGTGCAAACAGGTTGCGGAGTGATGCAAACTGGTTGCGGAGTGGTGCGAACTGATTGCAGAGTGGTGCGTACTGGTTGCGGGGTGGTGCGAACTGGTTGCGGAGTGGTGCGAACTGATTGCAGAGTGGTGCGTACTGGTTGCGGGGTGGTGCGAACTGGTTGCGGAGTGGTGCGCACTGGTTGCGGAGTGGTGCGAACAGGTTGCAGAGTGGTGCGACCTGGTTGCGGAGTTGTGCGAACTCGTTGCGGAGTGGTGTGAACTGGTTGTGGAGTTGTGCAAACTTGATCCGGAGTGGTACAATCTTGCTGCGGAGTGGTGCGCACTCGTAGCATTGTGGTGCGAACTGCTGCGGTGTGGTGCAAACAGGTTGCGGAGTGATGCAAACTGGTTGCGGAGTGGTGCGAACTGATTGCAGAGTGGTGCGTACTGGTTGCGGGGTGGTGCGAACTGGTTGCGGAGTGGTGCGAACTGATTGCAGAGTGGTGCGTACTGGTTGCGGGGTGGTGCGAACTGGTTGCGGAGTGGTGCGCACTGGTTGCGGAGTGGTGCGAACAGGTTGCAGAGTGGTGCGACCTGGTTGCGGAGTAGTGCGAACTCGTTGCGGAGTGGTGTGAACTGGTTGTGGAGTTGTGCAAACTGCTTGCGGAGTGGTGCAAACTGGTTGCGGAGTGGTGCGACCTGGTTGTGGAGTGGTGCGAACTGGTTGCAGATTGGTGAAAACTGGTTGCGGAGTGGTGCGAACGGTTTGCAAAGTGGTATGAACGGTTTTGAGAGTGGTGGAACTGGTTGCAGAGTGGTGCGAACGGATTGCAGAGTGGTGTGAGCTGGTTTTGGATTGGTGCGAACTGGTTGCGGAGTGGTGTGAACTGGTTGCGGACTGGTGCGAACTGGTTGCGGAGTGGTCCGAATTGGTTGTGGAGCTGTGCGAACTGGTTGCGGAGTGGTGTGAACTGGTTGCGGACTGGTGCGAACTGGTTGCGGAGTGGTCCGAATTGGTTGTGGAGCTGTGCGAACTGGTTGCGGAGTGGTGCAAACTGGTTGCAGTGTGGTGGAACTGGTTGCGGATTGGTGCGAACTGGTTGCGGAGTGGTGCGAACTGGTTGCGGAGTGGTGCGAACTGGTTACGCAGTGGTGCGAATGGGTTTTGGAGTGGTGCGTACGGGTTGCGGAGTGGTACAAACTGGTGGCTGAGTGGTACGAACTGGTTCCGGAGTGGTGTGAACTGGCTGCAGAGTGGTGTGAACTGGTTGCGGTGTGGTGCAAACGGGTTGCGGTGTGGTGCAAATAGGTTGAGCAGTGGTGCAAACTGGTTGCGGGGTGGTGTGAACTGGTTGCGGAGTGGTGCGAACTGGTTGCTGCGTGGTGTGAACTGGTTGCGGAGTGGTGCAAACGGGTTGCGGTGTGGTGCAAATAGGTTGAGCAGTGGTGCAAACTGGTTGCGGGGTGGTGTGAACTGGTTGCGGAGTGGTGCGAACTGGTTGCTGCGTGGTGTGAACTGGGTGAGGAGTGGTGCGAACTGGTTGCGGAGTGGTGCAAACTCGCTGCATAATGGTGCAAACTGCTTGCGGAGTGGTGCGAACTGGTTGCGGAGTTGTGCAAACTGGTTGCGGAGTGGTGCAAACTCGCTGCATAATGGTGCAAACTGCTTGCGGAGTGGTGCGAACTGGTTGCGGAGTTGTGCAAACTGGTTGCGGATCGTGCAAACTGCTTGCGGAGTGGTGCAAACTGGCTGCGGTGTGTTGCGACAGGTTGCGGGGTGCGAACTGGTTTCAGAGTGGTGCGAACTGGTTGTGGAGTGGTGCAAACTGGTTACGGAGAGGTGGGAACTGGTGGAGAATGGTGCAAACTGGTTGCGGAGTGGTGGGAACTGGTTGCGGAGTGGTGCGAACTGGTTGTGGAGTGGTGCGAACTGGTTGCAGAGTGGTGCGAGCTGGTTGCGGAGTGGTGCGAACTGGTTGCGGAGTGGTGCAAATTGGTCGCACAGTGGTGCGAACTGGTTGCGGAGTGGTGCGAACTGGTTGCGGAGTGGTTCAAACTAGTTGCGGAGTGGTGCGAACTGGTTGCGGAGTGGTGCAAACTGGTTGCGGAGTGGTGCGAACTGGTTATGGAGTGGTGCGAACTGGTTGCGGAGTGGTGCAAAATGGTTGCGGAGTAATGCGAACCGGTTGCGGAGTGGTGCGAACTGGTTGCGGAGTGGTGCGAACTGGGTGCGGAGTGGTGCGAACTGGTTGCGGACTGGTGCAAACTGGTTGCGGAGTGGTGCGACCTGGTTGCGGAGTGGTGCGAACTGGGTGCGGAGTGGTGCGAACTGGTTGCGGACTGGTGCAAACTGGTTGCGGAGTGGTGCGACCTGGTTGCGGAGTGGTGCGAACTGGGTGCGGAGTGGTGCGAACTGGTTGCGGACTGGTGCAAACTGGTTGCGGAGTGGTGCGACCTGGTTGCGGAGTGGTGCGAACTGGGTGCGGAGTGGTGCGAACTGGTTGCGGACTGGTGCAAACTGGTTGCGGAGTGGTGCGACCTGGTTGCGGAGTGGTGCGAACTGGGTGCGGAGTGGTGCGAACTGGTTGCGGACTGGTGCAAACTGGTTGCGGAGTGGTGCGACCTGGTTGCGGAGTGGTGCGAACTGGGTGCGGAGTGGTGCGAACTGGTTGCGGACTGGTGCAAACTGGTTGCGGAGTGGTGCGACCTGGTTGCGGAGTGGTGCGAACTGGGTGCGGAGTGGTGCGAACTGGTTGCGGACTGGTGCAAACTGGTTGCGGAGTGGTGCGACCTGGTTGCGGAGTGGTGCGAACTGGGTGCGGAGTGGTGCGAACTGGTTGCGGACTGGTGCAAACTGGTTGCGGAGTGGTGCGACCTGGTTGCGGAGTGGTGCGAACTGGGTGCGGAGTGGTGCGAACTGGTTGCGGACTGGTGCAAACTGGTTGCGGAGTGGTGCGACCTGGTTGCGGAGTGGTGCGAACTGGGTGCGGAGTGGTGCGAACTGGTTGCGGACTGGTGCAAACTGGTTGCGGAGTGGTGCGACCTGGTTGCGGAGTGGTGCGAACTGGGTGCGGAGTGGTGCGAACTGGTTGCGGACTGGTGCAAACTGGTTGCGGAGTGGTGCGACCTGGTTGCGGAGTGGTGCGAACTGGGTGCGGAGTGGTGCGAACTGGTTGCGGACTGGTGCAAACTGGTTGCGGAGTGGTGCGAACTGGTTGCGGAGTGGTGTAAGCTGGTTGCGGAGTGGAGCAAGCCTGATGCAGAGTGGTGCAAACTGGTTGCGGAGTGGTGTGAACAGGTTACGGAGTGGTGCGAGCTGGTTGCGGAGTGGTGCGACCTGGTTGCAGAGTGGTGCGAACTGGTTACAAAGTGGTGTGAACTAGTTGCGGAGTGGTGCAAACTGGTTGCGGAGCGGTACATACTGGTTGCGGTGTGGTGTTAACTGATTGAACAGTTGTGCAAACTCGTTTCGGAGTGGTGCCAACTGGTTGAGGAGTGGTGCGAACTGGTTACAGATTGGTGTGAATGGGTTGCAGAGTGGTGCAAACTGGTTGCGGAGTGGTGCAAACTGGTTGCGGAGTGGTGCAAACGGTTTGCAGAGTGGTGTGAACTGGTTTCAGAGTGGTGGAACTGGTTGCTGAGTGGTGCAAACTGGTTGCAGAGTGGTGCGAACTGGTTGCAGAGTGGTCCGAACAGGTTGTGGAGCTGTGCGAACTGGTTGCGGAGTGGTGCGAACTGGTTGCGGTGTGGTCAAACTGGTTGCGGAGTGGTGCGAACTGGTTGCGGAGTGGTGCGATCTTTTGCAGACTGGTGCGAACTGGTTGCAGGGTTGTGCGAATGGGTTACGGAGTGGTTCAAACTGGTTGCGGAGTGGTGTAAACAGGTTGCAAAGTGGTGCAAACTGGTTGCGGAGTGGTGCGAACTGGCTGCAGAATGGTGCAAACTGCTTGCGGAGTGGTGCGAACAGGTTGCGGAGTGGTGCGAACCAGTTGCAGAGTGTGCAAACTGGTTGCGGAGTGGTGCGAACTGGTTGCGGTGTGGTGCGACAGGTTGCGGAGTGGTGGGAACTGGTTGCGGAGTGGTGCGAACTGGTTGCGGATTGGTGCGAACTGGTTGCGGACTGGTTTGAACGGGTTACAGAGTGGTGCAAACTGGTCGCGGTGTGGTCGGAACTGGTTGCGGAGTGGTGCGAACTGGTTGCGGAGTGGTGCGAACTGGTTACAGAGTGGTGCAAGCTGGTTGCGGAGTGGTGCGAACTGGTTGCGGAGTGATGCGAATTGGTCGCACAGTGGTGCGAACTGGTTGTGGAGTGGTGCAAACGGGTTGCGCAGTGGTGCAAACTAGTTGCGGAGTTGTGCAAACTGGTTGCGGAATGGTGCAAACTGGTTGCCGAGTGGTGCGAACTGGTTATGGAGTGGTGCGAACTGGTTGCGGATTGGTGCAAAATGGTTGCGGAGTGGTTCGAACCAGTTGCGGAGTGGTGCGAACTGGTTGTGGAGTGGTGCGAACTGGCTGCTGAGTGGTGCGAACTGGTTGCAGAGTGGTGCGAACTGGTTGCGGAGTGGTGCAAACTGGTTGCTGAGTGGTACGAACTGGCTGCGGAGTGGTGCCAACTGGTTGCGGAGTGGTGCGAACCAGTTGCGGAGTCGTGCGAACGGGTTGCGGAGTGGTGCGAACCAGTTGCGGAGTCGTGCGAACGGGTTGCGGAGTGGTGCGAACCAGTTGCGGAGTCGTGCGAACGGGTTGCGGAGTGGTGCGAACCAGTTGCGGAGTCGTGCGAACGGGTTGCGGAGTGGTGCGAACCAGTTGCGGAGTCGTGCGAACGGGTTGCGGAGTGGTGCGAACCAGTTGCGGAGTCGTGCGAACGGGTTGCGGAGTGGTGCGAACCAGTTGCGGAGTCGTGCGAACGGGTTGCGGAGTGGTGCGAACCAGTTGCGGAGTCGTGCGAACGGGTTGCGGAGTGGTGCGAACCAGTTGCGGAGTCGTGCGAACGGGTTGCGGAGTGGTGCGAACCAGTTGCGGAGTCGTGCGAACGGGTTGCGGAGTGGTGCGAACCAGTTGCGGAGTCGTGCGAACGGGTTGCGGAGTGGTGCGAACCAGTTGCGGAGTCGTGCGAACGGGTTGCGGAGTGGTGCGAACCAGTTGCGGAGTCGTGCGAACGGGTTGCGGAGTGGTGCGAACCAGTTGCGGAGTCGTGCGAACGGGTTGCGGAGTGGTGCGAACCAGTTGCGGAGTCGTGCGAACGGGTTGCGGAGTGGTGCGAACCAGTTGCGGAGTCGTGCGAACTGGTTGCGGAGTGGTACGAACTGGCTGCGGAGTGGTGCGAACTGGTTCGGACTGGTGCAAACTGGTTGCGGAGTGGTGCGAACCGGTTGCGAAGTGGTGAGGACTGGTTGCGGTGTGGTGCCAACTGGTTGCGGAGTGGTGCGAACCAGTTGCGGAGTCGTGCGAACGGGTTGCGAAGTGGTGCGAACTGGTTGCGGAGTGGTGCGTATTGGTTGCAGAGTGGTGCAAACTGGTTTTGGAGTGGTGTGATCTGGTTACAAAGTGCTGCAAACTGGTTGCGGAGTGGTGCGAACAGGTTGCGGAGTGGTGCAAACTGGTTGCGGAGTGGTGTGAACCGGTTGCCGATTGGTGCGAACTGGTTGCAGAGTAGTGTGAACTGGTTGGCGAATGGTGTGAACTGGTCGCGGAATGATGTGAACTGGTTGCGCATTGATGCGGACTGGTTGTGGAGTGGTCGGAACTGGTTGCCGAGTTGTGCGAACTGGTTGCGGGTTGGTGTGAACTGGTTGCGGAATGGTGCGAACTGGTTGCGGAGTGGTGCGAACTGGTTGCCGAGTGGTGCGAACAGGTTGCGGAGTTGTGGGAACTGGTTGCGGAGTGGTGCGAACTGGTTGCGGAGTGGTACGGACTGGTTCCCGAGTGGTGCGAACTGGCTACGGAGTGGTGCGAGCTGGTTGCGGTGTGGTGCGAACTTGTTGCGGTGTGGTGCGAACTGGTTGCGGAGTGGTGCGAACTGGTTGCCGAGTGGTGCGAACAGGTTGCGGAGTGGTGCGAACTGGTTGCCGAGTGGTGCGAACAGGTTGCGGAGTGGTGCGAACTGGTTGCCGAGTGGTGCGAACAGGTTGCGGAGTGGTGCGAACTGGTTGCCGAGTGGTGCGAACAGGTTGCGGAGTGGTGCGAACTGGTTGCCGAGTGGTGCGAACAGGTTGCGGAGTGGTGCGAACTGGTTGCCGAGTGGTGCGAACAGGTTGCGGAGTGGTGCGAACTGGTTGCCGAGTGGTGCGAACAGGTTGCGGAGTGGTGCGAACTGGTTGCCGAGTGGTGCGAACAGGTTGCGGAGTGGTGCGAACTGGTTGCCGAGTGGTGCGAACAGGTTGCGGAGTTGTGGGAACTGGTAGCGGAGTGGTGCGAACTGGTTGCGGAGTGGTGTGAACTGGTTCTGGAGCGGTGCAAACTAGATGCAGAGTGGTGCGAACTGGTTGCGGATTGGTGCGAACAGGTTGCGGAGTGGTGCGACCTGGTTGCGCAGTGGTGCGAACTGGTTGCAGAGTGGTGTGAACTGGTTGTGGAGTAGTGCGAACTGGTTGCGGAGTGGTGCGAACGGGTTGCGGAGTGGTGCGACCTAATTGCATAGTGGTGCGAACTGGTTACAGAGTGGTGTGATCTGGTTGCGGAGTGGTGCAAACTAGTTGCAGAGCGGTACATACTGGTTGCGGTGTGGTGTTAACTAATTGAACAGTTGCGCAGACGGGTCCCGGAGTGGTGCCAACTGGTTTAGGAAAGGTGCGAACTGGTTTCAGAGTGGTGTGAATGGGTTGCGGAGTGGTGGGAACTGGTTGCGGAGTGGTGCAAACTGGTTGCGGAGTGGTGCAAACGGTTTGCAGAGTGGTGTGAACTGGTTTCAGAGTGGTGGAACTGGTTGCGGAGTGGTGCAAACTGAGTGCGGAGTGGTGCGAACGGGTTGCGGAGTGGTGTGAGCTGGTTGCGGATTGGTGTGAACTGGTTGCGGA
Organism: Penium margaritaceum; assembly: GCA_023375785.1. Lineage (NCBI taxonomy): Eukaryota > Viridiplantae > Streptophyta > Zygnematophyceae > Desmidiales > Peniaceae > Penium > Penium margaritaceum. Next base: position 23,599 of record SZWC01000281.1, on the reverse strand, counting down.
GTGGTGTGACCTGGTTGCGGAGTGGTGCGAAATGGTTGCGGAGTGGTCTGAATTCGTTGTGGACCCGTGACTGGTTGCGGAGTGGTGTGAACTGTTTGCGGTGTGGTCGATTTGGTTGCGGACGGGTGCGAACTAGTTGCGGAGTGGTGCGAACTGGTTGCGAAGTGGTGCGAACGGGTTATGGAGTGGTGCGAATGGGTTGCAGAGTGGTGCGTACTGGTTGTGGAGTGTTATGAACGGATGGCGGAGTGGTACGATCTGGTTCTGGAGTGGTGCAAACTGGCTGCAGAGTGGTGTGAGCTGGTTGTGGTGTGGTGCAAACTGGTTTTGGTGTGGTGTGAACAGGTTGCGGAGTGGTACGAACTGGTTGCGGGGTGGTTTGACCTGGTTGCAGAGTGGTGCGAACTGCTTGTGGAGTGGTTTGAACTGGTTGCGGAGTGGTGCGAACTGGTTGCGGAGGGGTGCGAACTGGCTGCAGAATGGTGCAAACTGCTTGCGGAGTGGTGCGAACTGGTTGTAGAGTGGTGCGAACCGGTTGCGGAGTGTGCAAACTGGCTGCGGAGTGGTGTGAACTGGTTGCGGTGTGGTGTGACAGGTTGCGGAGTGATGCGAACTGGTTGCGGGGTGGTGCGAACTGGTTGCGGAGTGGTGCAAACTGGTTGCGAATTGTGCGAACTGGGTACATAGTGGTGCAAACTGGTTGCGGAGTGGTGCGAACTGGTTGCGGAGTGGTGCGAACTGGTTGCAGAGTGGTGCGAGCTGGATGTGGACTGGTGCGAACTGGTTGCGGAGTGGTGCCAATTGGTCACACAGTGGTGCCAACTGGTTGCGGAGTGGTGCGAACGGGTTGCGGAGTGGTGCAAACTAGTTGCGGAGTTCTGCGAACTGGTTGTGGAGTGGTGCAAACTGGTTGCGGATTGGTTCAAACTGGTTATGGAGTGGTGCCAACTGGTTGCAGAGTGGTGCGAACTGGTTGCGAAGTGGTGCAAACCAGTTGCGGAGTGGTAGGAACTGTTTGTGGAGTGATGCGAACTGGTTGCAGAGTGGTGGGGACTGGTTGCAGAGTGGTGCAAACTGGTTGCGGAGTGGTGCGAACTGGTTGCCGAGTGGTACGAACTGGCTGCGGAGTGGTGCCAACTGGCTGCGGAGTGGTGCAAACTGGTTGCGGAGTGGTGCGAACTGTTTGAGGAGTGGTGCGAACTGGTTGCGGTCTGGTGCAAACTGGTTGTGGTATGGTGCGAACCCGTTGCGGAGTGGTGGGGACTGGTTGCGGAGTGGTGCGAACTGGTTGCGGAGTGGTGCGAACTGGTTGCGGAGTGGTGCGACCTGGTTGCAGAGTGGTGCAAACTGGTTTCTGAGTAGTGTGATCTGGTTACAGAGTGGTGCAAACTGCTTGCGGAGTGGTGCAAACTGGTTGCGGAGTGGTGCCAACTGGTTGCGGAGTGGTGCGAACTGGTTGCGGGTTGGTGCGAACTGGTTACGGAGTAGTGCAAACTGGTTGTGGATTGGTGCGAACTGGTTGCGGAATGATGTGAACTGGTTGTGGATTGATGCGGACTGGTTGTGGAGTGGTCGGAACTGGCTGCGGAGTTGTGCGAACTGGTTGCGGGGTGGTGCGAACTGGTTGCGGAATGGTGCCAACTGGTTGCGGAGTGGTGCGAACTGGTTGCGGAGTGGTGCGAATGGGTTGCGGAGTCGTGGGAACTGGTTGCGGAGTGGTGTGAACTGGTTGCGGAGTGGTACGGACTGGTTCCGGAGTGATGCCAACTGGCTGCGGAGTTGTGCGAGCTGGTTGCGGTGTGGTGGGAACTTGTTGCACTGTGGTGCAAACAGGTTGCAGAGTGGTTGAAAGTGGTTCTGGAGTGGTGCAAACCGGCTGCCGAATGGTGCATACGGGTTGCGGAGTGGTGTGAACTGGCTACGGAGTGGTGTGAACTGGTAGCGGGGTGGTGGGAACTGGTTGCAGAGTCGTGCAAACTGGTGCGGAGTGGTTCGACTGGTTGCGGAGTGGTGCGATCTGGTTGCGGAGTGGTGCAACCTGGTTGCGGAGTGGTGTGAACAGGTTGCGGAGTGGTGCGAACTGGTTGCAGAGTGGTGTGAACTGGTTGCAGAGTGGTGTGAACTGGTTGCGGAGTGGTGCGCACTGGTTGTGGAGTGGTGCAAAGTGGTTGCGGAGATGTGCGAACTGGTTGCGGAGTGGTACGTACTGGTTGCAGAGTGGTGCAAACTGGTCGCGGAGTGGTACAAACGGGTTGTGGACTGGTGCGAACTGGTTGCGGAGTGGTGCAAACGGGTTGCGAAGTGGTGCAAACTGGTTGCGGAGTGGTGTAAACTGGTTGCAGAGCGGTGTGAACTGGTTGCCGAGTGGTGCGAACTGGTTGAAGAATGGTGCAAACGGCTTGCGGAGTGGTGCGAACTGGTTGCGGAGTGGTGCGAACTGGTTGCGGTGTGTGCAAACTGGTTGCGGAGTGGTGTGAACTGGTTGCGGAGTGGTGCGAACTGGTTGCGGAGTGGTGCGAACTGGTTGCGGAGTGGTGCAAACTGGTTGCAGAGTGGTGCGAACTGGTTGCGGAGTGGTGCGAACTGGTTGCGGAGTGGTGCGAATTGGTCGGAGATTGGTGTGAACTGGTTGTGGAGGGGTGCCAACTGGTTGCGGAGTGGTGCGAACTGGTTGTGGAGTGGTGTGAACTGGTTGCAGAATGGTGCAAACTGGTTACGGAGTGGTGCAAACTGGTTGCAGAATGGCGCAAACTGCTTGCCGACTGGTGCAAACTGGTTGCGGAGTGGTGCAAAATCGTTGCGGAGTGTTCAAGCTGGTTGCGGAGTGGTGTGAACTGGTTGCGGTGTGGTGCAACAGGTTGCGGAGTGGTGCGAACTGGTTGCAGAGTGGTGTGAACTGGTTGCAGAGTGGTGCAAACTGGTTGCGGAGTGGTGCAAAATTGTTGCGGAGTGTGCAAGCTGGTTGCGGAGTGGTGTGAACTGGTTGCGGTGTGGTGCAACAGGTTGCGGAGTGGTGCGAACTGGTTGCAGAGTGGTGTGAACTGGTTGCAGAGTGGTGCAAACTGGTTACAGTGTGGTGCAAACTGGTTGCGGAGTGGTGCGATCCTGTTGCGGAGTGGTGCGAACTGGTTGAGGAGTGGTGCAAACTGGTTGCAGAGTGGTGCGAGCTGGTTGCGGAGTGGTGCGAACTGGTTGCGGAGTGGTGCAAATTGGTTGTACAGTGGTGCAAACTGGTTGCGGAGTGGTGCAAACTGGTTGCGGAGTGGTTGTCAGGCATGTTTCTGCCGCTGATCCGCGGAGGGGCCGATCCGCGGAGACGGGACCTTGGCAAGCTGAGAACCGCGCAACGAACGCTGGCTCCCGTAGACGCGGTTGAGCATAGTGTGGCACGGAATCTAGGGACGGATAAGATAAGTAGGTGCAGGGAAGCTGCCGCACGTTGACATAGTCATCTGCGGCGACTTCCTTACGGCTATCTCAAACGCTTGTGGCGGAAGACGGCAAAGGCGTGAAGCAGTGTCGGGGAAGTCCGTGGCAGATAGAGAACAAGGACCGAGCCGCACTACGGGCGCCCAGTCACTGAAAATGCGCAGGAAGGTCAGCGGATGGACGGAGCAATATGGGGAGCATTAACCAATCAACACGAAGAGTTGGAACATCAATCACGGAAGAATCCCCGCAGACACACCGCGGAAGACGAAGATTCAAGGAAGAATACGAAACCACGTATACGAGTCACAGATGTACAAGACTACCAGTAGAAGATGATGTGTTGTATGTGTGTGTGGACGAGACCCACGGTGTGTAGTTACACCGCGTTCAGTCCAAGTAGAGGGAGAGAGGGTGCAATGAGAGGGATGAGACCGACGGCGCGTAGATGCGCTGTGCGGAGTCCCAAGTAGATAAGACCTAGGCAATAGTAGTGCAAGTCGCTCAGTCCAGATTTCTTCCTTGATGATCACTCCGCAGTCCATGTACTCTGATCTTGATTATCAAAGACGTTTACCCGCTCTAATCTGTACTCTCAGCCCTCCGCTCTCGTGCCTTCCACTCCCTCTGGTGTCTTGTCCGCGATCGGTGGGCCAAAGTGCGTGAAGAACCAAACTTGGGGTCGAGTGAGCTGCCCGCGGTGCCCTTGCTTGCCCACAGCCGCGGAACGAGGTTCCACGGAGAGGAGCTGGAGGCCACAAGGTGGCGGGCACGCGTGTGGCAATAAGTGGGCCACAGAGTTTCATTCATCGGTGAGGTTCTCCCGCAATGGTCAAGACCTGTGGTCTACGGATTGCCATTTACCTAGTATTAGTACCTCTACACAGCTGCGCACATACTTTAGGCAGTAAGCCTGGTGAGGGAACATATTCCGCGGAATAGCGCGGAGTCAAACCAGCGCTAAGTGGAGAGCACGGAAAAATTGGGGGTATCAGTGTCATGGTGCGGTGAGCGTAGACTGTTCCTTGCTCTTTGATCAGTAGAACTGCTCATGCCTTTCAGACCAGTCATTGATGTCGGCAGTAAGCTTTGTGTACCAGGACTTCAGATGACGACAACAACAATCATCACTGCGTTGCTTCCTGCAGCGTCGAGCCATTGCCTGCGCACTCAGCCGGGACTCCTCTCCTGTGCTGTCTTGCACCCCAATCAACTCCTCACCTGGTTCCGGTCCACTCGTTCAACACCATCCGGTGACCTACTGGCTGGAACAGTTGCACTGGCGTTGTATCATGAACGCTCTGGGCGAGCGTGTGGAAGTGGAGACCATCTCCAGCCATGGCAGCTTCGGATCAAGCCAGCCCCCGCACAAGTCGGATGGGCAGGAGGCTGTGGTCACGGTACCGTCATGGTTTTCCGATCCCCCACCATCATCGCAACAGCACTTAGCTAGTGGAAAACTTGAGGTCTACTACGCACTGGTCTATCAACACCGTGGCGGGTAGCAGCCAGCAACTGCGGCCAACCCACTGTTGCAGCACTCATCACCCACGAATAACCCAACTTTCAACCCAGCATCCATCCTTAATTCCATCTAACTTCTAACCCAACTTCCAACCCAACTTCAAACCCAACTTCCAACCCAACTTCTAATCCAACTTCCAATACAACTTCTAACCCAACTTCCAACCCAACTTCGAACCCAACTTCCAACCGAACTTTCAACCCTACTTCCAACCCAGCTTCCAACCCAACTTCCAACCCAACTTCAAACCCAACTCCAACCCAACTTCTAATCCAACTTCCAATCCAACTTCTAACCCAACTTCCAACCCAACTTCAAACCCAACTTCCAACCCAACTTCTAATCCAACTTCCAATACAACTTCTAACCCAACTTCCAACCCAACTTCGAACCCAACTTCCAACCGAACTTTCAACCCTACTTCCAACCCAGCTTCCAACCCAACTTCCAAAACAACTTCCAACCCAACAAACATCCCAACTTCCAACCCAACTTCCAACCAAACTTCCAACCAACCTTCCAACCCAACTTTCATTCAAACTGCCATCCTAACTTCCAACCCAACTTCTAACCCAACTTCCAAACCAACTTCTGACACAAATTCCAACCCAACTTCCAACACAAATTCCAACCCAACTTCCAACCGAACTTCCAACCCAACTTCCAACCCAGCATCCAACCCAGCTTCCAACCCAACTTCCAACCCAACCTACAACCTAACATCCAACCCAACTTCCAACCCAACTTTCAACCCAGCTTCCAACCCAACTTAAAACCCAAATCCCAACCCAACTTCCATCCCAGCTTCCAACCCAACTTCAAACCCAGCTTCCAACGCAACTTCCAACCCCACTTACAGTCCAACTTCCAACCCAACTTCCAACCCAACTTCCGACCCAACCTCCAACCCAATTTCCAACCAAAATTTCAACCCTACTTCCAACCCAACATTCATTCCAACTTCCATCCCAACTTCCAACCCAACTTCAAACCCAACTTCCAACCATATTTCCAACCCAACTTCCAACATAACTTCCAATCCAACTTCCAACACAGCTTCCAACCCGGCTTCCAACCCAACTTTNCCCAACTTCCAACCCAACTTCCAACCCAACTTCCAACCCAGCATACAACTCAGCTTCAAACCAATCTTTCAACCCAACTTCCAATCCAACTTCCAACCCAACTCCAACCCAACTTCCAATCAAACTTCGAGCACAACATGCAACCCAACTTCCAACCCAGCTTTCATCCCCACTTCCATCCCAACATCCAACCAAACTTCCAACCCAACTTCCAACCAAACACACAACTTAACCTCGAACCCAAATTCATATCCAACTTCCAACCCAGCATCCAACCCAGCTTCCAATCCAACTTTCAATCCAATTTCCAACCCGACTTCCAACCTAACTTCCAACCCAACTTCAAACCCAACTTCCAACCCAACTTCCACCCCATCTTCCAACCCAACTTTCATCCCAACTTTCAACGCAACTTCCAGCCCAACTTTCAACCCAACTTCCGACCCAACTTTCAACCCAACTACAAACCCAACTTCCAACCCAACTTCCAACACAAATTCCAACCCAACATCCAACCCAACTTACAACCCAACATCCATCCCAAATATCATCCAACTTCCAACCCAACTTCCAACCCAACCTCAAACCCAACTTCCAACCCAACTTCCAACACAAATTCCAACCCAACATCCAACCCAACTTACAACCCAACATCCATCCCAAATATCATCCAACTTCCAACCCAACTTCCAACCCAACCTCAAATCCAACTTCCAACCCAGCTGCCATCACAACCTCCATCCCAACTTCCATCCCAACTTCCATCCCAACTTCCAACCCAACCTCCAACCCAACTTCCAACCCAACTTCCAACCCAACTTCAAGCCCAACTTCCAATCCCACTTCCAACCCAACACCCGATCCAGCTTCCATCCAAACTTCCATCCCATTTTCCATCCCAACTTCCATCCCAACTTCCATCCCAACTTCCAACCCAACTTCCAACCCAACTTCCAACCCTACATCAATCCCAACCTTCATCCCAACTTCCATCCCAACTTCCATCCAAACTTTCAATCCCGCTTCCATCTCAACTTCCATCCCAACTTCAAACCAAACTTCCGTCTCAACTTCCATCCCAACTTCCAACCCAACTTCCAACCCAACCTTCATCCCAACATCCATCCCAACTTCAAACCCAACTTCCAACCCCACTTCTATCCCAACTTCCAACCCAACCTTCATCCCAACATCCATCCCAACTTCAAACCCAACTTCCAACCCCACTTCTATCCCAACTTCCAATCCAAATTCCAACCAAACCTCCAACCCAACCTGTAGCCAAACTTCCAGCACAACTTCCATCCCAACTTCCATCCCAACTTCCAACCCAACTTCCAACCCAACATCCAAGCCAGCTTCCAGCCCAGCTTCCAACCCAACTTTTAATCCAACTTCGAGTCGTACTTCCAACGCAACTTCCAACCCAACTTCCAACCCAACTTCCAATCCAACTTCCAACCCAACTTCCAACCCAACTTTCATCCCAACTTCCATCCCAACTTCCAACCCAACTTCCAACCGAACTTCCAACCCAACATCCAACCCAACATAACCCAAATTCATATCCAACTTCCAACCCAGCATCCAACTCAGCTTCCAAACCAACTTTCATTCCAATTTCCAACCCAACATCCAATCCAACTTCCAACCCAACTTCGATCCCAACTTCCAACACAACTTCCATCCCAACTTCCAACCCAACTTCCATTCCAACTTTCAACCCAACTTCCAACCCAAATTTCAACTTAACTTCCAACCCAACGTTCAACCCAACTTCAAACCTAACTTCCAACCCAACTTGCAACGCAGATTCCAACCCAACATCCAACCCAACTTCCAACCCAGCTTCCATCCCAAGTTCCATCCAACTTCTAACCCAACTTCCAACCCAACATCCAACCCAACATCCATCCCAACTTCCAACCCAACTTCTAACCCAGCTTCCAACCCAACTTATAACCCAACTTCCAACCCAACTTCCATCCCAACTTCCAACCCAACTTCCAACCCAACTTCCAACCCACCTTTCAATCCATCTTTTATCCCAACTTCAATCCTAACTTCCATACCAGCTTTCAACCCAACTTCCAACCCAACTTCCAACACAAATTGCAACCCAACTTCCAACAAAAATTGCAACCCAACTTCCAACCCAACTTCCAACGTACCTTCCAACCCAGCATCCAACTCAGCTTGCAACCCAACTTCCAACCCAACTAACAGCCCAACTTCCAACCCAACTTCCAACTAAACTTTCAAACCAGCTTCCAACCCAACTTCAAACCCAACTCCCAACCCAACATCCATCCCAACTTCCAACGCAACTTCAAACCCAGCTTCCAACGCAACTTCCTACCCAACTGACAATCCAACTTCGAACCCAACTTCCAACCCAACTGTCAACCTAACTTCCAACCCAATTTCCAACTGTAGTTTCAACAGTACTTCCAACCCAACTTTCCTTCCAACTTCCATCCCAACTTCCAACCGAACTTCCAACCCAACTTCCAACCCAACTTCCAACCAAACGTCCAATCCAACTTCTAACGCAGCTTCGAACCCAGCTTGCAACCCAACTTTCAACCCAACTTATAACCCAACATCCAGCCCAAATTCCAACCCAACTTTCAACCCAACTTCCAACCCAGCTTCCAACCCAACTTCCGACCCATCTTCCAACCAAACTTCCATTCCAACTTCCAACCCAACTTTCATCCCTACTTCCATCCCAACTTCCAACCCAACTTCCAACCCAACTTCCAACCCAGCATCCAACCCAGCTTCAAACCAATCTTCCACCCCAAATTCCAATCCAAATTTAGACCCAACCTTACAACCCAACGTCCAACCCAATTTCCAGCCCAACTTGCAACCCAACTTCCAACCCAGCCTTCATCCCAGCTTCCATCCCAACTTCCAACCCGACTTCCAACCCAACTTTCAACCCAACATCCAACCCAACTTGAACCCAAATTCATACCCAACTTCCAACCAAGCATCCAACCCAGCTTCCAACCAAATATTCAATCCAATTTCCAACCCAACTTCCAACCCAACTTCCAACCCAACTTCTAACCCAACTTCCAACCCAACTTCCATCCCAACTTCAAACCCAACTTCCATCCCAACTTTCAACTCAACTTCCAACCCAACTTTCAACCCAACTTCCAGCCCAACGTTCAACCCAACTTCCAAACCACCTTCCAACCCAACTTCCAATGCAAATTTCAACCCAACATCCAACCCAACTTCCAACCCAACTTCCCTTCCAAATTCCATCCAACTTCCAACCCAACTTCCAACCCAACTTCCAATCCAACCTCCAACCCAACTTCCATCCCAACTTCCATCCCCACTTCCATCCCAACTTCCATCCCAACTTCCAACCCAACATTCAACCCCACTTCCATCCCAACTTCCATCCCAACTTGCAACCCAACTTCCATCCCAACTTCCATCCCAACTTCCAGCCCAACTTCCAACCCCACTTCCAACCCAGCTTCAAACCAATAGTTCAACCCAACTTCCAGCCCAACGTTCAACCCAACTTCCAACCCAACATTCAACCCCACTTCCATCCCAACTTCCATCCCAACTTGAAACCCAACTTCCATCCCAACTTCCATCCCAACTTTCAACCCAGCTTCCAACCAGACTTCGAACCAAACTTCCAGCCCAACTTCCAATAAAACTTCCAACCCAACTTCCGACCCAACTTCCAGCCCAACTTCCAACACAACTTCCATCCAAACTTCCATCCCAACTTCCAACGCAACTTCCAACCCAACATCCAAGCCAGCTTCCAACCCAACATCCAATCCAACATCCAACCCAACTTCCAATCCAGCTTCCAACCCAACTTCCAACCCAATTTCCAACCCAACTTCACGCCCAACTTGCAACCCAACATCCAACCCAACTTTCATCCCAACTTCCATCCCAACTTCCAACCCAACTTCCATCCCAACTTCCAACCCGACATCCAACCCAAACTCGAATCCAAATTCATATCCAGCTTCCAACCCAGCATGCAACCCAGCTTCCAACCCATCTTTTAATCAAAATTCCAACCCAACTTCCAACCCAACTTACAACCCACCTTCTAACCCAACTTCCAACCCAACTTCCATCCCAACTTCCAACCCAACTTACTTCGAATTTCAACCCAACGTCCAACCCAACGTTCAACCCAACTTCCAACCCAACTTTCAACTCAACTTCCAACCCAACTTCCAACATAACTTCCAACGCCAATTCCAACCCAACAAACAACCCAACTTCCAACCCAACTGCCATCCCAAATTCCATCCAACTTCTAACCCAACTTCCAACCCAACTTCCAACCCAACTTCCATCCTAACATCCAACCCAACTTCCAACGCAACTTCCAACCCACCTTGCAACGCAACATTCATCCCAACTTCCATCCCAACTTCCAACCCAACTTCCAACCCAACTTCCAACCCAGCTTCCAACCCAAATTCAAACCCAAATTCCAACTCAACTTCCAACCCAACTTCCAACCTAGCATCCAACCCAGCTTCCAACCCAACTTCCAACCTAACTTACAACCCAACTTCCAACCCAAGTTCCAACCCAAGTTCCAACCGAACTTCCAACCGAACTTACAACCCAACTTCCAATCCAACGTCCAACCCAACGTCCAACCCAAGTTGCAACCCAGCTTCCAGCACCACTTTTAACCCAACTTCCAATCCAACTTTCAGCCCAACTCCCAACCCAACTTTCGACCCAACTTCCAACCCAACTTACAACCCAACACCCAACCCAACTTCCAACCTAATTTCCAACCAACCTTCCAACCCATCATCCAACCCAACTTCCAACCCAACATCCAACCCAGTTCCAAACCAATAGTTCAACCCAACTTCCAGCCCATCTTCCAACCCAACTTCCAACCCAGCTTCTAACCCAACTTTCAACCCAACTTCCTACCTAATTTCCAACCTAGCATCCAACCCAGCTTCCAACCCAACTTTCAACCCAACTTCCAACCCAACTTCCAACCCAGCTACAAACCAATAGATCAACCTAACTTCCAGCCCAACTTCCAACCCAGCTTCCAACCCAGCTTCGAACCCAGATTTCAACCCAACTTCCAACTTAACTTCCAACCCAACTTCCAACCCAACTTCCCTCCCAACTTCCATCCCAACTTCCATCCCAACTTCCATCCCAACTTCAATCCAAACTTCCAACCAACTTCCAACACAACTTCCAAACCAACTTCCAACCCAACTTCCAACCCAAATTCCAGCCCAAATTCCAATCCCTCTTCCAATCCAACGTCCAACCCAACTTCCAACCCAACTTCCAACCCAACTTTCATCCCAACTTCCATCCTAACTTCCACCCGAACTTCCAACCCAAATTCCAGCCCAACTTCCAACCTATTTTCGATCTTAACTTTCAACCCAAGTTCCAAGCAAACTTCCAACCCAGCATCCAATCCAGCTTCCAACCCAACTTTGAACCCAACTTCCAACCCAACTTCCACCCCAATTTTCAATCCAACATCCAACCCAAGTTCCATTTCAAGTTCCAACCAAACTTCCAACCAAGCTTCCATCCCAACTTCCATTCCAACTTCCAAAGCAACTTCCAACCCAACTTCCAGCCCAACTTCAAATCTAGATTCCAACCCAATTTCCAACCCAACATCTATCCCAACTTCCATCCCAAATTCCAACCAAACTTCCAACCAAACTTCCAACCCAACTTCCATCCAAACTTCCATCACAACTTCCAACCCAACTTCCAACCCAACTTCCAACCCAACTTCCCACCCAACTTCCCACCCAACTTCCAACCCAACTTCCAGTCAAACTTCCAACCCAACTTCCAACCCAACTTCAAACCCAACTTCCAACCCAACTTCCAACTTAATTTTCATCCCCACTTCCATCCCAACTTCAAACCCAACTTCCAACCGAACTTCCAACCCAACGTCCAACCCAACATCCAACCCAACTTCCAACCCAGCTTCAAACCAATAGTTCAACCCAACTTCCAGCCCAACTTCCAACCCAGCTTCCAATCCAGCTTCTAACCCAACTTCCAACCCAAATTCCTACCCAACTTGGAACCCAGCTTCCAACCCAGCTTCGAACCCAAATTTCAACCCAACTTCCAACTTAACTTCCAACCCAACTTCCAACCCAACTTCCCTCCCAACTTCCATCCCAACTTCCATCCCAACTTCCATCCCACCTTCAATCCCAACTCCCGAGCAGCTTCCAACCCAACTTCCAACCCAACTTCCAACCCAACTTCCCTCCCAACTTCCATCCCAACTTCCATCCCAACTTCCATCCCAACTTCAATCCCAACTTCCGAGCAGCTTCCAACACAACTTCCAACCCAACTTCCAACCCCACTTCCAACCCAACTTCCAGCCCAACTTCCAATCCCACTTCCAATCCAACGTCCAACCCAACTTCCAACCAAACTTCCAACCCAACTTATATCCCAACTTCAATCCCAACTTCCACCCGAACTTCCAACCCAACTTCCAGCCCAACTTCCAACCCATTTTTCATCTTAACTTTCAACCCAACTTCCAACCCAACTTTCAACCCAGCATCCAATCCAGCTTCCAAAAAAAACTTGAACTTAACTTCCAACCCAACTTCCAGCCCAACTTCCAACCCAACTTCCAGCCCACCTTCCAATCCCACTTCCAATCCAACATCCAACCCAACTTCCAACCCAACTTCCAACCCAATTTTCAACCCAACTTTCATCCCAACTTCCATCCCAACTCCCACCCGAACTTCCAACCCAACTTCCAGCCCAACTTCCACCCCAACTTCCAACCCACCTTCCAACCCAATTTTCAACCCAACTTCCATCCCAAGTTCCAACCCAACTTCCAACTCAACTTCTAACCCAACTTCTCACCCAACTTCGAACCCAACTTCCAACCCAATTTCCAACCCACCTTCCAACCCAATTTTCAACCCAACTTCCATCCCAAGTTCCAACCCAACTTCCAACTCAACTTCTAACCCAACTTCTCACCCAACTTCGAACCCAACTTCCAACCCAATTTCCAACCCACCTTCCAACCCAATTTTCAACCCAACTTCCATCCCAAGTTCCAACCCAACTTCCAACTCAACTTCTAACCCAACTTCTCACCCAACTTCGAACCCAACTTCCAACCCAATTTCCAACCCACCTTCCAACCCAATTTTCAACCCAACTTCCATCCCAAGTTCCAACCCAACTTCCAACTCAACTTCTAACCCAACTTCTCACCCAACTTCGAACCCAACTTCCAACCCAATTTCCAACCCACCTTCCAACCCAATTTTCAACCCAACTTCCATCCCAAGTTCCAACCCAACTTCCAACTCAACTTCTAACCCAACTTCTCACCCAACTTCGAACCCAACTTCCAACCCAATTTCCAACCCACCTTCCAACCCAATTTTCAACCCAACTTCCATCCCAAGTTCCAACCCAACTTCCAACTCAACTTCTAACCCAACTTCTCACCCAACTTCGAACCCAACTTCCAACCCAATTTCCAACCCACCTTCCAACCCAATTTTCAACCCAACTTCCATCCCAAGTTCCAACCCAACTTCCAACTCAACTTCTAACCCAACTTCTCACCCAACTTCGAACCCAACTTCCAACCCAATTTCCAACCCACCTTCCAACCCAATTTTCAACCCAACTTCCATCCCAAGTTCCAACCCAACTTCCAACTCAACTTCTAACCCAACTTCTCACCCAACTTCGAACCCAACTTCCAACCCAATTTCCAACCCACCTTCCAACCCAATTTTCAACCCAACTTCCATCCCAAGTTCCAACCCAACTTCCAACTCAACTTCTAACCCAACTTCTCACCCAACTTCGAACCCAACTTCCAACCCAATTTCCAACCCACCTTCCAACCCAATTTTCAACCCAACTTTCATCCCAACTTCCATCCTAACGTCCAACCCAGCTTCCAACCCAACTTTCAACCTAGCTTCCAACCCAACTTCAAACCCAGCTTCCAACCGAACTTTCAACCCAACTTCCACCCCAACTTCAAACCCAACATCCAACGCAACTTCCAACCCAACTTCCAACCCAACTTCCAACCCAACTTCCATCCCAACTTCCAACCCAACTTCCAACCCAACTTCCAACCCACCTTCCAACCCAACTTTCATCCCAACTTCCATCCTAACGTCCAACCCAGCTTCCAACCCAACTTTCAACCCAACATACAACCCAACTTCCAACCCAGCATCCAACCCAGGTCCAAACCCTACTTCCAACCCAACTTACAACCCAACTTCCAACCTAAATTCCAACCCAACTTTCAACCTAGCTTCCAACCCAACTTCAAACCCAACTCCCATCCCAACTTCCATCCCAACTTCCAACCCAACTTCCAACCCAACTTCCCACCCAACTTCCCACCCAACTTCCAACCCAACTTCCAGTCCAACTTCCAACCCAACTTCCAACCCACCTTCCAACCCAACTTCCAACCCAACTTACAACCCAACTTCCAACCCAACTTCCAACCCAACTTCAAAACAAACTTCAAACCAAACTCCCATCCCATCTTCCATCCCAACTTCCAACCCAACTGCCAACCCAAATTCCAGCCCAACTTCCAGCCCAAGTTCCAATCCAACTTCCAACCCAAAATCCAACCCAACTTCCAACCCAGCTTCCAATCCAGCTTCCAACCCAACTTTTAACCCAACTTTAAACCCAACTTTCAACGCAACTTCCAACCCAACTTCCAACCCAACATCCAGCCCAACACCCAACCCAACTTCCAACCCAGCTTCCAATCCCACTTCTGCCAACTTCCAACCCAACTTCAAACCCAGCTTCCAACCGAACTTTCAACCCAACTTCCACACCAACTTCCAAGCCAACTTCTAACCCAACTTCCAACCCTACATCCAACCCAACTTCCAACCCAGTACCAACCCAGCGACAAACCAATAGTTCAAGCCAACTTCCAGCCCAACTTCGAGCCCAAATTCCAACCCAACTTCTAACCCAACTTCCAACCAAGATTTGTACCCAACTTCCTACCCACCTTGAAACTCAACTTCCAACCCAACTTCCAGCCCAACTTTCATCCCAACTTCCATCCCAACTTCCATCCCAACTTCAATCCAATTTTCCAACCCAACTTCCAACCAAACTTCCAAACAAACTTCCAACCCAATTTCCAGCCCAACTTCCAGCCCAACTTTCAATCCCACTTCCAACCCAAAATCCAGGCCAACATCCAGCCCAACTCCCAACCCAACTTCCAACCCAACTTTCATCCCATCTTCCATCCCAACTTCCACCCGAACTACCAACCCAACTTCCAGCCAAACTTACAACACATTTTCCAACTTAACGTTAAACCGAACTTCCAACCCAACTTCCAACCCAGCATCCAATCCAGCTTCCAGCCCAATTTTCAACCCAACTTCCAACGCAACTTCCAGCCCAACTTCCAACCCAACTTCCAATCCAACTTCCAACCCAACTTCCATCACAACTTCCAACCAAGCTTCCAACCCAACTTCCAACCCAACTTCCAACCCAACCTTTATCCCAACTTCCATCCCAACTTCCAACCCAAC
>SZWC01000280.1:420983-491351 GCA_023375785.1 Penium margaritaceum | reverse complement strand
TCACCTTCATCGATGACCACAGCCGGAAACTCTACCTCTACCCAATGAAGCGGAAGAGTGAGGTCCTTGCGTGCATGCAAGAGTTTGTGGCTGATGTGGAGCGGCAAACAGAGTTGAAGGTGAAGGCGTTCCGGAGTGACAACGGCGGTGAATATGTGGGGTGCCTTGGGTGGATGAAGAGCAAGGGGATTGAGTGGCAGAAAACAACTCCATACTCCCCACAACAGAATGGCGTCGCAGAGAGAGCGAATCGCACAATCCTTAACATAGTGCGATCCATGTTGAGCGACGCCGGCCTTACACAACGGTATTGGGCGGAGGCGGCAAGGACAGCAGCATACATCATGAATCTCATGTCGACCAAGCCGCTGAAGGACAAGGAGAGCAATGCGTGGAAGATGCCACAAGAAGTGTGGAGGAGGAGGAAGCCGGCAGTGGGTCACCTCCGCACGTTTGGTTGTGTTGCACATGCAATGGTGCAGGTACGTGAGGGACGGAGCAAGTTGGACCCGCGTACCCGCCGGTGTATTTTCCTTGGATATGAGAGCAGAAGCAAGGCGTATCGGCTCTTTGACCCAAGGAGGCAGCAGATTGTGCGGAGTCGCAACGTCACGTTTGACGAGAAAAGCCGTTGGACAGACAAGGAGGCAGGTCTCTCCAAGTGGGGGGAGTGGATGCCACTCCTTGAGGGGGAGACGCCGGAGGACGTGAATGAGGGTGACGTCCTCACAGCAGCACCAGCCGGAGATGATCGCCCGAGGGATGGGCGAACGGCACAATTTATTCCGGCCAGTTCGGATGAGGAATCCGAAGCACCAGAGATGGATGTGGAGGCGGGGAGTCGACCGATGTCTCCAAGGTCTCCAAGAGAGGGGGAGCAGGCGCTTGGAGAGAATGGCGCCGAAAGGGGACAACAACAACAACAACCACCTCAAGAGCCCCGCACGAGCAGCTGTGTGCGAAGAAGGACAAAAAGATATGATGCCGACAAGGGCATTTGGACTGGGTTCGCGCAAGAGGAGCCTCAAGGAGGCACTGCACAAGAAGGATGGGACTGAGTGGGAGGGAGCAATAAAATGTAAGCTCGGCTCCCATGAGGAGAAATTCTCCTCAGTTATAGGTTGAGCATGGACGACTGCCATGGGTGATGCGCAAGGGGGAGATTGTTGGAATGATGCTCCTCACCATGGCAGGAGTGACTCCAAAAAGGAACACCAAAAAGACAAGCCTTAGTGGCTTAGTGGTTAATGGTGTTCACCTATAGTGGCAGGGGCCCGGGTTCAAGTCCCACAAGATGAAATTCTGCCCTGCCTCAAGGGAGGTGGAAAATAGATGCCAGGAAGCTAGCTCAACCTCTAGAGTTCCTCTTTAAGATTCTAGAAGGCCAGGTGAGGGTCCAGGAAGGTGGCACACCTTCTAGAAGGGGTGACTTGTCCTACAAGGCATCTAGAGGTGTCTTGGTCTTCTGGACAACTTCTCTCCTAGTAGAAGCAAGCTGAGGAATCTAGGAAGGGGCAGAAGCTTCTAGAGGAGGGAAGGGATGCCTTCCTAGGTGGGAAAAGGACAGCCTACCAAGGAGCATTCTAGAAGCCATAGAATCTGCTAGGAAGCTCCAAATCTGGCATGCTTTGGTGTTCTGGAAAGCTTAGATCAGTGGCTATAAAATGTCACTGCTTGTGAGCCTTGATGAAGTGTTAATTCCCATCCAATTGAGGCCAAAACTATTGCCTCACTCTCTGACCAGATTTTCACATCCTTGGAACCAGTTGCCTCCACAGTTTCAGTCTCTCCAAAAACAGTTGGTGGTGTGAAACAGCCACTGATAGGGACCCTCCAGGGTTCACACTCACCCCCAGGCCATCACGAACTCATGACCTCTCACTTGGCCAAATCAACAAAATGGCCAAGTTAACCACTGACCTACATGGTATACTCACTGGTCATATTTCACATGAGACAGAGAAAAGACGAGTCACTCTACAGCAAATCCAGGGGTCATACCTCTGCAACGGGCAGAGCATTCCTGATCCGTCATACAAGACTGAGCAAGGGGCAAACATATTCAACAGTCGGGTTGAAAGTTGGGTTGGAAGATGGGTTGGATGTTGGGTTAGAAGTTGAGATGGAAGTTGGGATGGAAGTTGGGATGGAAGTTGGGATGGAAATTGGGTTGGAAGGTGGCTTGGAAGTTTGGTTGGAAGTTTGATTTGAATTTCGGATGAAAGTTGGGATGAAACTTGGATTGGAAGTTGGGTTGGAAGTTGTGTTGGAAGTTGGATTGGACATTGAGTTGGAAGTTGGGTTGGAAGGTGGGTTTGAAGTTGGGTTGAAAGTTGGGTTGATTGTTGCGTTGGAAGTTGGGTTGGACGTTGGTTTAAATGTTCTGTTGGAAGTTGGGTTGGAAGTTGAGTTGGAAGTTGGGTTGGAAGTTATGTTGGAAGTTGGGTTTAAAGTTGGATCGGATGTTGGGTTGGAAGTTGGGTTGGAAGGTGGGTTGGAAGTTGGGTTGGAAGCTTGGTTGGAAGCTGGGTTGAATGTTGGGTTAGAATTTGGGTTGAAAGTTGGGATGTAAATTCGGCTGGAAGTTGGGTAGGAAACTGTCAGAAAACGGCCCCCGGGTGGAGGCAGTTCCAACGTGGCCCGACGGGTCTGCTGAGTGTTCACGGCTATGTTTTGCGGGTGGTTCTGAGTCTAAGCGTGAGCTTTCTGGTCACCTCACACTATGTTTTTGGGAGTCGAAGGCATTTGCGAGGCAGTCACGTTTGCGAAGGGAATTACGCGATTTTGCATTAGTTTTTTAACATGAACATGATCTTAACATTTGTACGGCTAGTCATGAGCTCTCCAACGCACCAAACCATGCGCAATTTGGATAACCATAGCTCCCGCTACTTCAGTCGAAGCGCAGCACCCCAAACCAGCCGCTCACTCGGTGGCGCGCACCTCGTCGCCCGCCGAGGCGCCTTCACACATCAAGGACCCATCAAAACGCCATTCCGGAGGCGCAGATGTCCCTATGCGTAGTGGCGGCGCCCCTTGCGCCTTTGGGGTCTGTTTTGATGAGTTAATCATCGAGTTTGGTGATGGGGACTGATGTGGGTCGAAACCTGTTCGCGGACTCCCAGTCGGAATTTTGACGAAGTCCCCGAGTAACAAACTGTACTACTGAGTTTCGGACTCCGAGCCAGGATTTTGGCTGTCCCTCAGTAACAAACTGCACTCCTGAAATCCTGCGGATCATCCACCGGACGCCTCGGCAGTCCTTCCAGAGCAAAATCCCCAGATGACATTTTGCTACTCGCTCCGGTCAATTATTCACCGGAAGTCGAACCGCGGCCGGCTCCCAGAACCGTCGCGCATACCCCAACTTTGGGAAGCCCATATCTTCCTCGTTACTTGTCCGATTCCGATGAAACAACTTCCACCGGATTGAACAACTTGTCCAATTTCAGGGGCAATCCTCCATTTTAGGATCGGAGCAATCCGCGAGTCGCCAGATCCGTCGACGAGGATTTTCCTCTCTCTGGCGGCTCGTCGGCGCCTCCCGGCGCCGCACTTGGGCATGCAGTGGGGCAAATCTTCAACATTCTCCCCCTTGCACCTGCCATGCCTGCTGGTCCTGCTTGCTCTCACTCATCTTCCGCTGCGCCCTCCAGCCCATCATAGCTGGTCATCCCAAGCCCGGCCACGCTCAATGCGTGCCGGTCGACGCGTTGCGCTTTGGTCAAGCAATCCGCAAGCATGTTGTGCGTGCTGCAATGCTGCAGCACCACCTGCCCCTTTTCAACCATGTCTTGTGCGNGAGGATTTTCCTCTCTCTGGCGGCTCGTCGGCGCCTCCCGGCGCCGCACTTGGGCATGCAGAGGGGCAAATCTTCAACATTCTCCCCCTTGCACCTGCCATGCCTGCTGGTCCTGCTTGCTCTCACTCATCTTCCGCTGCGCCCTCCAGCCCATCATAGCTGGTCATCCCAAGCCCGGCCACGCTCAATGCGTGCCGGTCGACGCGTTGCGCTTTGGTCAAGCAATCCGCAAGCATGTTGTGCGTGCTGCAATGCTGCAGCACCACCTGCCCCTTTTCAACCATGTCTTGTGCGTAATGGTAACGCACGTCAATGTGCTTCGTCCTCCTGTACTGCGTCGGGTTGTTGGTCAGCAAGATTGTGCCGGTGTTGTCCTCTTGCACCACCGTTGGCTCATGCTGCGGTACGCCCAGCTCCCCCAACAACCTGCGGAGCCACACCGCCTCCTTGACCGCCTCAGCCAGCGTGATGTACTCTGCTTCCATTGTGGATGTGGCAACGCAATCTTGCTTTCTGCTGCACCACAAGACTGCTGCACCAGCGAGGAAGAACACGTAGCCGGATGTGGACTTCCGTTTGTCCACATCGCTAGTGTAGTCTGCGTCCGTGTAGCAGACCAGACGCAAGGGGTCCGCCCGCCCCTTGCCATCGAACCTCAAGCGCGCATGCCGCGTCGCCTGCAGGTAGCGGAGGATGCGCTTGACCGCCTGCCAGTGTAGTGGCCCTCGATCGGCCACGTACCTGCTCATTTGGCCCACCGCGTAGGCCAAGTCTGGTCGAGTCGCCACCATGGCGTACATGAGGCTGCCCACCGCTGATTGGTATGGCACCCTTGCCATATCCTCCCGCTCTTCTTTTGTTTGCGGCGCCATTGCCGCACTCAGTTCACAGGTCGTGGAGACTGGACTACCAACTGGTTTGCAGTCCTGGATGCCGTACCGCTTCAGCACCTCGGCCACGTATTTGGCCTGTCCTAGCTCAAGCGTGCGCGCCCTCCGGTTCCGCGTGATGCTCACCCCGAGGTAGTACTCCAGCTCCCCCATGTCCAACATCTGGAATCTGCTTCTCAGCTGCTCTTTCAGCTGCTGTAGGCTCGGCAAATCCGTCGAGCACACAATCAGGTCGTCCACGTAGAGTGCAACGATCTGATGGAGCTGTTTGTTGCGCCGCACGTACACGCTGTGATCCGCCTCACAGCGCTTGAAGCCAAGTTGTGCCATGAAGCTGTCCATCTGTTGGTACCAGCATCTGGGCGATTGTTTTAGCCCATACAAGGACTTCCACAGCTTGCACACCTTGCCCTCCGGCGCCTCCACCCCCTCTGGCACCTCCATGTAGATCTCTTTGTCTATGATGCCATTGAGGAACGCCGTCTTTACGTCCATTTGGTGGAGCTCCATGTCCTTTGTGGCTGCCACTGCAAGGATCGCCCGGATGCTTGTGAACTTGGCGACGGGAGCAAACGTCTCATTGTAGTGCTCCCCCTTACGCTGTGCGTAACCCTTTGCCACCAGCCGTGCCTTGTATTTGTCAACCACACCCTCCTTTGTGAACTTGGTCTTAAAGACCCACTTTGAGCCGATGACCTTGGCATCTTTCGGCCTGTCAACCAACTCCCACCTATCATTCTCCGTGATTGATGCCAGCTCCGATTTGATGGCTGCGTCCCATTGATCCCCTTCAGGCCGTGCAAGCGCCTCTTGCACGGTAGTTGGCGCCGTTGATGCAGCCAGCATGCACCGCGTCATGCCAATCCATTGACCGGTGCTTGCGTCGAAGCGCTTCCCCGATTTTTGCTGCCTCCCGCTGCGGCACGGTAGTTTTGGTGGCGCATCGTCACTCTGCTGCAATCCCTCCGACTCAACACGCTCTGGTGAATCATCGACCGGAGGGCTCCCCGAGGATCTCTGTCGTTCTGGCAAAACATCGCCCAAACGACCGGCACGTCTGGTGGATTTTCCACCGACGCACGATGCACACTCTGCTGGGAGTGCCCGCCTTGGCACTCTAGGTGCCTCATCCGCCGGATCCTTCCGGTGGATGTCCTCATCAGCTTGAACGTCATCAGAGTCCTCCGCATCGGCTGCCACCGCTGGTGCACCTTTGCGCTCTGATGCCGCATCCTCAACTTCGGCGTCCGCTGGCTCCTTCTCGTAGTCGAGGAGCTGGAACCACTCCCGCGTCTTTGGGGAGTCCACCACGCCCGCATTGTTGCTGCTGATGTAACTATGCTGCTCGTCAAACTCGACGTCTCGGCTGCAGATTACCTCCTCCTTGTGCATGTCGTAGATCCTGTACGCCTTATGCGCGCTCTAATAGCCAAGGAAGAGATACAAATTTGCCCGCGGCTCCAGCTTGCTGTCACGCCTCTGCGCAGCCTGCACCACCGCATGCGCCTTGCACCCAAACACTTTCAGGTGTGCCACACTTGGCTTGTGCCCGCTCCAAACCTCCTGCGGTGTCTTCCAACCGCTCCTCCCCTCCAGCACCGTTGTAGGAGTGAGGTTGATGGTGTAGCTCGCTGTATGCACAGCTTCCGCCCAGAAGCTTCGCGGCAATTCCGCATCCACCAACATGGTCCGTACAATGTTCAGCAGCGTCTGGTTCGCCCGCTCTGCCACGCCATTGGACTGAGGCAAATACGACGTAGTTTGTTGCCATTTTATGCCCTGCTGCTTCATCCACTCGCTACAGCCCACGTATTCTCCGCCGTTGACGCTACGTAGCGCTCTGACCTTCCGGTCAGTCTGCCTCTCCACCGTGGCAACATACTCCTTCAGCTGGTCTAGGACCTCGCCTTTCCGCTTCATGAAGTACACGAAGACTTTTCTGCTGTAGTCATCAATGAATGTGGCAAAGTAACGCGCGTCGCTCTTTGACGCCGTCTTGAATGGTCCGCACACGTTGCTATGCACGACCTCCAGCAGGTCCGAGGCGCGATTCACGTTCTCGTTGAACGGTTTGCGCCGCGCCTTGCCCAAGATGCAAGGCTCGCACTTTTCGTGCACTGCTGCATCTGTCGCCTCTTTTGCACCGTCGATGATGAGGCCGCGTACCAGCTCGCGCTTCGCCATCTCCTTCACGACTGCGAGTGAGGAATGCCTCAGTCGTTGGTGCCAGAGCTCCAGATCAGCTCCCCCTCCTTTAGCCAGGTTGATGGTGCGTTCGTGCAAGTCTGCTGAATCTGTCGCCGCGGGGATCACCTTGGTCTCCACGATGTAGAGGCCTCCCTTGCGCTTAGCCTCCAGCAAAGGCTCACCGCCACCGTCCTTCCGCACGACTGCCCCTCTTCTCCTGAAGAGCACCTCGTACCCCTTGTCAGTCAGGCGGCTAACACTTAGAATGTCAGCCAAGCCGGGTACGTGCTGCACATCCTTGATGACGCACTGCACCCGCTTTCCGCCAACCACCACCTCCACGTCCAAGTCTCCTTGGTCAGCCGCCGGCTCGACCTTGTCGTTCGCGACCACCATGGATTTGCTGGACTTGGTGTAGTTGATGAACCTGACCTTCTCAACCTGGGTATGCTCCTCCGCTCCGGAGTCAAGGCATTACCGGTTGGCCTTCTTGAGGTAGTGGTTTTGAGTGCCGTTGAGGAGCGCCTTCTTGCCTTTGGCATCCTTGCCGCCGGCCTTTGCCTCCTCGGTGCACTCACGGGCCCAATGGCCCTCCTTGCCGCAGTTACGGCACGCACCCTTCTTGGCGCCCTTCTTGCCACCGCCATGTCCGCCACCTCCCTTGGTCCCGCTTCCACCACCACGCGTTTTGGTGACGAGGGCCAATGAGGACGACGAGGACTCCCCGCAGCTCCGTCGCTGTGCCTCGTTGCGGATGTACTCTGGGACCGCGCCATAGGTGAGCTTGTCCTCTGCTCATCCTCCCAAGACTGTAATGAGAGGGCTCCAACTGTCAGGAAGGGCCATGAGGAGGGCCATCGCCTGCAGCTGCGTGTCGATCTTCCACCCCACGTTCTTGCATTGTGAGGCAAGCGACTCGATCTGCTGCATGGCGGTGATGACATCATCTCCCTCCTCGATTCTCACTGTCAGGAGTCTCTTCATTGCGAAGATTTTGTTTGCTAGCGACTTGGATTGATGGATGGCACAGAGTTTTTGCCAAGCTTCGGCTGCCAGCTTGCAGCCTTGGAAGTAGCCCTACTGCGACTCGACCGTCCTGGACACCAGCAGCATGAGCGCCTCCATGTTCTTCTTTGCAAAGGCCTCCTTCTGCGCTTCCGTCGCCGTCGCTTTGTCGAGAACTTCCGTTCCCTTCATGACCTCGAGCAGCCCCTTATGCGCGAGGTGCACCTCGAAGTGCCACCTCCATAGCCCGTAGCCAGGGCCACCTGCATACTTCTGGATGGGCTGCGTCTCCTTCTGCGCCATTTGCGCAGTCTTCAACTCCGGGACCTCAGAGCTTGACGGCGATGTCGTCCCAGACGACAGTCCCGTCTGCCACGAAAGCCGTGAGCGATGTGCAGACCGGTCAGGGTCGTGGGCCCATAACCCTTTGTCAGAAAACGGCCCCCGGGTGGAGGTAGTTCCAACGTGGCCCGACGGGTCTGCTGAGTGTTCACGGCTATGTTTTGCGGGTGGTTCTGAGTCTAAGCGTGAGCTTTCTGGTCACCTCACACTATGTTTCTGGGAGTCGAAGGCATGTGCGAGACAGTCACTTTTGCGAAGGGAATAATGCGATTTTGCATTAGTTTTTGAACATGAACATGATCTTAACATTTGTAGGGCTAGTCATGAGCTCTCCAACGCACCAAATGGTGCGCAATTCGGATAACTGTAGCTCCCGCTACGTCAGTTGAAGCGCAGCACCCCAAACCAGCCGCTCACTCGGCGGCGCGCACCTCGTCGCCCGCCGAGGCGCCCTCACACATCAAGGACCCATCAAAACGCCATTCCGGAGGCGCAGATGTCCCTATGCGTAGTGGCGGCGCCCCTCGCGCCTTTGGGGTCTGTTTCGATGAGTTAATCATCGAGTTTGGTGATGGGGATTGATGTGGGTCAAAACCTGTTCGCGGACTCCCAGTCNGTCGCCCGCCGAGGCGCCTTCACACATCAAGGACCCATCAAAACGCCATTCCGGAGGCGCAGATGTCCCTATGCGTAGTGGCGGCGCCCCTCGCGCCTTTGGGGTCTGTTTCGATGAGTTAATCATCGAGTTTGGTGATGGGGATTGATGTGGGTCAAAACCTGTTCGCGGACTCCCAGTCGGAATTTTGACGGTCCCCGAGTAACAAACTGTACTACTGAGTTTCGGACTCCGAGCCAGGATTTTGGCTGTCCCTCAGTAACAAACTGCACTCCTGAAATCCGGCGGATCATCCACCGGACGCCTCGGCAGTCCTTCTGGAGCAAAATCCCCAGATGACATTTTGCTACTCGCTCCGGTCAATTATTCACCGGAAGTCGAACCGCGGCCGGCTCCCAGAATTGCCGCGCACACCCCAACTTTGGAAGCCCATATCTCCCTCGTTACTTGTCTGATTCCGGTGAAACAACTTCCACCAGACTCAGCAACTTGTCCAATTTCAGGGGCAGTCCTCCATTTTAGGATCGGAGCAATCCGCAAGTCACCAGATTCGTCGACGAGGATTTTCCTCTCTCTGGCGGCTCGTCGGCGCCTCCCGGCGCCGCTTTTGGGCATGCAGAGGGGCAAATCTTCAACAGAAACTAGGCTGGACGTTGGGTTGGAAGTTGGGTTGGAAGTTGGGTTGGAAGTTGGGATGGAAGTTGGGTTGGATGTTGGGATGAAAAATGGTTTGAAAGTTCGGTTGCAAGCTGGTTTGGAAGGTAGGTTGGAAGCTGGGTTGGAAGTTGGGTTGGAAGTTGGGTTGGAAGCTAGGTTGGAAGCTTGGTTGTAAGCTAGGTTGGAAGTTGGGTTGGAAGTTGGGTTGGAAGTTGGGTTGGAAGTTGGGCTGGAAGTTGGGATGGATGTTGTGTTGGAAGTTGGGTTGAAAGTTGGTATGGAAGTTGGGTTGGAAGTTGGGTTGTAAGTTGGGTTGGAAGTTGGGTTGGAAGTGAGGTTGGAAGTTGTGCTGGAAGTTATGGTCAGTCGCACAGGCCAACTTTGTGAAGGCATTGCACACAATAGCCACACCAAGACACCAGTATTCTACCCAGTCAATACATGCAAGGTCATTGCCAGTACACCTGCACTGTGATTGAACACTCTGACCGTGGCTTACTTCTGTTTTGATCAATAAAATTGAGGTCACTTGGTGAAGTTTGTGTTCATGGTCAGTTGCACATGCCAACTTTGTCAAGGCATTGCGCACAATAGCAACACCAAGCCACCGGATTTTTACTTCTTTTATACCTGCAAGTTCATGCATATCATGCTTGCACTGTGTTTGGGTGCACTGACTATGGCTGAACCTTGTTATGATTCATATAGGTTAATGTCGCTTGGTTAACTCTGTGGTAATGGTCAGTGGCACATGCTAACCTTGTCAAGGCATTGCGCACAATAGTCACACTAAACTACCAGTATTTTGCATTGCTTATACCTGGAAGTTCATGCCGAGCACACGTGCACTATGATTGGACACTTTGACCGTGGCTGACTTGTGTTATGATTCTTAGAAGTTAAAGTCACTCGGTTATCTTTGTGGTCACAGTCAGTTGCACATGTTAACTTTGTGAACGCATAGCGCACAACAGGCACACCGAGCCACCAGTACTTTACCTTGTTTATACCTGCATGGTGATGCCAAGTACACGTGCACTGTGGTTTGGTTCACTGACTATGGCTGACTCGTGTTATGATTCATAGAAGTTGAAGTCACTTGGTTAACTTTGTGGTCATGGTAAGTGGCACTTGCCAACTTTGTCAAGGCACTGTGCACAACAGCCACACTGAGCCAGCAGTATTTAAGCTTGCTTATACCTGCAAGTTTTTGCCCAGCACACACGCACTGTGATTATGCACTCTGACTGTGGCTGACTCACGTGATGATTCATAGAAGTTAAAGTCGCATAATAAGTTTTGTGTTCATGGTCAGTTGCACGGTCCAACTTTGTCAAGGAATTACGCACAACAGCCACACCGAGCCACCAGTATTTTACATTGTTTATACCTGCAAGGTCATAGATAGTACACATGTACTGTAATTGGGCACTCTGACCGTGGCCGACTCGTGCTATGATTCATACAGGTTAATGTCACTTGGTTAACTTTGTGGTAATGGTCAGTGGCACATGCTAAGCTTGTCAAGGCATTGCGCTCGATAGCCACACTGAGCCACCAGTATTCTAGCTTGCTTATACCTGGAAGTTCATGCATAGCACACATGCACTGTGAGTGGGCACACTGATCGGTGCTCGCTCATGTGATGATTCGTAGAAGTGTAAGTCACTTGGTTAAATTTGTGGTCATGGTGAGTTGCACAGTCAAGCTTTGTTAGGGCATTGCGCACAACTGCCACACCGAGCCACCAGTATTTAAGCTTGCTTATACCTGCAAGTTTATGCCTAGCACACACGCACTGTGATTAGGTACTCTGACTATGGCTGACTCGTGCTATGATTCATAGAAGTTGAAGTCGCTTGGTTAACTTTGTGGTCATTATTTGTGGCACATGCCAACTTTGTCAAGGCATCGTGCACAATAGCCACACTGAGCCACCAGTATTTTACCTTGTTTATACCTGCAAGGTCATGCATAGTACACGTGCACTGTGATTGGGCACTCTGACCGTGGCTGACTTTTGCTATGATCATTAGAAGTTACAGGCACTTGGATAACTTTGTGATCGTGGTCATTGGCACAGGCCAATGTTTTCACGGCATTGCGCACGATAGCCACACCAAGCCACCAGTATTCTACCTTTTTTAAAACCTGCAAGATCATTCCTGTTACACATACAATGTGAGTGGGCACTCTGATTGTGGCTGACTCGTCTTATGACTAATAGAAGTTACAGTCACTTGGTCAACTCTGTGTTCATGGTCAGTTGTACAGGCCGACTTTGTCAAGGCATTGCGCACAGTTGCCACAGGTACCCCATTTTTACCTTGTTTGAACATGCAAGGTCATGCATAGTACACGTGCACTGTGATTGGGCACTCTGACCATGGCTGACTCGTGTTATGATTCATAGAAGTCAAAGTCACTTGGTAAACTTTGTGGTTATGGTCAGTGGCACATGCCAACTTTGTCAAGGTATTGCGCACAATAGCCACACTGAGCCACAAGTATTCTACCTTGTGTATACCTGCAATGTCATGCATAGTACACATGCACTGTGATTGGACACTCTGACCGTGGCCGACTTCTGTTATGATCAATAAAGATTGCAGTCACGTGGTTAAGGTTTTGTCCATGGTCAGTGGCACATGCCAACATTGTCAAGGCATCGTGCACAATAGCCACAATGAGCCACCAGTTTTTTAGCTTGCTTATACCTGCAAAGTTATGCCTAGGATACACGCACTGCGATTAGGCACTCTGACTGTGGCTGACTCATGTGATGATTCATAGAAGTTGAATTCACTTAACTAACTTTGTGGTCATGGGCAGTTGCACAGGCCAAATTTGTCAAGGCATTGCGCAGAATATGCGCACCAAGCCACCGGTTTGATGCCATGTTTAAACCTGCAAGGTCATGCATAGTACATGTGCCATGTGATTTGGCACTCTGACTGTGGCTGACTCGTGTTATGATTTATAGAAGTTAATGTCACTTGGTTAACGTTTTGGAAATGGTCAATGACACATACCAACTTTGTCAAGGAATTGCCCACGATAGCCACACTGAGCCACCAGTATGTCACCTTGCTTATACATGGAAGTTCATGCATAGCACAGGTGCATTGTGAATGGGCACTCTGATCGTGGCAGACTCATTTCGTGATTCGTAGAATTGTAATTCCCTTGGTTAACTTTGTGGTCATGGTCAGTTGCACAGGCCAACTTTGCAAAGGCATTGCACACAATAGCCACACCGAGCCACCAGTATTTTGCCATGTTTATACCTACAAGGTCATGCATAGAACATGTGCACAGTTATTGGGCACTCTGACCGTGGCTGATTCGTGTTCTGATTCTTAGAAGTTACAGTCACTTGGATAACGTTGTCATCATGGTCAGTGGGACAGGCCAATGTTTTCACAGCAGTGCACACAACTGGTACACCAAGCCACCAGTATTGTACCTTTCTTATACCTGCAAAATAATTCCTATTACACATGCACTGTGAGTGGGCACTCTGATCGTGGCTGACTCATGTTATGATTCATAGAAGTTAGTGTCACTTGGTTAACGTGTGGTCATGGTCAGTGGCAAAGGCCAACGTTTTCATGGCATTGCACACAATAGGTACACAAATCCACCAGTACTCTACCTTTGTCTGATACCTGCAAGATCATTCCTGTTACACATGCACTGTGACTGGGCACTCTGATTGTGGCTGACTCATGTGATGATTCATAGAAGGTAAAGTCACTTAATGAACTTTGTGGTCATGGTCAGTTGCACGGGCCAGCTTTGTCAAGGCATTGCGCAGAATTTCCACACCGCGCCACCAGAGTTTTACCATGTTTATACCTGCAAGGTCATGCATAGAACATGTGCACTGTTATTGGGCACTCTGACCGTAGCTCACTCGTGTTATGATTCTTAGAAGTTTCAGTCAATTGAGTAACTTTGTGATCATGGTCTGTGGCACATGCCAACGTTTTCATGACATTGCACACAACAGGTTCACCAAGCCACCAGTATTCTACCTTTTGTATACCTGCAAGATCATTCCTATTACACATGCACTGTGAGTGGGCACTCTTATCGTGGCTGATTCGTGTTATGATTCATATAACTTAAAGTCACTTGGTTAACTTTGTGGTCATGGTCAGTTGTATAGGCCAACTTTGTCAAGGCATTGCGCACAATAGCCAAACCAAGCCACCGCATTTCTACCTTGTTTGAACATGCAAGGTCATGCATAGTACACGTGCACTGTGATTGGGTACTCTGACCATGGCTGACATGTGTTATGATTCATAGAAGTTAAAGTGACTTGGTACACTTTGTGGTCATGGTCAGTGGGACATGCCAATTATGTCAAGGCATTGGGCACAATAGCCACACCGGACCACCGGTAGTCTACCTTGTTTATACCTGCAAGGTCATGCCTAGGACACATGCACTGTGATTGGACACTCAGACCGTGGCTGACTTCTGTTACCATACTGATCCTTGAAATGGATATTAATGTTTTTTGAGTTCTTCGAATATGAACGCATGTTTTCGTTGTGCCAAAATCAAGGGTTCACCGAATCATTTATATTCTACAATAGTCGAATTTCAGGATTAATGGTTGATTTTTGGATTCCAGGTTTAGAATGCGATCTAGCTAGGCAGGAATGCTTGATTCTCTGAACATATCCTCCTGAAAAAAAAGGGACTTCGATGGACAGCGCTCGCCTCCGCAAACGCAAGCATTCAAACGCAAAAAATCCCTCGCGTTTGAACGCAAGAAGATGGGAAGCGGGGCATCGAGGTGGTGAGAGAGTGGAAGAGCACTGCTCTCCCGCTCTCCCGCTGCCTCGCTACGCCGCTGCCCCGCTGCCTGGCTTCCCCGCTGTGCCGCTGCACTGCTGGACCGCTGTCCTGCTGTCATGCTGCAGTGCTCGCATGCCGCGTTGCAACTTTGCTGCCATGTCAGCCCACAGCAGCCTTGCGAGCAAATGGGGCACCAGCGGTGAATTCAAGGAACACCAAGAAATTGAACTAGGTCAGTCACCAAATTCAAGGGTCCACATAGTGTTTTTTGGACGCAATAAACAACCCACCTAATTAATTTGAACCCGGCAAAAATTGAACGAAGTTAAGGATCACAAAATTCACGAAAATCTGGTCGTCAAAGTTAAGGATCACTAGGGTATGATCAATAAAGTTTAAGTTCACTTGGTTTACTTTGTGGTCATGGCCAGTGGCACATGCCAACTTTGTCAATGCATCCTGCACAATAGCCACACTAAGTCACCACTAGTTTAGCTTGCTTATACCTGCAAGTTTATGCCTAGCACACAGGCACCGTGTGTGCAGGTAATGCCCCGGCAATGCATGGCAATTCCTGGCAATGCCTGGCAATGCCTGGCAATGCTTGGCAATGCCAGGCATTGCACAAGCACGTAATGCATGGGCAACGCCTGGCAATGCTTGCCAATGCCAGGCATTGTCAGGCATTGTCGGGCATTGCGGAGGCATGGCCAGGCATTGTTGGGAAATTTCCCAAGCATTGTCACAAATTGCCAGGCATTACCCAGGCATTGCACAGGCATTGCTAGGCATTGCCAGACATTGCAAGGCATTGCCAGGCATTGCCAGGCATAGCCAGGCATTGCTAGGCATTGCCCAGGCATTGCCAGGCATTGCCCAGGCATTGCTAGGCACTGCCGAGGCATTGCCTAGGCATTACCAAACATTGCCCAGGCGTTGCCAGGCATTGTCAGGCATTGCTAGGCATTGCCAGGCATTGCCCAAGCATTGCCAGGCATTTTCTAGGCATTGTCAGGCATTGCTACGCATTGCCCAGGCATTCCACAGGCATTGCCAAGCATTGCCAGACATTCCCAGGCATTGATAGGCATTACTTAGGCATTGCCAAGCATTGCCAGGCATTGCCAGGCATTGTCAGACATTGCCCATGAATTGTTACGGCATTATCCAGGCATTGCCCAGGCATTACCCATGCAATGCCAGGCATTTCCCAAGCATTGCCAGGCATTTCCTAGGCATTGCCAGGCATTGCCAGGCATTCTCTAGGCATTACCAAGGAATTTCCAGGCATTGCCAGGCATTACCAGGCATTGCACAGGCATTGGCGAGGAATTTCTAGGCATTGCCTAGGCATTGCCAGCCATTTCCAGGCATTGCCAGACATTGCAAGGCATTGCCAGGTATTGCAAGGCCTTGCCTACGCATTGCCAGGCATTGCCGGGGCATTTTCAGGCATTGCGAGGCATTCTCCAAGCATTGCACAGGCATTGCCAGGCATTGCCAGGCATTGCCAGCCATTCCGAGGCATTACGAGGCTTTGTCTGGGCATTGCCAGGTATTGCCTGGCATTGTCCAGACTTTGCCCAAGCATTGCCAAGGCATTGCCCAGGCATTACCCAGGCATTACCCAGGCATTACTCTGGCATTGCCAGGCATTGACAGGCATTGTCAGGCATTGCTAGGCATTGCCAAGCCATTGCCAGGCATTACCAGGCATTTCCCGGGCATTGCCACGCATTGCCAGGCATTTCCTAGGCATTGCTAGGCATTACCAAGCATTGATAGGCAGTGTCCAAGCACCGCCAGGCATTGCCTTGGCACTGCCAGGCATTGCTAGAAATTGCTCAGGCATTGTCATGCATTGCCAAGAATTGTCTAGGTATTGCACAGGCATTGCCAGGAATTGCCAAGAATTACCAGGCATTACCAGGCATTGTCACGCATTGCCCAGGCATTGCCATGCATTGCGAGGCATTGCCCATGCATTGCAAGGCATTGCCAAGCATTACCATGCATTGCCCAGGCATTGTCGGACATTGTGTGGTTGTGGTGGTGTGGTTGTGGTGGTGTGGTTGTGATGGTGTGGTTGTGATACCTAGCAATGCCAGGCATTGCACAGGCATTGCTAGGTATTTCCAAGCATTGCCAGGAATTGCCATGCATTGCCCATCATTGCCACTCTTTGCTTAGGCATTGTCAACCATTTTGAGGCATTGCAAAGGCATTGCCATGCATTGCTAGAAACTCCCAGGTATTGCAAGGCATTACCCAGGCATTGCGAGGCATTGCCAGGCATTTCCCAGGCATTGCCAAGCATTGCGTGGCCTTACCCAGGCATTGCCAAGCATTGCCCACGAATTGCCCAGGCATTGCTAGGCACTGCGAGGTATTGCCAAAGCATTGTCAGGCATTGCCAGTCATTACCCAGGCATTGTACAGGCATTGTCAGGCATAGCCAGGCATTGCCAGGCATTGCCAGGCACTGCCAGGCATTGCCAGGTATTGCTAGGCATGGCAAGGCATTGCCAAACATTGCGAGGCATTGCTCAAGAATTGCCCAGGTATTGCCAAGCATTGCTTGGGCATGGCAAGGCATTCCGAGGCATTGCCCACTCATTACCAGGCATTGCCTATGCATTGCCAGGTATTGCCATGCGTTACCAGACATTGCATAGTCATTGCTAGGATTTTCCCGGGCATTGCCAGGCATGTAAAAGCATTGCCCAAGCATTCCACATGCATTGCCAGACATTCCCAAGCATTGCAAGGCATTACCTAGGCATTGCCAGGCGTTGCTAGGCATTGCCACGCATTGCCATGCATTGCCCAGGCATGGCCTAGGCATTTCCAAGCATTGCCCACGCATGGCTAGGCATTGCAAGGCATTGCCAGGCTTTTCCACGCACTGCAAGACATTGCCAGGCTTTCCCCAGGAATTGCTAGGCATTGCGAGGCTTTGCCCAGGCATTTTCAGGCATTGCCAAGCATTTTCCATGCATTTCCTAGGCATTGCAAGACATTGCAAGGCATTGCCCAGGAATTGCCCAGGTATTGCCGGGCATAGCAAGGAATTTATAGGCATACTAGGCATTGCCTAGTCATTGTTGAGGCAATGCCATGCATTGCTGGGCATTGCCAGGCATATCCCAGGTATTGCCACGCACTGCCAGGCATTGCCTAGGCATTGCCAGGAATTGTCGGGCATTGCCTAGGCATTGCCCAGGCATTGCAAGGCATTTTCTAGGCATTTCCATGCAGTGCGAGGCATTGCCCAGGCAGTGCTAAGCAGTGCCAGACACTGCCCAAGCATTGCCTAGGCATTGTTATGCATTGCCAGGCATTTTCCAGGTATTGTCAGGCCTTGCCATGCATTGCCTAGGCATTGCCTAGGCATTGCAAGTCATTGTCCAGGCACTGCCAGGCATTGCTAGGCATTGCCAAGCATTGCGCAGGTATTGCCATGCATTGTCCATGCATTATGAGGCATTGCTTGGCATTACACAGGCATTGCATAGGCATTCCGAGGCATTGCCAAACATTGCCCAAGCCTTGCCAGGTATTGCCAGGCATTGTGAGAAATTTTGAGGCATTGCTAGCCATTGCCACGCATTGCCGAGGTATTGTCAGGCATTGCCAGGAATTGCTCAGGCATTGACAAACATTGACATGTATTGCCAAGAAATGCCAGGCATTGCCCACGCAATGTCAAGCATTGCAACGCATTGCCTAGGCTTTGCC
The DNA here is from genome assembly GCA_023375785.1 of Penium margaritaceum. Classification (NCBI taxonomy): domain Eukaryota; kingdom Viridiplantae; phylum Streptophyta; class Zygnematophyceae; order Desmidiales; family Peniaceae; genus Penium; species Penium margaritaceum. Next base: position 473,302 of record SZWC01000280.1, on the reverse strand, counting down.
AGGCATTGCGAAGTAATACCAAGGCATTGTCAGGCATTGCCAGGCATAACCGTGTCATTGCCAGGTATTACTAGGCATTTTCAGGCATTGCTTAGCCATCGGCCAGGCATTGCCTGGCATTGCTAGGCATTGCCAAGCATTGCTCGAGCATTGCATGGCAGTGACGGGAATTGCCCAGGCATTTCCAGGCATTGCCGGGAATTTCCCAGGCATTGCCAAGCATTGCCGAGGCCTTGCCAGTCCTTGCCAAGCATTGCCAGGCATTGGCTGGCATTACCTAGACATTGCCACACGTTTCCCAGGCATTGCCCAGGCATTGCTAGGCATTGCCAGGCATTGCCAGACATTGCCCAGGCATTGTCAAGCATTACGTAGGCATTGCAAGGCATTGCCAGGCATTGCCTAGGCACTGTCAGGATTTGCCTGGCATTGCCCACGCATTTCCTAGGCATCCCTCAGGCATTGTCTAGGCATTGCCAGGCATTCCTAGGCATTGCCACGCATTTCCAGGCAGTGCCCAGGCATTGCGAGGCATTACCAGGCATTGCCAGGCATTGCCCAGGAATTCCTAGGCATTAAAAGGCATTGCCCAGGAATTGCCATGCATTGTCGCGCATTGCCTAGGCATTGCCCAGGCATTACTAGGCATTGCCCAGGCCATGAGGCATTTCCAGGCATTGCCAGCTATCGCCCAAACATTTTCAGGCATTGCAAGGCATTGTCAAGGCATTGCATAGGCATTGTCCAGGCATGGCCTAGGCATTGCCAGGCATTGCTACGCATTGCATAGGCATTGCCCAAGAATTTCCAGGCATTTCTAGGCATTGCGAGGTATTTCCAGGATTTCTAAGCATTGCCAAGGCATTGCTAGGCATTCAAAAGGCATTGCGCTGGCATTGCCTTGCATTGTCCAGCATTGCATATGCATTACCCAGGCATTCCCAGGCATTGCCCAAGCATTGCCAGGCATTGCCAGACATTGCCACGCATTGCCAAAGCATTGCCACGCATTGCCCGGCATTCACAGGCATTGCCCAGGCATGGCTAGGCATTGCCCAGGCATGGCTAGGCATTGCCCAGGCATGGCTAGGCATTGCCCAGGCATGGCTAGGCATTGCCCAGGCATTGCTTAGGCATTACCATGCATTGTCGGGCATTGCCAAAGCATTGCTCAAGCATTGCTAGGCATTGCACAGGCATTTCCATGAATTGACAGGCATTGCCTAGGCATTACAAGGCATTGCCAGGCATTGATAGGCATTTTATAGGCATTGCCTAGAATTGCCCATGCATTTCAAGGCATTGCCAGGCATTGTCCAGGCATTGCATGGGAATTATGAGGCATTTCCAGGCATGACATAGGCATTACATAGGCATTTCCAGGCATTTCCATGCATTTCCAGACATTCCCAGGCATTGATAGGCATTACTCAGGCATTGCCAGGCCCAGCTAGGCATTGCCAGGCATTGCCCAGGCTTTTCCCAGGCATTATCTAAGCATTGTCCAGGCATTACCCAGTCATTGCTAGGCGTTGCCTACGCATTGCCAGGAATAGCCAGGCATAGCCAGGCATTGCCAAGCATTGCAAGGCATTGCCAGGAATTTCCCGGCATTGTCCAGGCATTGCCCAGGCATTTCTAGGAATTGCCAGGCATTACCAGGCATGACACAGGCATTGCCAGGCTTTGTCCAGGCATTGCCCAGGAACTACCAGGCATGGCCTAGGCATTGCCAGCCATTCCCAGGCATTGCCAGGCATTTCAAGGCATTGCCAGGTATTGCCAAGCATTACCTAGGCATTGCGAGGCATTTCTCAGGCATTGTCACGCATTGTCAGGCATTGCAAAGGCATTGCTAGGCCTTGCCAGACATTATCAGGCTTTGCAAGGCATTACCCAGGCATTGCCAGACATTGCCAGGCATTGTCCAGGCGTTGCCCAGGCATTTCCTAGGCATTACCTAGGCATTGCCAGGCATTGCTAGGCATTGCCCAGGAATTACCAGACATTGCCTAGGCATTGCCAGTCATCGCCAGGCATTGCCAGTCATTTCGAGGCATTTCGAGGTATTGCCAGGCATTGCCTAAGCATTGCCAGGCATTTCTAGGGCATTGTCATGCATTGTCACGCATTTTCATGCATTGCCAGGCCTTGCCAGACATTCCCAGGCTTTGCAAGGCATTACCCAGGCATTGCCAGACATTGCAAGGCATTGTCCAGGCATTGCCTAGGCATTACCCACGAATTGCCTAGGCATTACCCAGGCATTGTGAGGCATTTCCAGGCAGTACCAAGCATTACCCAGGCATTGCCAGGCATTGCTAGGAACTGGCAGGCATTGCCAGGAATTTCCAGGCATTGTCAGGCATTACTAGGCTTTGCCCACACATTGCTAAGAATTTTCAGGCATTGCCTAAGCATTGCCTGGCATTGCTTGGCGTTACAAGGCATTGCTAAGTCAGGCATTGCCAGGCATTACCAAGCATTACCGGGCATTTCCAGGGATTGCCCAGGCATTGGAAGGCATTGCCAGGGATTTCCCAGGCATTGTGAGGCATTTCCACGCATTGCCCACGCATTGCCTAGGCATTGCTAGACATTGCCAGGCATTGCAAGGCATTGCCTTGGTATTGCCCAGGCATTGCGAGGCATTGGGAGGCATTGCTAGGCATTGCCAGGCATTACCAAGGCATTGCCAGACATTTCTAGGCATTGTGAGGCATATCCCAGGCATTGCCACGCATTGCCTAGGCATTGCCAAAAACTGCCGGGCATCGCCTAGGCATTGTACACGCATTGGAAGGCATTTCACAGGCATTGGCAGACAGTGCCAGGCATTGCCCAGGCATTGCCTAGGCATTACACAGGCATTGCCACGCATTGTCCAGGCATTGTCAGGCATTGCCATGCTCTGCCCAGGTATTGCCAAGGTATTGCAAGGCATTGCGAGGCATTGCAAGGCACTGTCCAGGCACTGCCGGGCATTGCCATGCATTGCCAAGCATTGCCCAAGCATTGACAGGCATTGCCGATGCATTGTGAGGCATTGCCAAGCATTACACAGGCATTGCATAGGCATTGCTAGGCATTGCCAGGCATTGCCAAGGCATTCCCCGGCATTACTAGGCATTGTCAAGGATCGCCACGCATTGCCAGGCATTGCCCACGCATTACCAGGCGTTGCCAGGCATTGCCAAGGCATTGCCTAGCATGAACAGGCATTTCCCAGGCATTGCCAATCATTGCCTAGGCATTGCCAAACATTGAGAGGTATTGCCAGGCATTGCCATCAATTGTCCAGACATTGCTAGGCAATGCAAGACATTGTCCATGCATCGTTAGCCATTGCAAGGCATTACCAGGCATAAGCGAGGTATTGTAAGGCATTACCAGTTGTTGCCAGGCATTGCCTAGGCAATGCAAAGGCATCGACAAGCATTGACAGGCATTGCCAGGCATCGCCGGGCATTCCTAGAAATTACACAGGCATTGCCAGGCATTACCCACCATTGCCGGGGATTTCTGGGATTCCAAAGACATTGCCAGGCGTTGCCTGGGCATTGCTAGGCATTGTGAGGAATTACCCAGCCATTACAATGCATTGCCATGCATTGCCAAGCATTACGAGGCATTGCTATGCATTGTCAGGCATTGCAAGGCATTGCCAAGTATTGCGAGGCATTGACCGGCATTACCTAGGCATTGCCACGCATCACCAGTCATTGCCGGGCATTGCCGGGCATCTCCCAGGCATTGCCAGACATTGCTAGGCATTGCCTGGCATTACCTGGCATTGCCCAGACATTGCCCCGCATTGCCACGCATTGCCGAGGCATTGCCAGGCATTGCCAAGCATTTCCCAGGAATTGCACAGGCATTGCCAGGCATTGCCATGCATTGCCAGGCATTGCCCGGCATTGCCATGCATTGCGAGGCATTGCCAGGCATTGCCAAGAAGTACCAGACATTGCCAGGCATTGAAAAGCATTGCCCAGGCATTTGTACGCATTACCCAGGAATTGCGAGGCATCGCATAGGCATTGCTTGGCATTACCATGCATAGCCAGGCATTTCCCAAGTATTACCCAGGCATTGCCAGGTATTGCGAGGCATTACCAAGCATTGTTTGGCATTGCAAGACATTGCCAAGAATTTCCAAGCATTGCCAGGCATTGCCCAGGCATTGCCCGGAATTGCCAGGCATTTCCTCGGCATTGCCAGGCATTGTCATGGCATTGCCCAGGCATTGCTAAGCATTGCACAAGCATTGCCACGCATTGCCAGGCATTACCCAGACATTGCTAGGTATCGCCCAAGTAGTGCTAGGCATTAACCGGCATTGCCAGGCATTGCGAGGTATTGCCCACGCATTGCAAGGCATTCATAAGCATTGTTAGGCATTTCCCAGGCATTGCCATGCATTGTCAGGCATTGCTAGGCATTGCAATACATTACCCACGCATTGCGAGGCATTGCCCGAGCATTGCCAGGTATTGCTGGGCATTGCCCTAGCATTACCGTTGCATTTCTAGGCATTGTCAGGCATTGCCTAGGCATTGCGAGGCATTCCCCAGGCATTGGTAAGCATTATTAGACATTACTAGGCATTTTCCTGGCATTGCTATGCATTGCACAAGCACTGTCAGGCATTACCATGCATCGCCCAGGCATTTTCTTGCAATGCCAGGCATCGCTGAGGCATTCCACAGGCATTGCCAGGCATTGCAAGGCGTTGCTAGGTATTACCAGGCATGGCCAAGTATTGCCAGGCATTGCAAGGCATTGCCATGCATTGTCCAAGCATTTCCAGGCATTGTTTAGGCATTGCCCAAGCATTGTGAGGCATTGCCAGGCATTGCTATGCATTGCCAGGCATTAGTAGGCATTGCCAAGCACTGCTCAGGCATTCCCAGGCATTTTTGGGCATTGCCTGGTCATTTTCCGGCATTGGCAGACATTGCCAGGCATTTCCCAGGCAGTGCTTAGGAATTACCAGGCATTTCCAGGCATTGCCAGGCGTTGCCAGGCATTAGGCAGGCGTTCCCAGGCATTACCAGGCATTGCCATGCATTGCCAGGCATTACTCAGGCATTCTCCAGACATTGACAGGCATTGCCCAGGCATTGTCAGGCATTTCGAGGCATTGCACAGCCATTGCCAGGCATTGCCAGGCTTTGCGAAGCATTGCGAGGCATTCCTAGGCTTTGCCAGGCATTGTCGGGCATAGCCAAGCATGGCGGGACATTGCCAAGCATTACCCAGGCATTGCCAGACATTGGAAGGTATTGCCAGGCATTTCCTTGGCATTGCCACGCATTGCCATGCATTGTTAGGAATTACAAAGCATTGCCCAGGAATTACCTAGCATTGCCAGGCACTGCTAGGCATTGGCCATTCATTGCCCAGGCATTACAAGGCATTGTCAGGCATTGCCATGTATTGCCAGGCATTGCCAAGCATTGCTAGGCATTGCCAGGCATTGCAAGGCATTGCTTACGCATTGCCTGGGCATTGTCAGGTATTGCCTAGCATTGCCCAGGCATTGCGTAGGCATTGTCAGGCATTGTCAGGCATTGAAGAGAAGTGCCAAATGTTATCAGGCATTGCTAGGCATTACCAGCCATTTCCCAAGCGTTGCCAGGCATTGCCTAGGCACTACAAGGCATTGCAGGGCATTGCCAGGCATTGCCAGACATTGCCGATGCATTGCTAGGCATTGCCAGGCATTTCATAGGCATTGCCAAGCATTGTCGAGCATTTTCGAGGCGTTGCCAGGCTTTGTCCAAGCATTGCCAGGCATTGGATGCGTTACACAGGCATTGCCCAGGCGTTACTAGACATTTCACAGGCATTGCGAGGCATTGCCAAGCATTCCTATGCCTTGCCTAGGAATTGCCTAAGTATTGCCAGGCATTGCCGGGCATTGCCAGGCACTGCCTGGCATTGCCCTGGCATATCCCATGCATTGTCAGGCATTGCCCAGGCATTGCCACGCATTGCCCAAGCATTGCCCAGGCATTGCCGAGGCATTACACAAGCATTACCACGCTTTTCCTGGGCATTGCACAGGCATTGCCCAGGCATTGCCCAAGCACTGCCCATGCATTTCTCAAGCATTTTCCACGCATTCCCCACGCATTGCCCTGGCATTGCAAGGCATTGCCCGGCATTGCTAGGCATTGCGAGGCACTGCCCAGGCATTGCCAGGCATTCCCATGCATTGCCCAAGCCTTGTTATGCATTGTTAGGCATTGCCACGGCATTGGACAAGCATTTCCAGGCATTGCCATGCATTGCACAGGCATGGCCAAACATTGCCCAAGCATTGCCCAGGCATGCTTAGCAATGCCTATGCACTCCCATCCATTGCCAGGCATTTTGCAGGCAATGAAAGGCATTACTAGGCGTTTCCCAGGCATTGCACAGGCACTGCAAGGCATTGCTAGGCATTGCCAGGTATTGACAGGCATTGCCAGGCATTGCCCACGCATTGGTAGGCTTTGCCAAGCATTGCTCAGACATTGCGGAGGCATTGCCAGGCATTGCTAGGCATTGCCCACGCAGTGCCAGGCATTGCCAAGCATTGCTCGAGCATTGCTAGGCATTACCAAGAATTACCCAGGCATTTTCTGGCATTGCCCAAGTATTGCCTAGGCATTGCCAGGCATTGCCACGCATTGCCAGGCATTGCCAGGCATTACCGCGCATTGTCCAAGCATTGCCAGACATTGCCGGGCATTGCCTAGGCATTCTCATGGCATTATCAGGCATTGCGCAAGCATGTCAGGCATTGCCAAGCATTGCCCGGGCATTGTCACGCAATCTCAGGTATTTCCCAGGCATTGCACAGGCATTGCCAGGCCTTGCCACGCATTTCCAGGCATTGCCAGGCACTTTCAGGCATGGCCAGGCATAATCCAGGCATTGTGAGGCATTGTCCAACATTGCCCAAGCATTGTGAGGCGTTGCCTGGCATTGCCATGCATTGCCATGCATTTCTAGGCATTGACATGCATTGCCAGCCATTGCCCAGGCATTCCCAGGCATTGCACAGGCATTGCCGGGCATTGCATGGCATTGCCAGGCATTGCTGGGCATTACCCTGGCATTGCCTGGCATTGCCAGAAATTGCCAGGCATTGCTAGGCAGTGCAAGGCATTGCCTAGGCATTACCACGCATTGCCAATCATTTTCAGGCATTGCCTTGGCATTGCCTAGGCTTTGGAAGGCATTCCCAGGCATTGCCCAGGCATTGATAGGCATTGATAGGCATTGCCAGGCATTGCCCAAGTAGTGCCCAGGCATTACCAAGCATTACCAGACATTGCCATGCATTGCTTGACATTGCCAGGCATTGCCCGACATTGCCAGGCATTGCCCAGGCATTGCCAGGCATTGCCGAGGCATTCCCAGGCATTTCGGTGCATTGCCGAGCATAGCACAGGCATTACCCAGGAATTACAAGGCATTGCTCAGGCCTTTCCAGGAATGTCGGGCATTGCCCAGGCATTTCTGGGCATTGCCAGGAATTGCCTACGCGTTGCTAGGCATTGCTATGCATTGTCCAGGCATTCGCAGGCTTTTCCCACGCATTGCAAGGCATGACCCAGGTATTGTCAGGCATTGATGGGCATTGCCGGGCATTGCAAAACATCACCAGGCATTGACGAGGCGTTGCCAGGCATTTCTGGGCATTACCAGGCATTACCACGCATTGCCTAAGCTTTTCCAGGCGTTGTCTAGGCATTGCCAGGCATTGCTAGGCATTTCCATGAATTGCCCACGCATTGCCACACATTCCCAGGCATTGTCCAGGCATTGCTAGACATTGCCCATCCATTGCCCAGGCATTGCGAGGCGTTGCCAAGCATTTCCCAGGCATGGCCAGGCATTGCTAGGCATTGCCAGGCATTGCCAGGCATTGCACAGGCATTCCTAGGCTTTGTAGGCATTGCCAAGCATTGCAAGGCATTGCCCACACATTCTCAGGCATTACCATGCATTGCCCAGGCATTGCCCAAGCATTGTCAGACATTCTAAGGCATTGAGAGGCATTGCCATGCATTGCCCATGCATTGCCGAGGCCTTACCAGGCATTGCACAGGCATTGCAAGGCATTGCCCAAGCATTGCCATTCATTGGATATGCATTAGTAAGCATTACCAGGCATTGATGACCATTGTCCAGGCATTGTCGAGCATTGCCCAGGCATTGCCGGGCATTGCCCAGGCATTGCCGAGCATTGCCAAGCACTACCCAGGCATTTTCAGGCACTGCTAGGCATTGCCCAGGCATTCCACAGGCGTTGCCAGGCATTGCCAGACATTGCTAGGCGTTGGCACGCATTGCCCAGGTATTGGCAAGCATTGACAGGCATTGCACAGGTATTGCACAGGCATTTGCTGAGGGATTGCCAGGAATTGCCCAAGCATTGTCTAGGCATTGCCGGGCATTGCCAAGGCATTGCCGAGGCATTGCCATTCATTGCCTTGGCATATCCAGGCATTATCAAGCATGGAATAGGCATTGCTAGGCATTGCCAGGCATTTCCCAGGCATTGGTAAGCATTACCAGGCATTGCTAGGCATTGTTGAGGCATTCCCAAGCATTTCACATGCATTGTCAGGCATTCCCAAGCATTTCCCAGGCATTGTCACGCGATGCCAGGCATCACCGAGGCATTGCACCGGCATTGCCAGGAATTGTCAAGCATTGCCAAGCATTGTCAGGCATAGCCAGAAATTGCCAGGCATTGCCAAGCATTGTCCAGGCATTGCCTAGGCACTGCGAGGCATTGCCAGGCATTGCCAGGCATTGAGAGGCATTACCAGGAATGGCCACGCATTGCCTGGTCATTTTCAGGCATTGTGAGGCATTGCCCAGGCATTGTAGAAGCATTACTAGGCATTGGCAGGCATTACCGGGCATTCCTAGGCATTAGACAGGTATTGCCAAGTATAACCGAGCATTGCCGAGAATTTTGGGATTGCCAAGACATTGCCAGGCATTGCCCGGGCATTGTCAGGCATTGTGAGGCATTGCCTAGTATTCGCCATTCATAGCCATGCATTGCCAAGCATTGCGAGGCATTGCTAAGCATTCCCGGGCATTGCCAGGCATTGCCAAGCATTGCGAGGCATTCCTAGGCATTACCCAAGCATTGCAAGGCATTGCCAAGCATTGCCGGGCATTTCCCAGGCATTGCGGGGCATTGCTAGGCATTGCCATGCATTGCGTGGCATTGCCCAGACATTGCCAGGCATTGCCACGCATTGCCAAGGCATTGTTAGGCATTGCCAAGCATTGCCCAGCATTACCCAGGCATTGCAGAGGCATTTCCATGCATTGCCACGCATTGCCCGGCATTGCCATGCATTGCCTAGCATTGCCAGGCATTGCCCGGCATTGCCATGCATTGCCAGGCATTGCCAGGCATTGCAAGCCCGGCATTGCCATCCATTGCCATGCAATGCCAGGTATTGCCCGGCATTGCCATGCATTGCCATGCATTGCCAGGCATTGTTATGCATTGCCATGCATTGCCAGGCATTGCCCGGCATTGCCATGCATTGTTAAGCGTTTCCATGCATTGCCAGGCATTCCCATGCATTGCCCAAGCATTGCCAAGTATTACCCAAGCATTGCCAGGCATCGCCTAGGCATTGCTAGGCATAACCATGCATTGCCAGGTATTACCCAGGTATTTCCCCGGCATTGCCAGGCATTGCCAGGCATTGCCAAGCATTGTTAGGCATTGCCAGACATTGCTAGGAATTGCCAAGCATCGCCAGGCATTGCCCAGGCATTGTTCCGCATTGCCATGCATTGCCCATGCATCGCCATGCATTGCCGGGCATTGTCCTCGCATTGCCCAGGCATTGCCAAGCATTGCGAAAGTATTGCCACGCATTGCTACGCACTACACAGAGAGTCTCAGGAATTTCCCAAGCAGTGCTAGGCATTAGCAGGCATTACCAGGCATTACCAGGTATTTTCCAGGAATTGCATGGCATTGCCAAGCATTGTTAGGCATTGCCGAGGCATTGCCATGCATATTCAGGAATTGATAGGCATTGCCCATGCATTGCCAGGCAGTGCGAGGCATTGCCCATGCATTGCCAGGCAGTGCGAGGCATTGCCCAAGCATGGCCAGGCATTGGCGAGCATTGCCCTAGCATTACCGAGGCATTTCTAGGCATTGTCAGGCATTGCATAGGCATTGCCAAGCATTGCCGAGGCATTGGTCAACATTTGAAGGCATTACTAGGCATTGTCTTGGCATTGCTAGGAATTGCACAGGCATTGTCAGGCATTACAAAGCATTGCCAAGGCATTGTCACGCAATGCTAGGCATCGCTGAGGCATTCCATAGACATTGCCAGGCAATTTTAGCCATTGCAAGGCATTGCCAAGCATTTCCAGGCATTACCTACAAAGTCCAGGCATTGCCAGTCATTATCCAGGCATTGCCAAGGCATTGCGAGGCATTACAAGGCATTACTATGCATTTCAAGGCATTACCAGGCATTGCCAGGCACTGCCAAGAATTGCCAAGGCATTCCCAGGCATTTCCGCGCATTGCCTTGTCATTGTCAGGCATTGCCGGGCATTCCCAGGCATTTTACAGGCATTGAATAGGCATTGCCAGGCATTGTCAGGCATTGCCAGGCATTGCCATGCATTCCCAGGCATTACTCAGTCATTTCCTAGACATTGCCAGGCATTGCCCAGGCATTGTGAGGCATTGCGAGGCATTGTGCAGCCATTGCCAAGCATTTCCAGGCATTGCTAGGCATTGCCAAGAATTGTCAGGCATAGCCAGGCATGGCGAGGAATCGCCAGGATTTACCCTGGCCTTGCCAGGCATTGGAAGGCATTGCAAGGTATTTCCCAGGCATTGCTAGGCATTACCAGGCATTGCCGAGGCATTGCCAGGTATTGCCATGCATTGCCCAGGAATTGTCAGGCATTGTCAGGAATTATCAGGCATTGCACAGGCATTGCCAGGCATTTCCAGGCATTGCCATGCATTGCCAAGCATTGCCAGGCATTGCCAAGCATCGCCAGGCATTGCTCGGCATCGCCATGCACTGTCAGGCATTGCCACGCATTTTTAGGCATCGCCAGGCATTGCCAGGCACTTCCAAGCATTTCCATTTATTGCCATGCTTTGCCAGGCATTAATAGGCATTACCAAGTCATTGCCAGGCATTGCCTGGGCATTGCCATGCTTTGCCAGGCTTTACCAAGACATTTCCACGCATTGCCATACATTGCCCAAGCATTGCTAGGCATTTCTAGGCATTGCCAAGCATTGCCCATGCATTGCCTGGCGTTTCCCAGGCATTGCCAGGCATTGCCAGGCACTGTTAGGCATTGCCCATGCATTGCCTGGCATTGCCAAGCATTGCTACGCATTGCCAGGCATTGCCCAATCACGTTAGGCATTGCCAGGCATTGCCAAGGCATTGCCAGGCATTGCCAGGCATTGCCGAGGCGTTGCCCAGGCATTGCCTTAGTATTTTTAGACATTTTCAGGAATTGCCTAGGCATTGCCAGTCATTGCCAGGCATTGCCCAGGCAATGGTAAGCATTACAAGGCATTGCTAGTCATTGTCCAGGCATTGCCAGGCAGTACACAGGCATTGTCAGGTATTGCCAAGCATTGCACAGGCATTGTCTCGCGATGCAAGACATTGCCCAGGCTTTGCAGAGGCATTGCCAGGCATTGCAAGCATGGCCACACATTGCCCAGGCATCGCCAGGCATTGAAAAGCATTGTGAAGGGATTTCCCAGGAATTGCGATGCATTGCCACGCATTCCCAGGCATTGTTAAGGCATTCCCATGCATTGCCGGGCATTGCCTGGTCATTGACAGGCATTGCGAGGCATTGCCCAGGCATAACACAAGCATTGCCAGGCATTGCCTAGGCATTGCCGGGCATTACCCATGCATTGCCAGGCTTTGCCAAGCATTGCCAAGCATTTCCAGGCATTCCTAAGGATTGCCAAGCATTGGCAGGCATTTCTAATCATTGTCAGGCATTGCCTAGGCATTACTTGGCATTGCCACGCATTGCCAAGCATTGTCTGGGCATCGCACAGGCTTTCCCAGGCATTGTCGAGCATTTCCAGGCATTGCCAGGTATTGCCCAAGCATAGCAAGGCATTTCCTTGGCATTCCATGCATTGCCGGGCATTGCCCAAGCAGTGCCCATGCATTGCCAAGAATTACCAAGGCATTTCCAGGCATGGCCACGTAACGCGCTGGCATTGCTAGGCATTGCCCAGGCATTGCCACGCATTGTCGCGCATTACCCAGGCATTACCCAGGCATTGCAAGGCATTGCCAAGGCATTTCCAAGCATTGTTGGGCATTGCCCAGGCATTGCCGGGAATGGCCAAGAATTGTCTAGGCATTACTAGGCATTACCAGGCATTGCCAGGCATTGTCTAGGCATTGGTAGGCTATGCCCAGGCATTCCCAAGCATGTCCAGGCATTACGCTGGCATTTTCAGGCATTGCCAGGCATTACCGGGCATTGCCAGGCATTGCCACACATTGCCCATGCATTGCCACGCATTACTGGGCGTTGCCAGGCATTGCCACGCATTGCATGGGCATTGCCAAGCATTGCCAAGCATTGATAGACATTGCCATGCACTACCCAGACATTTCCAGGCATTGCAAGGCATTGCACAAGCATTGCCAAACATTGCCCAGGCATTGCCAGGCATTGCCCATCCATTGTTCAGGCATTGCCAGGCATTGCCTAGGCTTGGCCAATAATTGCAAGGCATTGCCAGGCATTTCTACCCATTGCCAGGCATTGCCTGGGTATTCCTACACATTTTCATGCATTTCCAAGCATTGCCACGGATTTCCCAGGCATTGTCACGCATTGCCATGCATTGTCCATGCATTTCCCATGCATTGACAGGCATTGTACAGGCATAGCACAAGCATTGCCAGGCATTGCCGGACATTGCCAGGCATTGCACAGGCATTGCCCCTGCATTGCAAGGCATTGCTAGGCATTGCCAGGCATTTCTAAGCATTGCCAGGCATTGCGAGGCATTGTCATGCATTGCCCAGGCATTTTTGTGCATTGACCAGGCATTCCCAAGGCATAGCGCGCTATTGCCCAGGCATTTCTAGGTATTGCCAGGCACTGCCAGGCATTGCCAGAGCATTGGCATGCATTTCACAGGCATTGCTATGTATTACCAGGTATTGCGAGGCATTGCCCAGGCATTGCCAGGCATTGCCTAGGGACTGCCATGCATTATCCAGGCATTGTCATGCATTGCCAGGCATTGCCCAGGCATTGCAGAGGCATTCACAAGCATTGCCAGGCATTGCCAGGCATTGCCACGCATTGGCAGGCATTGCCAGGCATTGCCCAGGCATTGCCCAAGCATTGCCCGGCATTTCCCAGGTAGTGCCAGGCATTGCCTGGCATTACCAAGCATTGCTTAGCATTGCCCGAGCATTGCTATGCATTGCCAAGCATTTTCTAGGCATTGTCAAGCATTTCCAAGAATTGCCCAGGCATTGCCTAGGCATTGCTAGGCATTGCCAGGCATTACCAAGCGTTGCCCAAGCATTTTGAAGCATTGCCGGGCAATGCCAAGGCATTACCAAGGCATTGCCAGGCATTGCCCTGGCATTTCTAGGCATTGTTAGGCATTTACTAAGCATTGCCAGGCATTGCCCATGCCTTCCCAGGCATTGCGGAGCATTGTCAAGCATTGGAAAGCAATGCCCAGGCATTGTCATGCAATGCCACGCATCGCCCAGGCATTGCACAAGCATTGCCAGGCATTGCCAGGCATGGCCAAGCATTAACCAGGCATTGTCCTGGCATTGTGTAGGCATTATGAGGCATTGCCAGGCATCGCGAGGCATTGCCTTGGATTACCAGGGATTGCCAGAAATTCCTAGGCATTGCCAGGGCATTCCCAGGCATTTCCGGGCTTTGACTGGTCATTGCAAAGCATTGCCAGGCATTGCCAGGGATTGCACAGGCATTGGCTGACATTGCCACGCATTGCCATGCATTACCGGGCATATCCTGGGCATTGCCCAGACATTGCCAGGCATTGTCCATGCATCGCCAAGCATTGCGAGGCATTGTTAGGCATTGCCAGGCATTGCCAGGCTTTGCCAAGCATTGTGAGGCATTGCCAAGCATTACCCAGGCATTGTCAGGCATTGCCAGACATTTCCCAGGCATTGCTCGGCATTTCTAGGCATTGCCAAGCATTGCCCAGGCATTGCGAGGCATTGCCACGCATTACCCGCGCATTGTGAGGCATTGTGAGGCATTACCCAGGCATTGCACGGGCATTGCCAGGCATTGCGAGGCATTGTCAAGTATTTCCAGGCATTGCGAGGCATTGCCTAGGCATTACCCAGGCATTGCCAGACATTGCCTAGGCATTGTTAGGTATCGCCTAGGAATTGCTAGGCATTACTAGGCATTGCCATCCATTGCTCAGGCATTTCCTAGATATTATCACGCATTACAAGGCATTGCAAGGCATTTCAGACATTGCCAGTATTTGCCAGGCATTGCTAGGCATTGCGTAGGCATTGCCGTGCATTGTTTTGGCATTACTTAGGCATTGCCAGGCATAGCCCAGGCATTGCCACGCATTGCCAGGCATTACTGAGACATTGACGGGCATTACGAGGAACTTTCAAAGCATTGCTACGCATAACCAAGCATTGCCACACATTGCCAGGCATTGCTAGGAATTTCCAGGCATTGCCCAGGCATTGCCAGACATGGCTAGGCATTGCAAGGCATTGCCTAGGCATTGCCAGGTATTGCCACGCATTGCTAGGCATTGCCCAGCCACTGCACAGCCATTTCTGAGGCATTGCCCAAGCATGGCCAGGCATTGTCCAGGCATTACTAGGCATTGCGAGGCATTGCTAGGCATTGCCAGGCAATGACAAGGAATTCTCAGGCATTGATAGGCATTGCCAGGCATGGCCATGCATTGCCAAGGCATTGCCAGGCATTCTCATGGCATCACATCGGCCGTGCCGGGCATTGCCCAGGCGTTGCCACGCATTGCCAGGCATTAGCGAGACATTGATAGGCATTGCCAGGCATTGCTACGCATTGCCCAAGAATTGCTAGGCATTATCAGGCATTGCCACACATTGCCAGGCATTTTTACAAAATGCTAGGCATTCCCTAGGCAATGCTGGGCATCGCTAGGCATTGCCAGGCACTTCCCAGGCATTGCCACGCATTGCCTGGCATTTCCCAGCCAATGCCCAACCATTGCCAAGCATTTCCTAGGCATGGCCAGGCATTGCCCAGGCATTGCTAGGCATTACCCGGCATTGCCAGGCATTACAAGGCATTGCTAG
The DNA here is from genome assembly GCA_023375785.1 of Penium margaritaceum. Taxonomy (NCBI): domain Eukaryota; kingdom Viridiplantae; phylum Streptophyta; class Zygnematophyceae; order Desmidiales; family Peniaceae; genus Penium; species Penium margaritaceum. The sequence goes on along the minus strand of SZWC01000280.1, from coordinate 457,913 downwards.
GTATTGCCACGCATTGCCCAAGCATTGCCAGGCAGTGTCACGTGATTCCACGCATCACCAAGGCATTGCACAGGCATTGCCAAGCATTCCCAGGCATTGCTAGGCATGACCAGGCATGGCCATGCATTGCCAAGGCATTGCCTTGCATTGTCCAGGCATTGCTAGGCATTGCCAAGCATTGCCTAGGCATTGCCGGGCATTGTCCTGGCACTACATAGGCATTGCCAGGCATTGTTTAGGCATTGCCACGCATTGCTAGGAATTACCGAGACATTGATAGGCATTGCCAGGCATTGCCCAAGCATTGCTAGGCAGTATCAGGCATTGCCTCACATTGCGAGGCATTGCTAGGAAATGGCAGGCATTCCCCAGGCATTGTTGGGAATTTCTAGGCATTGCCAGGCATTGCCCAGGCATTGCAAGGCATTGCCACGCATTGCCACGCATTGCCTAGCCATTGCCCAGACATTGCCCAGCCATTGCCCAGCCATTGCCAAGCATTGCCCAGGCATGGCCAGGCATTGCCCAGGCATTGCTAGGCATTGCCCGGCATTTCCAGGCATTGCGAGGCATTGCTAGGCATTGCCAGGGATTGCCCAGGCGTTGCCAGGCATTGTCACGCGATGCCACGCATCACCCAGGCATTGCACAGGCATTGCCAAGTATTCATAGGCATTGCCAGGCATTATAAGGCATGGCCATGCATTGCCGAGGCATTGCCAGGCATAGTACAGGCATTGCCCAGGCATTGCAAGGCATTTCCAGGCATTTCAAGGCAATGCCAAGCATACCTAGGCATTTCCAGGCATTGCCATGCATTTCCAAGCATTGCCCAGGTTTTTTCTGGCATTGTCGGGCATTGCCCGGTCATTGTCGGGCATTGCAAGGCATTTCCCAGGCATTTCCATGCAATGCCAGGCATTTTCATGCATTGCCAGGCATTGTCCAGGCATTGCACAGGCATTGCAAGTCATTATCAGGCATTGCCAGGCATTACCAGGCATTGCCTAGGCATTCCTTGGCATTGCGTGGCATTGCCCGGTCATTTTCAGGCATTGTCGGGCATTGTCTATGCATTGCAGAAGAATAAACAGGCATTGCTAGGCATTGCAAGGCATTCCCCGGCGTCAGGATGAGATTCGCGTGGATGTGGTCCTGACGTTGGTCTGATAGACTCTATTGGTTCACATCTACTGTTTTGGGTGAATCTGAGACTGAGCGTGAGCTTTCTCGTCACCTCACGCTATGTGAGAAGGAATTTAGAGACTGTCAGTTTGCGAAGGGAATAACATCATTTTGCGTTAGTTTTAGAACGTGAACATGATCACAACATTTATAGGGATAGTCATGAGCTCTCCAACGCACCAAATCGCGCGCAATTCCACCAAGCATAGCCCAAGTTATGCTTGCCAAAGCGCAGGTCACACCCACCACAGAAGCCAGACGCCGCCACTCGCTCTGGCGCCTTTCTTCATGTGCGAAGCGCCTCTCCCAAGGCGCATATCCCATTGCACATGGTGTGGGGGTCCCCTGCACTGTTTCCATGCACCCTACCCACTTTTGGGTCGCGTTTGGTGATGGGGTGTGACGAGGTTCGAAAGCTGTCCGCGGACGTGTAGTCTGAATGTTATCCAAGTCCCCGAGTAATAAAACGTACTACTGAGTTTTGGACGCCGAGCCATGATTTTGGCCAAGTCCCTCAGGAACAACCTGCACTACTGGATCCAGTGGATGATCCGCCGGATCAGGTGGATCATCCACCGGACACCTCAGCAGGCCTATCAGAGCAGTTTCTCCAGATGGTAATTTTGTTACTCGATCTGGTCAATCATCAACCGGATTTTGAGTCGCAGCCGGCTCCCAGAGCCGCTGCGCACACCCCAACTTTGGAAGGCCATATCTCCCTTGATACTTTTCCGGTTCTGGCGAAACAACTTCCACCCCATTCATCAACTTGTCAATTTGCACGGGCAATACTCCATTTGAGGATCTAAGTAATGTTCGAGTCGCCAGATCCGCTGGAGCGGCGTTTCCAATTTCTGGCCGCTCGTCGGGGCCTCCCGACGCCGCACTTCGGCATACGGAGGGGCAAGTTTTTCAACATTCTCCCGCTTGGACCTGCCATGCCCGGTGCTCCTGCTTGCTCTCACTCATCTTCCGCTTCACCCTCTAGCCCATCATAGCTAGTCATCCCAAGTCCGGCAATGTTCATCGCATGCCGGTCCGCGGGTTGCGCCTTGGTCAAGCAACCCGTAAGGATGTTGTGCGTGCTGCAGTGCTGCAACATCACCTGCCCCTTCTCGACCATGTCCCATGCGTAGTGATAACGCACGCCGATGTGCTTTGTCCTCTTGTGCTGCGTCGGGTTGTTCGTCAGCGAGATGGAGCTGGTGTTGTCCTCTTGCACCAGCGTAGGCTCCAGTTGCGGCACGCCCAGCTCCCCAAGCAACCTGTGGCGCCGCACTGCCTCCTTGACCGCCTCGGCCAGCGCGATGTACTCTGCTTCCAATGTGGAGGCGGCAAAGCAGTCGTACTTCCTGCTGCACCACAAGACCGCTGCACCAGCAAGGAAGAACACGTATCCAGATGTGGACTTCCGCTTGTCCACATCCCCAGCGTAGTTAGCATCTGTGTAGCAGACAAGACGCAAGGGGTCCGCCCACCCCTTGCCGTCGAACCTCAGGCGTGCGTGCCGCGTCGCCTGCACTTTGCAAAGGATGCGCTTGACCGCTTGCCAGTGTAGTGGCCCTGGATCGGCCACATAACTGCTCACTTGGCCCACCTCGTAGGCCAGGTCGGGTCGAGTCGCCACCATGGCGTACATGAGGCTGTCCACCGTTGATTGGCAGGACACCCTTGTCATATCCTCCCGCTCTTCTTCTGTTTGCGGCGCCATTGCCGCACTCAGTTCACAGGTTGTGGAGAGAGGACTGCACACTGGTTTGTAGTCCTCCATGCCGTACGGCTTCAGCTCCTCGGCCATGTATTTGGCGTGCCCCAGATCAAGCATGGGCACCCTCTGGTTCCGCGTAATGCTCACCTCGAGGTAAAACTCCTGCTCCCCCATGTTTGACATCTGGAACCTGCTACTCAGTTGCTTTTTCAGCTGTTGTAGGCTTGGCAGGTCTGAGGAGCACAAGATCAGATCGTCCATGTAGAGTGCGACAATCTGATGGAGCTTCTTGCTGCGCCGCAGGTACACACTGTGATTGGCCTCACACTGCTTGAAGCTGAGTTGTGCCATGAAGCTGTCCATCTGTTGGTACCAGCATCGGGGCGATTGTTTTAGCCCGTACAAGGACTTCTGCAGCTTGCACACCTTGCCCTCTGGCGCTGCCACCCCCTCCGGCACCACCATGTAGATTTCCTTGCCAATGATTCCATTGAGGAAGGCCGCCTTTACGTCCATCTCGTGGAACTCCATGTCCTTCGCGGTTCCCACCGCAAGGATCACCCGGATGCTTGTGATCTTGGCAACAGGGGCAAACATCTCATCGTAGTGTTTGCCCTTACGCTGTGCGTACCCCTTTCCCACGAGCCGCGCCTTGTACTTGTCAACCACACCTTCCTTTGTGAACTTGGTCTTGAAGACCCACTTGGAGCCGATGACCTTGGCGTCTTTTGGCCTGTCAACCAGCTACCACGTGTCATTTTCAGCAATGGACGCCAACTCCGACCAGATGGCGGCGTCCCACTGCTCCCCCTCGGGCCACGCAAGCGCCTCTTGCACGGTTGTTGGTTCCGTTGATGCAGCCTGCATACACTGCGTCATGTCGATCCATCAACCAGTGCCTGCGTCGAAATGCTTCCCCGCTCTCCGCTGCCTTCCCCTGCGGTGCGGCAGTCTTGACGGCATCTCATTGCTCTGCTGCGAACCGTCCAACTCAGCCCGCTCTGGTGAATCATCGACCAGATGGCTTCCTAAAGATTCCTCCAGATCCGGTGAACCATCAACCGGACGGGCGGTGCGTCTGGATGATTTGTCTCCGACGCACGATGCAAACTCTGTCAGGAGTGCGCGCTTTTGCACCCTCGGTGCCTCCATTGACGGATCATTCCGCCGGATCTCCAGCCCAGCTGCATCATCGTTGGAGTCCTCCGTGTCGGCTGCTACACCTGCTGCATTGCCACGCTCCGACATTGCATCATCCACCTCCCTGTCCGCTGGCTCCTCCTCGTAGTCAAGGAGCTAGAACCACTCCCCCTATTTTGGAGTGTTCTTGACGCTCATGTCGTTGCTGATGCTGATGAAGCGTTGCTGCTCGTTGAAATTGACGTCACGGCTGTGGATGATCTTTTGCATGTGCGGGTCCTAGAGCCGGTACGCCTCTCATAGCCGAGGAACAAGCACTGCTTTGCCCGCGGTTCTAGCTTGCTGTCGTGTCGTTGCGTCGCCTGCACCATTGCGTATGCCGTGTATCGGAATACCTTCTGGTACGCCACGTTTGGCTTGCGCCCGCTCCAAACCTCTTGCGGCGTCTTCGAGCCGTCCTTACCCTTCAGCACTGCTATTGGGGTGAGGTTGATGGTATAGCTTGCTGTACGCACAACCTCTGCCCTGAACCCTTGTGGCAACCCCGCATCCACAAGCATAGTCTGTACCATGTTGAGCAGCATCTGGTTTGCCCTTTTGCCACTCTTTTGGACTGTGGCGAGTACGGTGTAGTGGGTTCCCACTTGATGCCCTGCTACTTCATCCAACCGCTGTAGCCCACGTACTCTCCGCCATTATCAGTACGTAGCGCTGACCTTTTGGCCAGTCTTCCTTTCCACTCCTGCGACGTACAACTTCAGTCGGTCCAGGACCTTGCCTTTCCGCTTGATGAAGTACACAAAGCGTTTTCTGCTGCAGTTGTCAATGAAGGTGACAAAGCATCTCTAGCCGCTGTTTGACGGCGTTTTGAACGGTCCACACACGTCGTTGTGCACGATCTCCAGCAGGTCCTTTGCGCGAGCCTCATTCTCATTGAACGGCTTGCGCTGTCCCTTGCCCAAAATGCAAGGCTCACACTTTTTGTGCGCTGCTGCATCTGCTGCTATGTTTGGACCATCGATGATGAGGCCGCGCACCATGTCACGCTTTGCCATCTCCGTAACAGTTACAGGCGCCAAATGCCCCAACTTTTGATGCCAGAGTTCCAGATTAGCGCTTCCTCCCTTGGCCATGTTGACGACGCGCTCTTGCGAGTTCGTTGCGTCGGATGCCGCGGGGACCACCTTGGTCTCCACGATGTAGAGACCGCCCTGGCGCTTTGCCTCTAGCATGACCTCGCCGTCATCGTCGATGCGTACCACTGCGCCTTTCCTGTGGAAGAGCACCTCATATCCCTTGTCTGTCAAGTGGCTAACACTCAGGATGTCAGCCAAGTCGGGGACGTGCTGCACATCATGGATTGTGCACAGCTCCTTCTTACTGCCCACCAGGATGTCCAGCTCCTAGTTGCCTTGGCCAGCCGCCGGCTGGACTTTGTCGTTCGCGACCACCATTGACTTGGAGGACTTCTCGTAGGTGACAAACCCCACCTTCTCGACTTGGGTGTGCTTCTCCGCCCCGGAATCCAGGCACCGCCTGTTGGCCTTCTTGAGGAAATGGTTCTTGTTGACGTTGAGGAGAGACCTGCCCTTGTTGTTTTTGTCGCCGGTCTTGGCCTCCTCCGGGCACTCACGGGCCCAGTGGCCTTCTTTGCTGAAATTGCGGCAAGCACCTTTCTTGGCGCCCTTCTTGTTGTCACCCTTTCCGCCACTTCCTTGGCCCCCGCTTCCGCTTGCTCGTATTTTGGTGACAAGGACCGATGAGGAAGACGAGGACTCCCTGCAGCTCCGACGCTGTGCCTTGTTGCGGATGTACTCTGCGACCGCGCCATAGGTGAGCTTGTCCTCCGACCATCCTCTGAGGACAGTGATGAGTGGGCCCCAACTGTCAGGTAGGGTCATGAGGAGAGCCATTACCTGCAGCTGCGTGTCGGTCTTCTATCCCACATTGTTGCATTGCAAGGCAAGCGACTCGATCTGCTGCATGGCGGAGATGACATCATCTCCCTCCTCGATTCTCACCGTGAGGATCTACTTCATTGCAAAGATTTTGTTCACGAGCGACTTGGATTGGTGGATGGCACAGAGATTTTGCCAAGCTTTGGCTTCTAGCTTGCAGCCTTGAAAGTAGCCCCACTGCGACCCGGCTGTCCTGAAAACCAGGAGCATGAGCACCTCTGTGTTCTTCTTTTCAAAGGCCTGCTTCTCCGAGTTTGTAGCAGTCGCCTCTGTGAGCACCTCCTTTCCCAGCATGACGTCCTGCAGCCCCTTATGGGAGAGGTGCAGTTTGAATTGCCACTTCCATACCCCAAAGCCCGGACCGCCCGCATACCTCTGAATGGGCTGCGTTTTCTTCTGCGACATGTGTGTAGCTGCTGCTCCGACAAGTTCTCAAAACTTCACAGTGACGTCCAAGATGACGATCCCCTGTACTGCAGAAGACGTGAACATTGGAGGCAGTCAGACCTGTGGGCCCATAACCCTTTGTCGAGATGAGATCCACGTCCATGCAGTCCTGATGTTGGTCTGATAGACTCTATTTGTTCACGTCTACTGTTTTGGGTGAATCTGAGACTCAGCGTGAGCTTTCTGGTCGCCTCACGCTATGTGAGTAGGAATTAAGAGACTGTCAGTTTGCAAAGGAAACAAAATTGTTTTGCGTTAGTTTTGGAACATGAACATGATCACAACATTTATAGGGCTAGTCATGAGCTATCCAACGCACCAAACCGCGCGCAATTTGACCAAGCATAGCCCAAGTTATGCCTGCCGAAGCGCATGTCTCACCGACCACAGAAGCCTGACGCCGCCACTCGCTGTGGCGCCTTTCGACACGTGCGAAGCGCCTTTCCCAAGGCGCATATCCCATTGCACACGGTGTGGGGATCCCCATGCACTGTTTCCACGCACCCTATCCACTTTTGGGTCGCATTTGGTGATGGGGTGTGACGAGGTTCGAAACCTGTCCGCGGACGTGTAGTCTGAATTTTGACCAAGTCCCCGAGTAACAAAACGTACTACTGAGTTTTGGACGCCGAGCCATGATTTTGGCGAAGTCCCTCAGTAACAACCTGCACTACTGGATCCAGTGGATGATCCGCCGGATCAGGTGGATCATCCACCGGATACCTCGGCAGGCCTGTCGGATCAGTTTCTCCAGATGGTGATTTTGTTACTCGATCCGGTCAATTATCGACCGGATTTCGAGTCGCAGCCGGCTCCCAGAGCCGCTGCGCACACCCCATCTTTGGAAGGCCATATCTCCCTTGATACTTGTCCGATTCCGGCAAAACAACTTCCACCCAATTCACAAACTTGTCAAATTTGACGGGCAATCCTCCATTTGAGGATCCAAGTAATGTTTGAGTCGCCAGATGCGCCGGAGCGGCATTTCCACTGTCTGGCGGCTCATCGGCGCCTCCCGACGCCGCACTTGGGCATGCGGAGGGGCAATTTTTTCAACACCAGGGATTACATAGGCATTGCCAGGCATTGCGAGGCATTGCCCAGGCATTGCCCAGGCATTGCCAGGCATTGCTAGGCATTGATAGGCATTTCCAGGCATTGCCAAGACGTTGCCAGGCATTACTTGGCATTGCTAAGCATTGCCAAACACTACCGAGGCATTTGCACGGCCAACAAATTTGTTCTACTACCTCCTACCTGGCAGACGTACATCCTTGAAGTAGGTGGAGCGCCCCCTCCGCTCGGGGAGCGCAAGGGTTTGAGAGGCGTGAAATCGAAAGAAGTGTTGGAGCAGTGTGAGGCACTGGTGTCGGAGCGAGAGCATGCATGGAGTCAAGAGTCCTGGAATAAGGAGTCGGAGGAGGGCTTCGACGTGCAAGAGGTCTTCGTGGGGGAAGTTTAGGCGGAGCAGCAGAAGTGAGCAGATGAGCATAGGGGCTAGCGGCAGAAGCAGCGAGAACAGCCCGAGTAGTAAGAGGAGCAGCAGTGAGACAGTGGAAAGGAAACTCTGACGGCACCTGCCGCCATTTTGTGAAGGGGCGCAACCATGAGCCTCCGCAAGCTGGCCACCTACACGGGTCTTTGCATGAAGTGCAGAGAGAGCCTACCAGCAGAGCCGCTCTTGAAAGCCGTCTTCCGTGTTTGTAGCGAACCGGCATACCAAGGGGTGGTGAAAAGCTGCATTGGACGGAACCGTACTTGCCTGAAGTGCATAAGAAAGGTCAAGGAGGAGGGAGCGGGGAAGGAGACGGAAGGAGATGACCAAGCAGGCCCAGACTCAGGTGGATGAGAGGCGTGCGGATGATGGGATTCGGCAGAGGAAGAAGAAGGGGAGGCGGAGGAAGATGAGGAGCAGGCAAGAGCGCGTCAAGGGCTTCGCGCAGTCTCTGGGGCCACCATGAGACAGTGGCAGGAGGAAGGTCGGATGGCAGAAGCGAAACAGGCTAGGAAGAAGAAGGAGGATAAAACGCATGGCCAATGTGGGCACAGCTTGGGCCGGACGGTGAGGGATTGCAATGTTTGTCACTGCAAAGTATGTGAGAGGTGTGTGGAGCAGCCGCGGGATGATGAAGGATGATGGAGCGGACCCAGGGTGTGTAGGAGAAGCAGCCAGGAGATCGAGAACCGGCACAGAGTCTGATAGCCGCACCAGGTGACTGAGGCAGGGAGAGAGGTGGACTCGGAGGGCAAGGAAGAACAGGACCCACGTGCAGGAATGGTGTCCGCCGCAAAATTCCCCACTTGCGTCAAGAGTGTGAGTGAGGGCGGACGCTGTACAAAGTGCATGAAGTTGACCCACCAGGTTTACTTGGTTACAGTAAGCTCACCCTGGGCGGTGACTTTGCCACGGGTGTGTGGGCAAAGCAACCATGGAGGGGGAGGGGGGGACATGGCTCGCGTACGATGCCGAGACCTTGGTACTTGGATGTGGGGGATGTGAGGCGGATCTGGAAAGGTTTTACAAGGCGTGCGGAATATGTAGGGCAATGTGCCACCTGCTGTGCGGAAGATGAGGAAAGGAGGGGATTTGGACATGCCGCCATTGCCAGGACAGGGTGTGGAAGTGCAAATTGAAGTTCCCCGACCAACGCCGCTCTTGCAGCGGGGATGGTTGCATGGGCCGGCTAAGCGGGACGGTCTATCGATGCGAGCACTGTGGGCAATTCGCTCATGTCGCGTGTGCTGAGGAAGTGGGACATATCGAGGAGGGTAAGAGGATGTACCGCTGCTCAAGCTCCAAGAAGTATGAGCGAGCGCCACGCTGCTCCTTGTGCAAGAAGCTGGTGAGAGCGCCAACAATAGAGGCGCAGTGTGAAGGATGCCGACTCTTCATCCACGGCGGATGCACAGAGAAGTACTAGCGGGAGGGGGAGATGTGGAGAAATATTGTCGACCTTGCCAGGACCACGACCGGCGCAGACCCCGCGGAAAGGTTAAGCGCCTGACACGCTGAGAGACTCTGGGACAGAGTCTTTTGCAAAAGGGGGGTTGGGGGCATCAATGTCAAGCAGGTTTGTGCCGCTGGTCCGCGGAAGGGGCCATCCGCAAGTAAGAGACCTGGGCAAGCTGAGAGCTGCGCAAGGAACGCTGGCTCTCGCAAGCACGATTGAGCATGGGATGGCGCGGAATCTAGTGGCGGTGAAGACAGGGCCACCTGCAGGGAAGCTGCCATGGGTTGATATTGTCATCTACGGTGACTTCCCTACGGCTATCTCAAGCGCTTGTGGCAAAAGCCGTGAAGAGGCGGGAAGCAGTGGCGGGGAGATCCGTGGTGAGAGGAGAACAAGGGCCGAGCCGCAGCAAGGCACGCAGTCACTAAGAGCAGGCAGTCAGGTCGGCGGATGGACGGAGCAATCAGGGGAGCAACAACCAATTTGGGCCGGAGTTGGCACATCAATCACGGAGAAACACCTGATGACACACCGCAGAAGACAAAGATACAAGGAGGAACACAAAGACCACGTGTGCGAACCGCGGATGAAGAAGAGAACTCAATAGGAGTAAAGGGACTATGTTGTTTGTGTGTTTGAGGACGAGACACGCGGTGCGTAGATGAACCACGTGGATTCCAAGTAGGAGGAAAGAAAGTGACATGAGAGGGATGAGACCGACGGCGTGGAGACACGCCGTGCGGAGTCCCAAGTAGAAAAGGCCTAGGCAGCAATAGCACAAGTCGTCCTCACTCTCAATTGCTTTCTTAGATTAGCACTCTGCATTTCATGTAGTCTGCTCTTCATTATCAAAGACATTTACCCGCTTCCATCCATACTCTCAGTGTTCCGCTCCCTTACCTTCCATTGCCCTTGGTGTTCCGTCTGTGGAGTGTGGAACTGAGCACGTGAAGAGCCAAGCCCGGGTGAAGTGAGCTGCCGGCGGTGTCCTTCCATACACACGGCCGCAAAATGAGGTTGCGCAGAGAGGAGCTGGAAGCCACAAGGTGGTGGGCTTGCATGTGGAACGAAGTGGACCACAAAGTTTCACGCATCGGTGATGCTCTTAGGTATAGGTCCAGAACTGTAGTTCACGAAACTGTTTGTTGTCTAGTGTTAGTTGATCTATTGCAGAACAAGCCTAGGCAAATAGTCCATGATAGGGTGCATAGTCCGCGGATAGCGTGGAACGAGACCAGCGCGGAGAAAACCGAGGACGCGGCAATACTGTGGTTATCAGGTTGTCCTATTGCCGAACTAATGAAATGTCTTGTCTGGTGTATACCGTAGCAAGTCGTTGCCACCCAAAACATAGTGGGTACATGTTTGACGGTGACGAGAACATCGTGGAGACATGGAACACCGTCATCATGGCGTTGCTGCCAGATCCTGGAGACCAGGACACAATGGACAAGGAGCTGGAGGCGTTTGAAAACGGACGGGTCACACTGGAGGAAGAGCCAAGCAAGATGAAGGATGTGCAGCGGGCCACACAAGCAGTACAACAGGTCATAGCGGGTGAGCTGCCACCCTTCAGATGGCATGCCCGCCACATGACGAGCCTTTCCATCCTCAGAGCATTTGCAATGGGGTTGTTGGCACAGCCTTGTAGCAGCTCGGACATTGAGGGCTGCTTTCGCAAGCATGAACTCATCCAGACAGTCAGGCGCAACCGTAGCAATGTTGCCATTTTGGAATTGCTGGTCCGGAAAAACGTCCGGTTGACAAGGATATATGGGAAGAAGAAGGGGAAGAAGCTGACCAGTGACATCAAGAAGGCCATAGAGGATGAGGTTGAGGACACTGACAGTGAGGTTGATGGAGACGTGGAGGACAATGATGAGGAGGACTTTGTGTAAGATCCCACCATTGCTGATGCCGTAGATCCTGAAAATCCCAAGTTTCAGGAGATAAGGGAAGTAGAAGGGGAGAAAGGAGGAATAAACAGCAACGACAAGGAGGACAAGGCGGAGGATGAAGAGATTGATGGGATGGATGAGGATGGCGGGAATTAGAGCAACAAGGAGGACGAGAAGCAGAGAGATAAAGATGGGGACAAGAGGTGTCAAGATTCCTGAGAGCAGGAGAATGAAAGCATAAAGATGTTGAGGCTACGGGTGCTTCAGCATCAAGCGCTATTGCAGCAGGTGCTTCAGCAGCAGGAGCTTTAACAGGTGCTTCAGCAATAGGCGCTTCAACATCAGGTGCTTTAGTAGCAAGATCTTTCGCAGTAGGTGCTTCAGCAACAGGTGCTTCTATAGCAAGGGTAGTTGTTGGTTCTGAAAGAGGCTCTACTATTGCAGTCAGAGCATCCACGGGATTAGGGAAGAGAGCTGGTGGTGCGGCCTGTGAACGCCCAAATAGAGGTTGTACAGGTCCCTATGTGACGTTCATTTGATCCTTCATTTTGATTTTGTCTCGTGTATTTCCCTGGTTTGATTTTGGTAGGTTGCTCTTAGTGAGTTTGCAAAATCAGTGACAATTCCTTTCCAGCTTTATTTCATTATTTTGCTTTCAATAGCTTGGTTGTGCATCTACTGCTATCCATAGGATGAACCTCTGTTCTTTAAAATGCGTGTCATAGCTATTACCACCAAAGGGGTTGAGCAGTGCTCCCCAAGCATGCATAGCACAATGGAGTGTACTAATGGAAGTTGTCGGACATGTCTTGGACAATGTGGGAAAAAATGTACTTGTTCAAATTGCATAACTGTCACTGATACGCAAGTTTACACAATGATAAGGCCAAATGACAGTGTCTAGTGCAATGTAGAGCACCGACTTGGAAAGGCCAAGTTGACGTGGGTGATTGACTGGCGACTTTCGACTTTCCACTTGGCGACCTAGCATCGAAAGAGGCTTGACGTGGCAAACATGGGCTGGCATTTGGTGAACCTGGGTTTGGTTGTTCTACCTTAACAGAGACCATATTTTGACAAGGCATTGCCATCCATTGCCAGGCATTACCTGGCATTTCCCCGGCATTGCCCGGCATTGCCCGGCACTGATAGGCATTGCCGGGCATTGTCCAGGCATTGCCCAGGCATTTCCCAGGCATTGCCCAGGCATTGCCAGGAATTTCCAGGCATTGCCCAGGCATTGTCAAGCACTGCAAGGCATTACCCAAGGATTGCACAGGCATTGCCATGCATTCCCAGGCATTTCTAGGCATTGCCAGGCATTTCCAGGCATTGCCAGGCATTGCCCAAGCATTGCCTAGGCATTTCCAGGCATGGCCAGGCATGGCCAGGCATTGCCAGGCATTGCCAGGCATTGCCCAGGCATTGCTAGGCATTTCGAGGCATTGCCAAGGCATTGTCATGCATTGCCAAGCATTACCCAAGAATTGCCTCGGCATTGCCTGAAGTTGTCAGGCATTGCCACAAAAGTTTGCACATTTGTCTAGATTCGTGAATCTGGACAAGGAACTGGATTTGTCCATATGAGTCAAACTTTGGAACCGGACCTGCGAGTCTTTCTGGTTACTCATGAGTCCTGTGCTTTTCGAGTCCTCTAGCCTTGTTTCACGAATCCACTTGTGGACTTCAGCACCAGTGACATTTCAATTATAGGGTTGTGACAATGCATACCTACTTACTCTCATGACTATGGCTTGCCAGGTTTGTAATTACTAGGGTCAAGTGACTACTGAAAATGGCTTACCTGGTTTGTATCATAAAGTCATTAGTTAAGTCAAGTCATTAAGTCATTAGTTAAATAAAGTGACAACCTTTGGCGCAAATGGATTGCAGTCAATTCATTAGTTGCAACCTTTTGCATTCTATTGTATGTGTAAAAATGAAGTCATTTGTTAGAATGTGTAGTACAACAGATTACTCCATGAGTAGGAACATGTATCACCTGGTTTTGATACAGGGGAAGGGTTTGAATTGGCCGCACAAGGAATATGCACAATGGAATGAAGTCAAAGTAAGAAATGTATCCTTTCATACTCATATGCCCTGAGCAAGCAGCATATGAACCATTGCAAATTGTTCTTGGGGGAGTCATGGTGACCCCCCCTCCCCCCACCCCACTTCTTGCTACAACTGGCCACCAGCACATCAAAACCATGCCCATGTCGGAGTTTTGCGCAATAGAGCATGTCTAGGTCATATCAACTACATCTTCATCCCCAATGCCAAGTGAAAAGTGGGAACTGAGTTCTTCCTCCTCTGCACCATCCACTTTGCCATCGTCTTCATCATCGTCTTCATCTTTGTCTTTGTCTTCAACATCGTCATCGTCGTCCTCCTCCAATGACTCCAGCAGCAGACCTTCACATTTCCCCTCTCCATCCCCCTCTCCATCATCGTCACTGGCTGCACCCTCCTCTCCAACATTATAGCCAAGAGCTGTCAGCTTTTTTGCTGCTGCCGCCCGGCTGACAGCCTTGCGCCATGCACAATCATTCTTCTCCTCCTCCTGCAATTCTTTTGCAACAACACCATCTTGAGAAACACGGAAGTTGTGCGATTCTGGATCATTGATCCAGGTTTTGAGCGTCAAAACGTCCAACACATTCATGTTGTTCAAAGAGTGTCGATATGGCTTCATGACCTTGTCACCAAGTTAAAACATGCGCTCACATGGCGTGCTTCTGGCAGGCATAACAAGGAGATCCAAAACAAGCAATGCAAATGATAGAAACTTGTCTGCATTGTCACGAAAGTAGTGCAGGATGTTGCTCCAGCGAGAAAGCAGCTTCTCCTTCTTTCAAACCTCTGCCTACTCTTCAAGAGAGTCTAGTGATGTGACCATGGGCTCAGCCTCGTCAGTGGCAAAGAGCTCGTCCATGGTGTTGGCTATAGCACCCTCCACAATGCTCTTGTTCTCCTTCTTCTTCTCCTCCTTTCCTTGGCCACGTTGCTTTGGTGCAGCTGCTGGTCTGCCAGCCTCCACATATGTGGATGATGCTGGCAAGGCAAGGGGTCCACTGCTGTCCACACGCTCATCATCCTCCCCATGTGCTTCCCTGACGGTAGCAGCTTCAGCCTCGTCAGCTACTGACTTGGCAGTGGCCTGTGCTTCACGTTGTTGCAACACGCGATCGTAGTACGGCCTCAGGGCATCTAGCACAAACAGCTCAAGCTCCACTGTCCCTTGCACACCGAGGAGCTTGTGGACGTTGGCAAAGTGTTGCAGATGGAACATGGGACACACAGCAGTTGCCAGAATGTGCCATAGAGTGTACTTCTTCACGTACTACTTGACCTGCACATGCACAACCACAAAATCATGTGTAGTTTGAGTCAGTGCTTCACTGAATGCATGACTGACTGCATGACCGACTACATGACTGCTGACGAACCTTGTCAATGACAGCCTGGAAGCCAGGCTTCAGGTCCACCAGCAACTTCTCCACGGGATCTAGCTCCTTGGCAGCCTTCTGCTTCTTGTGTACTGTGCCAACTTACGCCTGCCATGAATGCATCTTTGCCAGGATGAGGGTGAAGAATGGGAGGACCAAGGACATGGTGGGATAATTCTCCCCACAAATGTCATCCGTGAAGCCCTTGAAGGGCTTCAAGATGACAGTGACCAGAGCAAGGAGGTCCCACCCATGGCCACTCGGCTTCAGTTCCTGCTTGTGTTTCAACAACCACACATCTAGCACGTCCTTGATGTGCATGACACGGTGGCACATGTCAAGGGTGGAATTCCACCATGTTGGAGTGTCCACGTGCAGATGGAGGTAGGTCTTGCCGGCAGTAGTCATGGCGTTGGAGAGCAACTCCTCCCACGTTGCACTCTTCGTCACAAAGTTACACATGTCATGGGCAAACTTCACATACACCTTCATGCCAGGGCGGTCAGACAGCACCTGTGCTGCCAGGATCATGATGTACCCCATGCATCTGATCTGCCCGGCCTTGTCAAACTTGGAGTTCTGCATAGTGAGGAAACTGTCAACCATGCTGTCGTTGGTGGAATCATTGTCAACAGAGAGGAAGTAGATTTTTTCCCACACTCTCCACTCTTTCAGTGCAGCAAGGAATAGCCCAAAGATGTTTTCAACAGGGGCACTGTATGACACGTGGAAAGGCAAGAGCAATGTGCTGCATGTCCCACATTGAAATTGAGTTGGCAGTGATGTCCAAGTACTTCATGTTTGCGTCACTCTGGCACCCGTCAGTTATGAATGAGATGCCAGACTGCATCGCTGCAAGCATGCTATGTAAGCGCCTCTGGAAAGCAGCAACACCAGCTCGGATCAGACGTACAAGAGTCATCCGGCCACGCAAAATGGCCAGATGGTTTGCATGCAAGAATGCCACCTTGAGCCACACAGATTCAATGGCCAGAAACAAGGAGTTTTTCTCCACTACGTCCTTCCAGATACAACACTTGAAGTAGCGTTTGTTGAAAACAATGCCAACACTTGCCACAGAGCGTGCAAGTATGCGTTACTTCCATCCACAATCTGCGCAGTCTGCGCAGTTGCCGAGGTAGCCTTGGCAAGCTTTGTGGTAGCCTCCAAGGCCTTCAGTTCCTTCTGTTTGTAGTTGTGCTTGCGTCTCAACTGCTTCCACACACCAGAGGTGGCTCCATCAGATAGGGAAAACGTGCCTTTCAGCCCCTTATATCATGGCAGACACAGTTGGCACCTTGCACAATGTTCATCATTGATGATGTTGTAGGTGAAAACGTTCCACGCCACGCTCGGCTTGTGTTTACGCAAGTCCCCCGTGATCGGGCTCGTCACAGCTTTGGCAGCACCCGCACCACTGTTTGTGCCAGCTGCGGGTTTTGTTGACGATGGCGTAGCAGGAGGAGACATATGGGCAGCGACAGCCGCTGTGGCAGCTGCGTGAGACTTTGGTAAAAAGCACGTCTAGCACGTCCTTGATGTTGCTATTGTGCGCAATGCCTTGACAATGTTGGCCTGTACAACTGACCATCGAACACGGAGGTAACCAACTGACGGTAACTTCTATGAATCATAACACGAGTCAGCCATGATCAGAGTGTCCACTCATAGTGCATGTGTAATAGGAATGATCTTGCAGGTATAGGAAGGGTAGAGTACTGGTGGCTTGGTGTACCTATTGTGTGCAATGCCATGAAAACATTGGCGGGTGCCACATACCACGATCACAAAGTTATCTGAGGGACTGTAACTTCTAAAAGTCATAACACAAATCAGCCATGGTCAGAGTGCCCAATCGCACTGCACATGTACTATTCATGACCTTGCAGCAGCGTTGACTTTGCTACCACACTACACCAAACATCGATGTAAGAACGACACAATGATGTAGCTTGGGGGAGGCACAGTGGTGTGACCCTCCCGGGGGGTCAGTTTCCATGGCCTTTCATACATACAAAGAAGTCAAACGCCCAGAAAACCTTCCTAACCCGAACTTGAACACTTTTTCTGACATTCAATGTTCAACACTTGCATGCAATTTCACATGGCACACATCTAATGTGTAGTGAATTTTCAACACTTAGTCAGATTTGTGCACAATGAACACTGAGTTAGACTTCTAAAACTAGTCAGATTCCTACACAGACTGTAATTTTCAACACTTTCTCATACAGTTGTGCACCATTCACTTTATAACAGACAAGATGCAAGCTAAGAGAAGAAACATTGTTCACTGAATCATGAAAGTAGGAAGCATTGACAGTACATTGCAGCATAGACAACACATTACATGATTGCCTATGCCATCCTAAGCATTCCTATGCTAGGTCCGCTTTGTAACATGTTGCACACGCTTGGATCCCTTGGCTGATGCTCCTCCTGCTACACATGCACCACGCTTGCTAGGCCGGTTGCCACCACCACCGGCTCCACCACGTGCACCAGCTGCATTGTCAATAGTTGATGCTGGGGTGGTAGTCAGAGCTGGAGCAGTTGCTTCCCTTGTGGCAAATTCAGTATGCTTGTCCTCAGGTTCCTCCTCCTCATCTTCTGCTTCACCTCCTCCACCCTCCCCACCCTCCCCTTCATCACCACCCTCACCAGCAGCTGCGTCCTGCACCTTCTCCTGTTCACGGACGCGAACTATGCATACACATGGTAAGCCAGGCAGCTCACTCATGCATCGGACACTAGCCAGCACCTCCACAACGTCTTCATGCCCTCCATCTGCTGCCACTTTGTCCACCTCATCCTCTCCATCCTCAGTGTCGCTGTCACCGTCACTCTTGGTGTCACTCAGCAGCTCAACCTCTTCATCCACAATCTCCCCAGTGTCCTCCCGGCCCTCCCCTTCCGCCTTCAATTACACTGCTGTCAATGCAAGCTGTGATGCAATCCTCCGTCCTCTGCGCCCATAGTGCTTCCGGAGGCGGACATTACAGCGCACAAGGAGCTCCTGTGTTGTCATGTTGATGTGGTTTCTCTTGGCTGTGTGTATGAGGTCGTGCATTGAGAACACACGCTCGCATGCAGAAGACAAGAAAGGTTAACACAATACTTTGATTGCAGGGTCTCGGAGCACAGGCAAGTAGCTCATGTGGTTGACGTGCCACTCAACAGCTTTCATTGTCCTGCACCTCACTTTGGCCACTACAGCACAAGCTTTAGCATTCTTCTGAGGAGTGATGAGAGGATTAGCCTCAAGCATGACATGGCCCCTTTGGAAAGCACCAATCTGCTGCATGATGTCATCGTGCTTTGCTTCTGGTACCAAAGCGTCAACCACAGCATCCTAGGCCTGCATGGTGGTTGAGTAAGTCGACAATTCATTGTCCAAATGCTCGGGGTCCAAGCGCCATGCTGCGGCATATAGGGGGCAGGCCATGTCCTTGGTCCAACGGTGCTCCAACCGCCCAAGAGTGAAGGTCACTTGTGCCTGTGCCACTTTGCGTCCCTTCTTACCGTTCCTCATGCTCAATGCTCTGATCTCCTCCGTACAGTCCAAGAGCCCCTCGTAAATCTGCCATGTCCCACCACCAGGTCTGTTTGCAACCCTTGGCACCCGCACCAGCGGCTCAAGCAAGTATCGCATCTATTGCACTTGACCCCAAAACACCTTCCTCCTGCTGATGGGCCTCACCCCCCTCTTCCTGGATCTGAAGCCTTAATCTCTCTTGGAACTAGTATGTTTCCAGTTGTCACTGTTCACAAAGGTTTCCAGGTCTATCCTGACCTCCAACAGCCGTTCCACCATGGATGACACTGACACAAACCTTGTGTCATACCGGTTCACCAGCACCTTACCACCTGTCTGTTCCTTCAGCCAAGTGCAAGGCATTGCATTTTTGTGCTAGAAGGAAATGATATTCTCACACCTGCCAATCAAGCTCGTACCCCATGCGCTCTTCCCAATGTCTTTCATCACAATATCAACATTGTGTGCACAGCAGTCCTCGAAGAAAAGCTTTGGGTGAATCACGGCAAGATCGTGGAATGCCCTCATGTTCACATACGTGTTATCACAGATGATGGACACAACAACATCTTCATCCACAGCCTCAATAGCAGCCTCTAACATTGATGCTCTGTTGTGTGCATCTCGGGTGAGACCAGATGCATCTCGGGAGAAGATGTGGACAGATCCCATGGCATTGCATGCCATGGCATTATATATTGGTCTGACCTGTCGGTCAGACCACTTGTCCACTCCAAGACTCATGCCATAGATGCTCCATCCCTGTTTGAGAAGAGCATTAAGCTCTTCCAGTTCCTTGTCTGGCTTTGGAATTAGTTATTTCACCACAGTCTTCCGGCTTGGGGGCCTAAAGCTGTTTGTAGTTTTCTTGCCATTTTTTATTATTCAGCAACACAGGCTCACAACAGAAAGAGATTGGAGATGCACGGATGGCCATGAGTTTCACAATGGAAAGCTGACAGTTCAGGTTATTAGCCTAGTTTTTGTGCTCAACCATGGTGGACTGCGTGAATGAAGCTGCCTTCGTCACATCAAACAGTGGGACCTCACCCTCAAGTCTCGTGGTGCCTGATTTTATGTATAGTGCTCTACCTTTCCCTCCCCTTGACGCCCCACCACCCTCCCCATCCTTGCTATCAGTCTCAGTCCGCATGCTCCCAAGTGCAGCCTGCTGATCCCTCTCTCGCTGCTCCCAAAGCTTCATCCATGGAACAGCCTTGTCCTTCGTTCCCCATTCCTCACCCTCACCCTTGTACAGTTACACACTGTACGGCTGCCAGCCACCAGGAGGAGGAAGCTGACGTTCAAGACCAAGTGCGTCTCTGCACGTTGGCAGAGGGTGCGGGCGGGTTTCGATGTTGTTGTTCCTCTCACCAAAGTGCCCACGGATACAATCGCACGTCCCAAACACGCACTTGCCACAGGCAGCGCACTTGAAGCCTGCTTTCTTGGTTTCCATTGGCCACTTCTCGCAGTACTTTGACACTACCTTCGTAAGGTGGTCGCAGGTGAGAGGGCGCTTTTTCGGTGGGTTCCACTTTGATGCGTTAAAGATGCCAGGAGCTGTTGCGAAAGATTGCCGGTTTACAGTGTTGCCACAGGATGCGGCTGTGAGACACCCGGTTGCAGCTGCGGCAGCCATGGTGAGAGGACGTCTTAGGCCAAGTGTTGGGCTTTGGCTGCTAAGGGGGCAGTCATCTGTGAATCGCAAGGAGCGAGCCATACAGCACCTGAACCGAATGGGAGCAAGAACAACAAGGAATGGGGGAATATGCACCCCTCCACCGGGTGGAGACCCCTCCCCTCCCTAGTAGGGGTGCGGGGTGGGAACCCCCCCCCCCCCCCCCTCCATGCCCTCCCCGGTCGCATGGCAGCTCCACAAACCACCTGTCAACATTGGAGATATCAAACATGCACGTTCATCCACCTGTCACGAGCAATGAATATTTTGGAGCATTTCCCAGGCATTGCTAGGCATTGCACAGGCATTGCCAGGTATTGCCCAAGCATTGCCATGCAATGCCCATGCAATGCTAGGCATTACCAAGCATTGCCAAGCATTTCCTGGGCATTCCCAGGCATTGCCCAGGCATTATCCGGCATTGCTACGCACTACCCAAGCATTGCCTAGCATTGCCAGGCATTGCCCAGGTATTGCACAGGCATTGACAAGCATTGACAGGAATTTCCAGGCATTGCCAGGCGTTGCCACGGCATTGGCAAGCATTGACATGCATTGCACAGGTATTGCCCAAGCATTGCCAAGGCATTGCAAGGCATTGCCCAAGCATTGCCTAGGCATTGCTGGGAATTGCCCAGGCATTGCTGAGGCATTTCCATGCATTGCCTAGGCATATCCAGGCATTATTAGGCATTTCCTAGGCATTGCCAGGCATTGCCAAGGCATTGGTAAGCATTACCATGCATTGTTAGGCATTGTCCAGGCATTCCCAAGCATTGCACATGCATTGTCAGGCATCGCCAAACATTTCCAAGGCATTGTCACGCGATGCCAGACATCACCCAAGCATTGCATAGGTATTGCCAGGCATTGCCAGGCATTGCCAAGCATTGCCAAGCATGGCCAGGCACTGCCTAGGCATTACTAGGCATTGCCAAGCATTGTTTGGGCATTCCTTGGGCATTTCCAGGCATTGAGAAGCATTACCAGGCATGGCTAGACATTGCCTGGTCATTGTCAGGCATTGCAAGGCATTGCCCGGGTATTGTAGAAGCATTGCCAAGCATTGCCATGCATTGCCAGGCATAGCCAGGCATTACACAGGCATTGGTAGGCATTACCCGGCATTGCTGGGCATTTGTGGGATTGTCCAGACATTGCCAGGCATTTCCCAGGCATTGTCACGCATTATGAGGCATTGCCAAGCCATTGCCAGGCATTGCCATGCATTGCGAAGCATTGGGAGGCATTGCAAGCAATTGCTAGGCATTGCCAATCATTGCCAAGCATTGAGAGGCATCGCCAGGCATTACCCAGGCATTACAAAGCATTGCCAGGCATTGCCAGGTAGTTCCTAGGCATTGTGAAGCATTGCTATGCATTGCCAGGCATTGCCTGGCATTGCCCAAGCATTGCCAGCCATTGCTACGCATTGCCGAGGCATTGTCGGGCATTGCCAAGCATTACCCAAGCATTGCACAGGCATTGCCATGCACTGCCATGCATTGCCCAGCATTGCCATGCATTGCCAAGCATAACCAGGCAGTGCCAGGCATTCCTAGGCATTGTCAGCCATTGCCACGCATTACCAAGGCATTGACAGGCATCGTGTAGGCATTGCCAGGCAATACCATGCATTGCCAGGCACTGCCCAGGTATTTCCCAGGCATTGTCAGGCATTGCCACGCATTGCCAAGTATTGCTAGGCATTGCCAGATATTGCCAAGAATTGGCAAGCATTGCCAGGCATTGCCCAGGCATTACTGGGCATTGCCAGGCATTGCCAAGTCATTGCCAGGCATTGCCAGGCATTTTCATTGCATTGCCCATGCATGGCCAAGCATTGCCCAAGAATTACCTTGCATTACCAGGCATAACCCATACATTACCAGGCATTGCATAAGCAGTGCTAGGCATTACCAGGCATTTCCAAGCATTGCCATGTATTGCCCAGGTATTGCAAGGCATTGCGAATCATTTTTAGACATTGCCTAGGAATTGCCAGGCATTGTCAAGCACTGCTAGGCATTGCCAGGAGTTACTAGGAATTGCCATGCATTGCCCACACATTGTCAGGCATTGCAAGGCATTGCCCAAGAAGTACCACGCATTGCCGGGCATTGCCCAAGCATTACCGAGGCATTGCTAGGCATTGTCAGACATTCCCTTGGCATTGCCAGGAATTTCCCAAGCATTGGTAAGCATTTCCAGGCATCGCTATGCAGTGTCCAGGCATCGCTAGGCATTGCACAGGCATTGTCAGGCATTACCAACCATCACCCAAGCAATGTCACGCGATGCCAGGAATCCCCCAAGCATTCCACAGGCATTGCCAGGCGTTGCCAAGTATTCGCAGGCATTCCCAAAACATGGCCAAGAATTGCCCAGGTATTGCAAGGCATTTCGAGGCATTGTCCAGGCATTCATAGGCACTGTCCAAGCATTGCCCAGGCATTGCAAGGCATTTTCAGGCATTCTTACGCATTGCCAAGCATTAGCAGGCATTGCCGAGCATTGCCAAGCATTGCCAAGCATTGCCTGGGAATTCCCGGGCATTGCCGGGCATTGCCTGGTCATTGTTATGTATTGCCCGAGCATTGCACAGGCATTGCCAGGCATTGCCAGGCATTGCCAGGCATTGCCAGGTAGTACCCATGCATTGCTAGGGATTGCCAGGCATTGCCAAGCATTACTCAGGTATTGTCTAGATATTGCTAGGCATTGCATAGGCATTGCCATGCATTATGAGGCATTGCACAGCCATTGCCAGGCATTTCCAAGCATTGCCAAGCAATGCGAGGCATTGCTAGGCATTGCCAGGCATTGTCAGGCATAGCCAAGCATGGCGAGGCATTGCCAGGCATTACGCAGGCGTTGCCAGGCATTGGAAGGCATTGCAAGGCTTTTCCCAGGCAATGACAGGAATTGCCAGGCATTGCCCAGGCATTGCCAGGCATTCTCAGGCATTACCAGGCATTGCCATGCATTTCGAGGCATTGCTAGGCATTGCCAAGAATTGCGAGGCATTGCCAAGCATTGCCAGGCATTTCCAAGTATTTTGCGGCATTGCCCAGGCTCTGCCAGACATTACATAGGCATTGCCAGGAATCGCCTAGGCATTGCTATGCATTACCAGGCATTGCCATGCATTGCCCAGGCATTTATTAGGCATTGCCAGGCATTGCCAGCCATTCCCACACTTTGCAAGGAGTTACCAGGCATTGCCATGCATTGCGAGTCATTGCCAGGCATTAGCAATCATTGCCAGGCATTGACATGCATTGCCATACATTGCCAGGCATTGCCGGGCATTGATAGGCATTGCCCAAGCATTGTCATGCATTGCCGGCATTGTCCTGGCATTGCCCAGACATTGCCATGCATTTCCTGGGCATTGCCATAAATTGCCAGGCATTACCGAGACGTTTCCAGGCATTTCCAGGCATTGCCCAAGCATTGCTAGGCATTACCATGCATTGCCATGCATTGCCCATGGATTGCAAGGCATTGCCCAGGCATTGCCAGGCATTTCCGGACATTGTTAGGCATTGCCCATGCATTGCCAGGCATTGCCAACCATTGCTACGCATTTCCAAGCATTGCTGAGGCATTGCCCGAACATTCATAGGCATTACCTGGCATTGCCTAGACATTTGTGAGGCATTGCCTTGGCATTTCCAAGCATTTTCAGGCATTGCCTACACATTTCCAGTCATTACTAGGCATTGCCCATGCAATGGTAAGCATTACAAGACATTGCTATGCATTGTCCAGGCATTGCCACGCAGTGCACAGGCATTGTCAGGTATTGCCAAGAATTTCCCAGGCATTGTCTCGCAATGCAAGACATCACCCAGGAATTGCATAGGCACTGCCAGGCATTGCTAGGCATGGCCATGCATTGCCTAGGCATTGCCAAGCATTGAAAGGCATTGTCTAGGCATTGTCCAGGTATTGCGATGCATTCCCAGATATTGCCAGGCATTGCCCAGGCATTCCCATGCATTGACTGGCATTACCCGGTCATTGACAGGCATTGCTAGGCATTGCACAGGCATTGCACAAGCATTGCTAAGTATTGTCAGGAATTGCCAGGCATTATACAGGCATTGCCAGGCATTGCCAAGCTTTGCCAAGCAATGTCATGCATTGACAGACATTGCCATGCATTGCTAGGCATTGCCAGGCATCTCCAGGCATTGCTTATCATTTCCAGGCACTACATAGGAATTACCAAGCATTGCCACACATTGCTAGGCATTTTCCGGGCATCGCCCAGGCTTTTCCAGTCATTGCGGGGAATTGCCGGGCATTGCCAGGCATTGCCCAAGCATAGTGAGGCATTGCACTGGCATTGCAAGGCATTGCCGGACATTGCCCAAGCAGTGCCAAGGCATTGCCAATGATAACCAAGGCATTTCGAGGTATGGCCACATATTGCACGGGCATTGCTTGGCATTGCCGGGCATTGCCCATGCACTACCCAGGCATTGCAAGGCATTGCGCAAGCATTTCCGGGCATTATCGGGCAATGCCCAGGCATTGACGGGAATTGCCAAGAACTGCCTAGGCATTACTATGCATTACAAGGCATTGCTAGGCATTCTCAAGGCATTGGTAGGCTTTGCCTAGGCATTGCCATGCATTTCTAAGCAGTACGCTGGCATTGTCAGGCATTACCGGGCATTTCCGGGCATTGCAAGGCATTGCCACGCATTGCCCAGGTGTTGCGAGGCATTACTGGGCATTGCCAGTCATTGCCACGCATTGCATAGGCATTTCCAGGCATTGCTAGGCATTGCTAGGCATTGCAATGCATTACCCAGGCATTGCCAGTCATTGATAGGCATTGTACAGGCATTGCCAGGCATTGCCCAGACATTGTTAGGCATTGCCCATCCATTGCCCATGCCTTGCGAGGCATTGCCCAGGCATGGCCACTCATTGCAAGGCATTGCCAGGCATTGTCCGGGCATTCCTTGGCATTAGTATGCATTTCCAAGCATTCCCACACATTGCTCAGGCATTGTCAGGCATTTGCATGCATTATCCGGGCATTGCCCAGGCATTGCCAGGCATTGTCTAGGCATTGGACAAGCATTTCCAGGCATTGCCGGGCATTGCCAGGCATTGCCTAGGCGTTGCCCACGCATTGGCGGGAATTGCAAGGCATTGCCAAGAATTGCCCAAGCATTGCCTGGCATTGTGAGGAATTGCCAAGGCATTGCCCAGGCATTGCCAGGGATTGCCTAGGCATTGCCAGGCATTGCCAGGCATTGCAATGCATTGCAATGCATTGCTACTCACTGCTCACGCTTTGGCATGCATTGCCAGGGACTGCCCAGGCATTGCCAGGCGTTTCCCAGGCAGTCTCAGGCATTTCCACGCATTGCCTAGCATGGCCCAAGCATTGCCCAAGAATTGCTAAACATTTCCAAGCATTGCCTAGGCATTGTCACGCATTGCCAGGAATTGCCCAGGCATTTCTTAGGCATTGCTAGGCATTGCCAGGCATCGCCAGGCGTTGCCCAAGCATTTTGAGGCATTGCCGGGCAATGCCCACGCATTGCAAAGGCATTGCCAGGCATTGCCCTGGAATTTCTAGGAATTGTCAGGCATTTCTCAAGCATTGCCAGGCATTGCCAGGCATTGTTCATGCATTCCCAGGCATTGCCGGGCATTTTCAGGCATTGCCAAGCATTGCCCAGGCATTATCATGCGATTCCACGCATCGCCCAGGCATTGTACAAGCATTGCCAGGCATTGCCATGCATTGCCAGGCATTGCCATGCACTACCCACATATTTTCAGGCATTGCCAGGCATTACCCGGGCATTGCACAAGGCATTGCCAAGCATTGCCATGCATTGCCAGGCATAGCAAGGCATTGCCAAGTGTTTCCAGGCATTTCCAGGCATTGCCAGGCATTGCCAGGCATTACCTAGGCATTGCCAGGCATCGCCTAAGTATTTCTAGGCATTCCTAGGCATTGCCATCAATTGCCCAGACATTTCCCAAATATTGCCAGGCATTGCAAGGCATTGCCAGGCATTGCCAGACATTTCTAGATATTGCCAGGATTTACCAGGCATTGCCTAGGCATTGCCAGGAATAGTCATGGCATTACCTAAGTATTGTCAAGCATTGCCCTTGCCACGCATTGCCAGGCAATACTGAGACGTTGACCGGCATTGCTAGGCATTGCCCAAGCATTGCTAGGCATTACCGGACATAGCCAGACATTGCCAGGCATTTCTAGGAAATGCGAGGCATTGCCCACGCATTGCCACGCATTGCTATGCACTGCCAAGCATTGCCCAGGCATTTCCGGGCATTGCCCACGCATTGCCAGCTATTTCCATGAATTGCAAGGCATTGCCCAGTCATTGCCAGGCATTGCCCAGGCATGGCCAGGCATAGCTAGGCATTGCCCGGCATTGCTTGGCATTGCGAGGCATTGCTATGCATTTCAAGGCATTGCAAGGCATTTCCAGGAATTGCCAGGCGTTGTCACGCGATGCCACGCATCGCCTATGCATTCCACTGGGATTGCCAAGCATTCACAGGCAGTGCCAGGCACTGCCAGGCATTGCCATGCATTGCCCAGGCTCTGCCAGGCATTGCCACACATTGTCCAGGCATTGCCTGGGCATTGCGAGGCATCGCCAGGCATTGCAAGGCAATGCCACGTATTGCAAGGCATTACCAGGAATTGCCAGGCATTCCCAAGCATTGCCGAGGTATTCCGAGGCACTGCCGGGTCTTTCCCGGTCATTTTCATGCATTATCAGGCATTTCCCAGGCATTGCATAGGCATTGCCTGGCATTTCCAGGAATTTCGAGGCATTGCCGGGAATTACCTTGGCATTGCCAAGCATTGCCAAGTATTCCCATGCATTCAAGGGCATTGCCAGGCATTGCGAGGCATTGCCAAGCATTGCTTGGCATTGCCAGGCATTGCCACGCATTGCCTAGGCATTACCTGGCATTTTCAGGCATTGCCCGGCATTGCCAAGCATTGCCATGCATTTCCAAGCACTGTTTAGGAATTTTTAAGGCATTGTAAGGCATTTTCAGGCATTACCAGGCATTGCAAAGGCATTGTTAGGCATTATGAGGCATTTCCGAGGCATTTCCTAAGCATTGCCAAGCACTGCCAGGCATTGCCTAGGCATTGTCCAGGCATTGCCAGGCATTACTGGGCATTGCCCACGCATTGCCAGGCATTGCTAAGCATTGCCATGCATTGCCCAAGCATTGCCAGGTATTGCTGGGCATTGTCTAGGAATTGCCCACGCATTGCTGGGCATTGCCCAGACATTGCCAAGTATAGCCAGACATTGCCATGCATTGCCAAGGAATTGCTTTGCATTACCAGCCATTGCCAGGCATTGCCTATGCATTGCCAGCCATTGCCCAGGCACTGTCATGCATTACCTAGGCCTTGTCAGACATTGCCAGGCATTGCCCACGCAGTGCACAGGCATTGATAGGCATTTCCAGGCATTGCCAGGCATTGCCAAGGCAATGGCAAGCATTACCATCTATTGTCCGACATTGCTTAGGCATCGCATAGGCATTGCCCAGGCATTTCTAATCATTGCCAGACATCGCCAGGCATTGCCCAAGCATGGGGAGGCATTGCTAAGAATTGCCCAGGCATTGCCAAGGAATTGCCAGGCATTGCCCTGGCATTGCCAGGCATTGTCTGGAATTGCATAGGCACAGACAGGCATTGCCAGGCTTTGCCCAGGAATTGGTAAGAATGAGCATGCATTGCTGGGCATTATCAAGGGATTGCCATGAATTGCCAGGCATTTTCAAGCATAGCCAGGCATTTTCCAGGCATTGCACAGGCATTAGGAGTCATTGTCAGGCATTGCCAGGCATTGCGAGGCATTTCCAGGCATTGTCCAGGCATTGCCAGGCATTGCCAGGCATTGCTAGACATTGCCAGGCATCACCAGGCATTGCTAAGCATTGCCAAGCATTACCCAGGCATTCCAAGGCCACCAAATGCGTCCTACTACATCCTGCTTGGCGGACGTACATCCCCAAAGCAGGGGGAGCGCTCCATCCGCTTGAGGAGTGCAAGGGCATGAGAGGCAGAAAAGTGGAAGAAGTGTTGGAGCAGCGCGAGGCATAGGTTTCAGAGCAAGAGCATGCGTGGAGCCAATAGCCTCAGAATAAGGAGTGGGAGGAGTGCTTCGACGTGCAACATACCTCTAAGGGGGAAGTCTAGGTGGAGCATCAGTGGCAAGCAGATGATCGCAGGGGCCTGTGACAGGAGCAGTAAGAACAACCCAAGCAGTAAGAGCAGCAGAAGTCTGACAGTGGAGAGGAGATCCTGAGGGCACCTGCCGCCATTTCGCAAAGGGGCGCACCCATGAGCCTCCGTGAGCTGGCCATCTAGACGGGTCCTTGCGTGTGGTGTAGAGAGAACCTACCTGCAGAGCCACTTTTGAAAGTTGTCTGCCGCGTTTGTGGCCAACCGGCATACCAACGGGTGGTGAAGAGCTGCATTGGACGGAACCGCACTTGCCTGAAGTGCATAAGCGAGGCCAAGGAGGAGGGAGCGGGGAAGGAGACGGAAGGAGATGACGGAGCAGGCCCAGACTCAGGTGGATGAGAGGCGTGCGGACGATGGGATTTGGCGGAGGAAGAAGAAGGGGAGGAGGAGGAAAATGAGGAGCAGGCAGAAGCGTGTCAAGGGCCCCGCGCAGTCTTAGGGGCCACCATGAGACAGTGGCAGGAGCAAGGTCCAATGGCAAAAGTGGAACAGGCTAGGAAGGAGAAGGAGGATGAAATGTCTGTACAATGTGGGCACAGCTAGGGCCGGACGGTGAAGGATTGCAATGTTTGTCACTGCAAAGTATGTGGGAGGTGTCTGGAGCAGCCGCGGGATGATGAACGATGGCAGAGCGGACCCAGAGTGTGTACGAGATGCAGTTTGGAGATCGAGAAGTGGTACGGAGTCCGAAAGCCGCACCGGGTGGCTGAGGAAGGGAATAAGGTAGAATCGGAGGGCAAGGAAGAACAGGGCCCACCCGCGCAAATCGTGCCCACCGTAAAATGCCCCACCTCCGTCAAGAGTGTAAGCAAGGGCGGACGCTATACCAAGTGCACGAAGCTGACCCACCACGTCTGCTTGGTTACAAGAAGCTTGCCCTAGAAAGGACACTGCCACGGTTGTGTGGGTAAAGCAACCATGGAGGGGGGATCTGGCTCGCATACGATGCAGAGACCTGGGTACCGGTCTGCGGGGGATGTGAGGCGGATCTGGAAATGTTTGACAAAGCGTGCAGAATATGTAGGACGATGTGCCACCTGTAGTGTGAAAGACAAGGAAAGGAGGGGATTTGGACATGCCGCCGCTGCCACGACAGGATTTGGAAGGGCAAATGGAAGTTCCCCAACCAACACCGCTCTTGCAGCGGGGATGGTCCATGGGCCGGCTAAGCAGGACGGCCTACCAATGCGAGCACTGCGGGCAATTCGCTCATGTTGCGTGTGCTGAGGAAGTGGGATGGAGCAAGGCAAGTAAGAGGATCTATCCCTGCTTGAGCTCCGAGAAGTATGAGCAAGCGCCACACTGCTCCTCGTGCAAGAAACTGGTGAGCGCGCTAACGATAGAGGCACGATGTGAAGGATGTCGACTCTTCGTCCACGTCGGATGCGCGGAGAAGTACCAGCGGGAAGGGGAGATGTGCAGAAACATTGTCGACCTTGCCAGGCCCACGACTGGCTCAGACCCTGCGGAAAGGTCAAGTGCCTGCCACGATGAGAGACTCTGGAACAGAGTCTTTTGAAAAGGAGGAATTGGGGGCATCAATGTCAAGCAGGTTTGTGCCGCTGGTCCGCGGAAGGGGCCATCCGCAAATAAGAGACCTAAGAAAACTGAGAACTGCGCAAGGAACGCTGGCTCTCACAAGCGCGGTCGAGCATGGGATGGTGCGGAATCTAGTGGCGGTGAAGACAGGGCCACCCACAGGGAAGCTGCCGCGGGTTGATATTGTCATCTACGGTGACTTCCCTACGGCTATCTCAAGTGCTTGTGGCAAAAGCCGTGAAGAGGCGGGAAGCAGTGGCAGGGAGATCCGTGGTGAAAAGGGAACAAGGGCCGAGCCGCAGCAAGGCACGCAGTCACTAAGAGCAGGCAGTCAGGTTGGTGGATGGACAGAGCAATCAGGGGAGCAACAACCAATTTGCACAGGAGTTGGCACATCAATCATGGAGAAACACCTGATGACAAACCGCGGAAGACAAAGATCCAAGGAGGAACACAAAGACCGCGTGTGCGAGCCGCGGATGAAGAAGAGAACTCAATAGGAGCAAAGGGATTATGTTGTGTGTGTGCTTGAGGGCGAGACACGCGGTGCGTAGATGAACCGCATGGAGTCCAAGTAGGAGGAAAGAAAGTGACATGAGAGGGATGAGACCAGCGGCGTGGAGACACGCCATGCGGAGTCCAAAGTAAGGCCCAGGCAGCAATAGCACAAGTTGTCTTCATTCTCATTTGCTTTCTGAGATCAGCACTCTACATTCCATGTAGTCTTCTCTTCATTATCAAATACATTTACCTGCTTCCATGCATACTCTCAGTGTTCCGCTCCCTTACCTTCCATTGCCCTTAGTGTTTCATCCGAAGAGTGTGGAACTGAGCACGTGAAGAGCCAAGCCCGGGGTGAAGCGAGCTGCCGGCGGTGTCCTTGCTTACACACGGCCGCAAAATGAGGTTTTGTAGAGAGGAGCTAGAAGCCACAAAGTGGTGGGCTAGCGTGTGGCACGAAGTGGACCGCGAAGTTTCACTTATCGGTGATGCTCTTACCTATAGGTCCAGAATTGTAATGCGCACAACTGTTTGTTGTCTAGAGTTAGTTGATCTGTTGCTGAACAAGCCCAGGAAAATAGTCCATGATAGGGTGCATATTCTGTGGATAGCGGGGAATGAGGCCAGCGCGGAGAAAACCGAGGACGCAGCAAAATTGAGGGCATCTGGCTGTCCTATCGCTGGACCAATCAAATGTCTTGTCCGGTGTATGCCGTAGCAAGTCATTACCACCCAAAACATATTGGGCATGCATTTGACGGCAACCACAATACTGTGGAGGCCTGGAACACCATCTTCATGGCGTTGCTGCTAGATCCTGGAGACCAGGACACCATGGACAAGGAGCTGGAGGCGTTTGAAAACGGAAGGGTCACGCTGGAAGAAGAGCCAAGCAAGATGAAGGATGTGTAGCGGGCCGCGCAAGCAGTGCAGCAGGTCATAGCGGGTGAGCTGCCACCCTTCAGATGGCATGCCAGCCACATGACAAGCCTTTTTGTCCTCAGAGTATTTGCATCGAGGCTTTTGGCACTGCCTTGTAGCAGCTCCGACACTGATTGCTGCTTCAGCAGGCATGAACCCATCCAGACAATTAGGCGCAACCATCTCAAGGTCGCCATCCTGGAATTGCTGGTCCAGACAAACGTCCGGTTGACAAGGATGTATGGGAAGAATGAGGGGAAGAAGCTGACTAGTGACATCACGTCATAGAGGATGAGGTTGAAGACACTGACAGTGAGGTTGATGGACATGTGGAGGAGAAGGATCAGGAGGACTTTGTGTGGGATATAAGGGAAGGAGAATGGGAGAAAGGAGGACTAGACGGCGACAATGAGGAGGATGATGCGAGGGATGAAGAGATTGCTGGGATGGATGAAGATGGTGGGAATTAGAGCAACAAGGAGGGCGAGAAGTAGATGTATAAAGATGGGGGGCAAGAGGTGTCAAGAGTCCTGAGGGTAGGAGTACGCAAGCATACACACGTTGAGGCTGCGGGTGCTTTGGAAACAGGTGCTACAGCAGCAGGTGCTTCAGCAGCAGGAGCTTAAGCAACACGTGCTTCAGCAGCAGGCACTTCAGCATGAGGTGCTTCAGTAGCAGGAACTTCAGCAGCAGGTGCTTCAGCAACAGATGCCTCTACGGCAAGGGTAGTTCTTGGTTCTGAAGCATGCCCTATTATTAGAGTCAGAGCATCCACGGTATTAGGGAGGAGAGCTGGTGCTGAGGCCAATGAACGCCCAAACGGAGGCTATAAAGGTCCTTATGTGACCTTCATCTGATCCTTCATTTTGCTTGTGTCTCATGTTTTCCCCTGTTTGTTTTGGGTAGGTTGCTCTCAATGAGTTTGCAAAAACAGTGACAATTCCTTTCCAGCTTCATTTCATTCTTTTGCTTTCAATAGCTTGGTTGTGCATCAGCTGATTTCCATAGGATGAACCTCTTTTCTTTCAAATGCGTGTCATAGCAGTTACTACCCAAGGGGATGAGCAGTGCTCCCCAAGCATGCATAGCACAATGGTGTGTGCTAATGGGAGTTGTAAAAATGTCTCGGACAAAGTTGAATAAATGTACTTGTTCAAATTGCAGAATTGTCAATGATAAGCAAGTTCACACAATGATAAGGCCAAATGACAGTGTCTGGTGCAATGTTGAGCACCGACTTGGCAAGGCCAAGTTGACGTGGGTGATTGACCGGCGACTTTCGACTTCACACTTGGCGACTAAGCATCGACTCTGACTTGACTTGGCAAACATGGGCTGGCGTTTGGTGAACCTGGGTTTGGTTGTTCTGCCTTGACGGAGACCACATTATGACAAAGCATTGCCATGCATTACCTGGCATTGCCTGGCTTTTCCCCGGCATTGCCACGCATTGCCAAGCATTGCTAGGCATTACCAAGCATTGCCAGGAATTGCCAGGCATTGCCCGGGCATTGTCAGGCAATGCAAGGCATTACCCAAGCATTGGACAGGTATTGCCAAGAATTGCCATGCATTTCTAGGAATCATCAGGCATTGCCCAGGCATTGCCAGGCATTGTCCAAGCATTTCCCAGGCATTGCCAGGCATTGCCCAGGCATGGCCAGGCATTGCCAGGCATTGCCCAGGCATTGCTAGGCATTGCCAGGAATTGCCAAGGCATTTTCATGCATTTCCAAGCATTGCCCAGGCATTGCCTAGGCATTGCCTGACATTGTCAGGCATTGTCAGGTAAGCTTGCTTAGGAGTCCATACATGCAAATCTGGACAAGGAACCGGATTCACCCATACGAGTCAAACTTTGGAACCGGGCTCGCGAGTCTTTCTAGTTACTTGTAATTCATGTGTTTTGTGAGTCCTCTAGCCTTGTTTCACGAATCCACTTGTGGACTTCAGCACCAGTGACATTTCAATTTTAGGGTTGTGACAATGCATACCTACTTAGAGTCATGACTATGGCTTTCCTGGCTTGTCATTACTAGGGTCAAGTGACTAATGACAATGGCTTACCTGGTTTGTACACTAAAGTCATTAGCTTAGTCAAGTGATTAAGTCATTAGTTAAATCAAGTGACAACCTTTGGCGTAAATGGATTACAGTCAATTCATTAGTGGCAACCTTTTGCATACTATTGTATGTGTAAACATCAAGTCATTTGTTAGAATGTGTACTGCAAAACATTACTCCATGAGTGGGAACATGTATCACCTGGTTTTGATAAAGGGGGGTAGGGTTTGAATTGGCTGCACAAGGAATTTGCACAATGGAATTAAGTCAAAGGAAGAAATGTATCCTTTCATACTCATATGGCATGAGCAAGCAGCATATGGACCATTGCAAATTGTTCTTGGGGGAGTCATGGTGACCCCCCCTCCCCCCCCCCCACCCCCCTTGCTTGCTACAACTGGCCACCAGCACATCAAAAACCATGTCCATGTCAGAGTTTTGTTCAATAGAGCATGTCGAGGTCATATCAACTGCATCTTCATCCCCAATGCCAAGTGAAATGTGGGAAGCAAGTTCTTCCTCTTCTGCACATCCCCTTTGGCATCGTCTTCATTGTCGTCTTCATCGTTGTCTTTGTCTTCAACGTCGTCATCGTCGTCCTTCTCCGATGACTCCAGCAACAGACCTTCACATTTCCCCTCTCCAAGCCCCTCTCCATCACCGTCACTGGCTGCACCCTCCTCTCCAGCATTGTAGCCAATAGCTGTCAGCTTCTTTGCTGCTGCTGCCCGGCTGGCAGCCCTGCGACGTGCACGTTCTTTCTTCTCCTCCTCCTTCAATTCTGTTGCAATAGCAACATCTTGAGAAACAGGGAAGCTGCGCAATTCTGGATTGTTGATCCAGGTTTTGAGCGTCAAAACGTCCTACATAGTCATGTTGTTCAAAGAGTGTTGATATGGCTTGATAACCTTTCCACCAAGTTAAAACATGCGCTCACATGGCGTGCTTCTGGCAGGCACAGCAATGAGATCCAAAACAAGCGATGCAAATGATGGGAACTTGTCTGCATTGTCACAAAAGTAGTGTTGGATGCTGGTCCGGCAAGAAAGAAACTTCTCCTCCTTTCAAACCTCTGCCTCCTGTTTAAGAGAGTCCAGTGATGTGACCAAGGGCTCCGCCTCCTTAGTGGCAAAGAGCTCATCCATGGTGTTGGCTATAGCACCCTCCACAATGCTCTTCTTCTCCGTCTACTTCCTCTCCTTTGCTCAGCCACATTGCTTAACTCCAGCTGTTGGTCCGCCAGCCTCCACAGCTGTGGATGATGCTTGCAGGACAGGGGGTCCACTGCTGTCGACGCGCTCATCATCCTACCCATCTGCTAACCTGGCGGCAGCTCCTGCAGCCTCCTCATCTACTGACTGGTCAACTGCCTGTGCTTCACGTCGTTGCAACATGCGGTTGTAGTACGGCCTCAGGGCGTCCAGCACCAACAGCTCGAGCTCCACTATCCCTTTCAAGTCGAGGAGCTTGTGGACGTTGGTGAAGTGTCGACAATGGAACATGGGGCCTTCAGCAGTTGCCATAATGTGCCGTAGAGTGTAGTTCTTCCTGTATGTCTTGACCTGCATGCGCACAACCATAAAAATGTCTGCAGCTTGAGTCACTACTTCACTGAATGCATGACTGAATGCATGACCGACTGCATAACTGCTTACAATCCTTGTCAATGACAGCGTGGAAGCCAGGCTTCAGGTCCACCAGCAACTTCTCCACAAGATCCAGCTCCTTGGTAGCGTTTTGTCTGTTGTGGACAACGCCAACTTTTGCCTGCCATGAATGCATCTTAGCCAGGATGAGGCTGAATAATGGGAGGACCAAGGACATGGGGGGATAATTCTCCCCACAAATGTCATCCGTGAAGCCCTTGAAGGGCTTCAGGATGGCACTAACCAGGGCGAGGAGGTCCCACCCATGCCCACTTGGCTTCAGCTCTCGCTTGTGTTTCAACAACCACACATCTAGCACGTCCTTGATGTGCATGACACGGTGGCACATGTCAATGGTGGAATTCCACCGTGTTGGAGTGTCCACGTGCAGATGGAGGTAGGTCTTGCCGGCAGTAGTCACGGCGTTGGAGAGCGACTCCTCCCGCGTTGCACTCCCGGTCACAAAGATACACATGTCACGGGCAAACTTCAGATACACCTTCACACCAGGGCGGTCAAACAGCACCTGTGCTGCCAGGTTCATGCTGTTCCCCATGCATTTGATGTGTCCGGCCTTGTCAAACTTGGAGCTCTACATAGTGAGGGAACTGTCAACCATGCTGTCCTTGGTGGAATTATTACAAACAGAGAGGCAGTAAATTTTGTCCCACACTCCCCCTCTCTTTCAGGGCAGCAGACAATAGCCCAAAGATGTTTCCACCAGTGGCACTGTATGACACATGTGGAAAGGCAAGAGCAACATGCTGCATGTCTGAATTTGAAATCGAGTGGGCACTGATGCCCAAGTACTTCACGTTTGCGTCACTCTGGCACCGTCAGTTGTGAATGAGATGCCAGACTGCATCGCTGCAAGCATGCTCTGTAAGCGCCTCTGGAAAGCAGCAGCACCAGCTCGGATCAGACGTGCAAGCGTCATCTGGCAGGACAAAATGGCCAGATGGTTTGCGTGCAAGAATGCCACCTTGCGCCACACAAATAAAATGGCCAGAAACAAGGAGTTTTTGTCCACTACTTCCTTCCAGATAGAACACTTGAAATAGAATTTGCTGAAAACAATGCCAACACTCGGCACAGAGCGAGCAAGTATGAGGTACTACCATCCATGATCTCCGCAGTCCGCGCGGCTGCAGAGGTAGCTTTGGCGAGCTTCGTGGTAGCCTACAAGGCCTTCAGTTCCTTCCATCTGTGGTTGTGCTTGCGCCTCAAGTGCTTCCACATACCAGAGGTGGCTCCATCAGAAAGGGCAAACGTGCCTTTCAGTCCATTATGTCATGGCAGACATAGTTGGCACCTTGCACGATGTTCATCATTGATGACGTCGTAGGTGAAAATGTTCCACGCCACGCTCGCCTTGTGTTTGCGCAAGTCCTCTGTGATCAGGCCTGTCACAGCTTCCGTTGTGCCCGCACCACCGCCTGTGCCAGCTGCGGGTTTTGTCGTCGATGGCAAAGCAGGAGGATACATCTGGGCAGTGGCAGCCACTGTGGCGGCTGCGTGAGACTTTGGTAAAGAGCACGTCCAGCATGTCCCTGATGTGGCTATTGTGTGCAATGCATTGACAAGGTTGGCCTGTACAACCAAGACCATCGAACACAGAGTTAACCAAGTGACTGTAACTTCTGTGAATCAAAACACGAGTCAGCCACGATCAGAGTGCCCACTCACAGTGCATGTGTACTAGGAATGATCTTGCAGGTATAAAAAGGGTATGATACTGGTGGCTTGGTGTACCTATTGTGTGCAATGCCGTGAAAATGATGGCTGGTGCCACATACCACGACAACAAAGTTATCCAAGTGACTATAACTTCTAAAAATCATAACAAAAATCAGCCACGGTCAGAGTGCCCAATAATATTGCACGTGTACTGTGCATGACCTTGCAGCAGTGTTGACTTTGCTACCACGCTACAACGAACATCGATGTAACAACGACGCAACGATGTAGCCAGGGGGAGGCACAGCGGTGTGACCCCCCCCGGGGGGGGGGGGGG